>VXBZ01004297.1:10588-207138 GCA_013399135.1 Heliornis fulica | reverse complement strand
GGCCGGGCGGCGAGGGCGGCGGCGGCGGGCGCGTCTCCCCGCGGCAGCGGTGGGACGCCAGCGCCGGCCTCTATCGCGGGCGCCGCTGCCGCATGGAGTCCTGCTTCGACTTCGCCCAGTGCCGGAAAAACGGCTTCAAGGTCTACGTCTACCCGCAGCAGAAGGGGGAGAAGATCGCCGAGAGCTACCAGAACGTCCTGGCCGCCATCGAGGGGTCCCGCTTCTACACCTCCGACCCCGGGCAGGCCTGCCTCTTCGTCCTCAGCCTGGACACGCTGGACCGGGACCAGCTCTCCCCCCAGTACGTGCACAACCTCCGCTCCAAGGTACAGAGCCTCCACCTGTGGAACAACGGCAGAAACCACCTGATTTTTAATTTATACTCCGGCACCTGGCCGGACTACACCGAGGATGTGGGGTTTGACATCGGCCAGGCCATGCTGGCCAAAGCCAGCATCAGTACTGAAAACTTTAGACCCAACTTTGACGTTTCTATCCCGCTCTTTTCTAAGGATCACCCTAGGACAGGAGGGGAGAAGGGATTTTTGAGGTTTAACACCATCCCTCCTCTCAGGAAGTACATGTTGGTATTCAAGGGGAAAAGGTACCTGACGGGGATAGGGTCAGACACCAGGAATGCCTTATATCACGTCCATAACGGAGAGGATGTTGTCCTCCTGACCACCTGCAAGCATGGCAAAGACTGGCAAAAGCACAAGGATTCGCGCTGCGACCGAGACAACGCTGAATACGAAAAGTAAGTGAGCGGTGCCTCCTCCCCGCGCTTGTGTCCCCACGGGCATGCCGGCACGTCCCTGGCTGCCGGGCAGATGCGAGCGAGGAAAGTCGCGATCTCTTCCTCGGGTGGGTCGATGGCTCCTCCTGTCCCTGGTGAAGCTGCCGGTTTGCTTGGTGCTGCCGGGGAGCCGGCAGGGAGACGTTGAAGGGCGGCACAGCGTTACTTACCTGGGGACCGATGACCTGCTTCCGCAGCCCTTTGGCTTCGCGGACGCGGCCAGCGGCAAATGTGCTGCCCGAGGATGCTGTGGCATTTGGTGCTGCCGTTCTATTCCCCCTCTGAGAGTCAATGACCTGCGCTTTCCCTGTCCCGGGACAAAGTCTGTGGGAGTCCTCGTCCCTCTTCGGGTGTGCATGAGCCCGGCTCCCGCGGTGGGTTGGTTACCCAGCGCGGTTGCTGGATGCTCTCTGCCAAAAAAGCACTGCCCGGCAGCTGGCCGGTATCCTCGGTTCCACAAACGAGGCAACAACTTGCTTCGCTGTGTTTTTCCTCACAGCTGAAACCGGCACAGATTCAGTAAAGAAAGAGGAAAGAGAAACACTGTCTGTTTTCGTGTCCTGTGTGCGAGTTTCTGGCTTTCACATCTGAGAGGATACGCTGGTGGCACAGCGTGGTGTCTGGGAAAGCTTGGTTCCTTGATTTCTCCCGATCTTTATTTGCTGGTAATGCCACCGTGCAGCCAAATTTTGTGTCACTGTGGTGCTGCCCTTGTCTTCCAGTCTGCTTTTCAGGTTTGTGTATATAGCTGCCAGGGAAATCTCTGCCTGGGAATTACCTCCAGGACTGCAGCGCTGGCTAAGCTGTTTGCAACTGATTAGTTTGTTTAAATGCCGACCACCGCTACGTTTTCTGCAGAGTAAAGGTCTGGGTATGAAGTGGTTTGGGTTTTTTTTCAGGAGAATGATTCCCGTGTGTCAGGAGTTAGATGCTGAATTAAAACAGACCAGCTGTATAGCACTGAGTTAGTAGCTTGTGGTGGAGCTGCACTGAGATCTGCCAATGGCTGGAGGGGTTTGCCATGCATAGAGGAACGTGGGTGGAAAAATACTTCCAGAGAGCAGTCGGGAAGAAACTACAGTGGCATTAATGCTGATCAAAATTTCCAGCTGTCTGCCTGTTTCTTCACTGAATCTAGCCACCAGGGGTTGGGAGAAACTGGGAAGGTCGGCACCGCAACACCAGGAAGGGAAGTCTGCATGTGCCTGAGCAAACTCTGCTCTCCCTCCAGTGAATAAATACACAGCAGAGGTGGGAACCGTGCAGCTACTTGGTGGACTTGTAAGGCCGTTCACTTTCAGTAAACTGATGGGTGAGTGGTGAAACGATACACACGTGGAAGCACTACAGCGGTGGTACCAAGTGGTCAGTTGAGATATTAAACTAAGCTCATGTTATTTATGGTCTGGCCTTTGGCTTGTGGTATCCTTTAGGGAATACTTTCTGGTGGTGAAGAAGGGAGACCTGATAGCTGTAGCCTTGCAGGCTGTTGCTGTTTTTTTGGTATAGATGTCAGCAATTGGACCGAATATACAGATAAGAAAAGTCCTAGATATTTGCTGTGTTCTACAGCATATGCGCTGTCAAGCTGTCATAAAAACAAACATACTTGCCTGTGGTTTGATGTCATTTGGGACATATTCAGTTTTCTAACAGCTATGCCATTTGGTGTAAGAAAAGAAAGACCTTTCCCCATAAGTTCTGCCCCTCACAAAGTGTATTTAAGACTTTTTTTGTAGCAAGGGGTGGACATAGCCTCAGGGGATACAGAAGCATTAACCCAACCAGTATGCTCTGCTGTTCATGCAAAAAGGAAATACTTGCTGCTAAAATGTGGCTGTGTCTGGGTGGTGTATGGGGACTTCAGCATTCATCGCCACGCTGCTGTTAAAAGACAGGAAGTAAAAAAAGAGATGATGACAAGAAAATAAGATTACTCCAGGAATCGAGGCAGGCTGAATCTGTGGTCAGGCCACCAAGATGAACAGGTTTGCTTTGCCGACTGACTGCAAATGCTGAAGCTTTTGAACCCAGCATCTTATCTGAGTGAGCGCACCTGCCAGAGTGTGCCGCTGCCCCTTCGCGCTCCTGCTTCGGTGCCGATTCAGAGCAAAGTATGCCATCTGCTGATCTCCCAGCACTGCGTCCTGTGGTGGCCTGCCTTCTCTGTCTCACGCGTGCAAATACAGACCATGCCTGGAGCTCCGCTCCCTTGATACTGTCCAGCAATGTCACATCCTGGGGTAGTGTCACACTGGTCAGCCAGTTTGAAATGCTTCTGTGTGAATGTGTAACCCAGGTGTGAAAGCTTTAGGAGGGTCCCTGGTGTTCACCCCACCGAAAGCGTCATCTGATGGTGGATGAGGCTGTAGTGCCTGGCAAAGAAATGTCTCATAATGCAGTTTGGCCTCAAAAAATGTGTGTGCTAAAGGTGTTCTTGTGGGGCTTTTGGGGCTTGGATTTCACAGTTCATCTTCAAAGTTTTAATCAAAAAGAAGAAAAAGCATTCTCCAAGATATGTGTGCTTATGTATCCATATAGAGTTGGGAAAGTTGCACATCACACTCCTGTGTGACGGTTTTCCCACCCTTTGCCATGACACACTCACTTCACATGGAGGGCTGGGGCATGGGTGCGGCTTAGTTGCAAAGGGGTTTCATCTATGGTGCAACAATTGGCATTGGGTTCAAAACAGGTCCACCTGTCTGTGGGATGCTTTGTGTCCTTTCTAGGAGGTTGAAGAAGACAGGTGACTTCTTGACCTGTGGAAAATGCATTGAGTGTCTTATTTTGTGTGGCCGAAGAAGGGATGCATGGGCACGTCTGTCTTCCTGAATTGTATTGAAAGACCCATCTGTATGTTACAGCTAATTAATTTGCATCCCAGTTATGCATCTCAGCAGATAAAGCTGATGCAGACTAAACTGAATTGCATTATCATGATTAGACGACCAGCAAACAGAATACAAAGGAAAACAAAGAAAAACTCCGCTTTCTTTACAGTACCCTTGACTCTGTTGCCTTTTGTCACCCAGAGCTGGGGCAGCTGAGCTTTCTGAATTCATCCATGGCGTGATTTCCGTATCAAGCTTTTCATTTCACAAAGGGTTAAGTGAATAAACAGTGCTGCTGCTGAAGTTTGAAGACAGCCTCTTAAATATTTAATGACAGTCTAAATATATACATATGTACAATGTGTTTTAAACAAAGGCAGAATTCATATACAGGCTTAACTGGTTCCAAATAATTACTTTTTGGAAGGTAATATGAATGACTATGGATACCGAAAGAAATGGAGGAATGCAGTGTTCGTGTAAAGCCAGATGCAGAGAACAGATTGGCACCGAAATGGGGGTCTTTCTAGGAAAGTAAATAATGTTACCTGTGGCGTATCCCCCGATCTGCAACAGCCTTCCCTTTGGAATCTGGGGAGACTGATGGGATCCAAAACCATAAGGACTCGTCAAGAGCTCATTCAGAGAGGTTTTCTGCTTGTGGCTGTGCGGGATAGCTGAAGTTAATGATGCTGATGTATCAGAGGGGTAAAATAAATAATGAACAAGGTGGAGGAGAGGAGGATGGAGAAGGGGAAGTGAGCAAAAATGTACCTTTGGAGAAAAGTGAACTTATGGTGGAGGACAGCTAGTGTAGCGAGATGTTCTTTATAGACCTAAGTTTTTTGACTGGTCAGTGCTCAGAAAGCCTGCGTGATGAACACTGAACTGTGAAAGGTGGGTGAAACACCTCCGGAGGTGGGACTAGTTGAGGGAGAGGAGGCTGGACATATTCGGTTGAGGAGGAGCCTGTGGAAGGAGCTGCCCACAGATCTACCTGGGGTTTCTGGGTGCTGGCAGAAGAGAGCAATGTGCTTATGCCTGTGAGACATCTCTGCAGGGTTGTGGACGTACTTTCATAGGTGAAAATATCTAGCTGAACCTGTACCCGGTAGGTTTACCTGGTATGCACTTTACTGATGGAGCATGTGTCAATCATAGCTGCACCTCCTACCCATGGAAATGTTGTCTTGAGCAAAGGTTAGTTGTGCAATAAACACAGAACGGGGAGAAAGGCAACTTTTAGTTTCACTTCCTTCCAACCAGGATTAAAAGACATGTATAAAAAAAGAAGGGGAAGAATTAGATACTAAGGGTGACTTTGCCACTCACAAGGCCAGCAAGAAGACGTGAAGTAAAGCTTAGGCATGCCTGTCCAACATGGGTTGGTAATCTAGACGCGGCATACATGGGGCAAAATTCTTGTATTTTCAACATACTAAACTTAATAGGTATTCTATTAAAATGTAAATGCAGTGCTTCACCACTTAGTGAATTATTTTCAGAATTATTTAGAAGACTTTGCGAGGCAGTTCCTTTGCAGTTCTTTAGGATGAGGCTGAGAAATCACCCAGGTTTGGGGTGGCTGCTCTCCGGGACATCTGAATGGAGATGGGAGCCAGTCCGTGCATCTTGTGTATCACCAGGCTGCTGCAGGAGCTTGGATGAAATTCAAGAACCACTGAGAGAGCTTGGGAGTTTTCCCAGAGTATCTTGGCACTGCAGAGACCTATCCCCACCAGACTGCTTTTTTATTTTAATATAAATTTTAAAGAAACTGGAAATTTGCCTGTTTCACAGTGTGTTTATTCCAAAATGCAGGTAAATAACAAAGCTCTAAGGTATGTCTGAGAAGTACAGGATTTGCTCTGTCATGTTTCTCTTCCTGCTCTCTGCATGTGCCTTTTAAACACCAATTTAATGCAAGTTAGAGCCCTGGGAGAGGGAAGGGGCTCCCACCTGGGATGCCCTGGGTCAATACCCTGGCGGGAGCTGAGAGCAAAAGCAATGGGAGCATCCCTGAGCTCCTGGTCAGCCTGGCCTTTTGCAACAGGATCTTCTCTCTGGGAAGAGGGGTGGAATAGGATGGATGTGCGTGCACGAATGTGTTTCCCCATGCGAGCGGTGCAGAGTGCCGCAGTGTGTGTGGCCGGGTGTGCAGGGTCAGGCACCGGCAGAGGAGCTCACCCTGCCTGCGGGTGTTAAATCAGGCGCCCTCCTAACCTCAAGTAATTAAGTTTTCTGGTGGGGCGAGTTATTATTATAATTGCTTGCTCCAGGCTTTTCTACATCTTCCTGTGAAGCATCTCATATGAGGCTCTGTGGTGACAAAGCCTTACAGTAGATGGCTGGTCTGGTCTGGAGCAGGCATTTGCCATATGCAGAAATGTAGGTGAGCATGGCTTTCATGGCCAGAGGGGTCTGCTTTTATGTCTCCTGCTTAGGAAAATTTTTCTAGGATAATTTATTGATAAGTTATTATTATTGAAGAGATGCTTGGCAATAGAACAGTACTCAAATAAAAAAAATTTGTCTGAGTCATCATTTTAGTTTAAAGCAGAATTTGCCCTCCAACAGATAGTTTGAAGGGTTTGTTGAACCTAGATCAGAGCTGAGGTAACAGTGATGTTTCCAGCTACTCCTTGGGGCAGGCGAAGCCCTGCTGTGCCTGCAGTGAGATGCCTTCCACATCCCAAGATGCTGCAGAGCATCCCAATAGTGGCCCCAGTTTCTTGCTCTCCTTGGCCAGATGTTTCACAGGGCAAACCCTGACTTGTGCAGGACTTTTTGTACCAGCCTAAGGTGAGCTTCTCTGAAACTACTCCTAAGGGAGAGGGATGGCTCATCTTGGGCTTCTCCTGGGGGCTTGCATGCTGCTGCTTGTGAGTGTTCGCAGTCGTGGACCTCTTTGCATCCATGCAGCTCTGAAGTGGTGAGTATTGCCAGGAGGATGAGATTGAAAGAGTGGAGATTGAGCTCAAAACAAACCCAAGAGGAAAAGGCTAGTGGTTTGACTCTGCTGGAAATAATCCCTTTGCCCCACATACAGCCCTGGAACAGCCCACTGGAAAGTAAACCGGCAGCCGCTTGCGGGAGAGGGAGGTAAATGAAACTGGTCTGCACAGCGCACTTATTTACTCAACAGATGCGAGTCAAGAGAATGTGCTGTAATCTGATGATTTCTGGAGTATTATCTGTGATTGTTTTCCCCTTCTCTCCACAGGGTTTCTTTCAGAAAATCCACAGAGTTTTGTGGTCTTGAGTAAACAAACTGTTTTTCTAACCAGAGGAAAATAATGTCTAGGTACGTAGATAACTCTGGCCTGTGAAGGGAGTTAAATGCCGTACTCTGTACTGCTAGGGTGAGTGACTTCTCAAGGACTTGGCTATATCGAGGTGATGATGCAGGATGTGTACTCCCATCCCCTGTCTTATGGAGATTAGTTCAACATGCAGGAATGTGTGAGTGTAATTTCAGTTACAGCAGCTTGCCACATTCTGAGTATTTTGGGATGTATAGGTCTCAAAACCTTCCCATGGTTTGCACTGAGCAGTAGAGTCCTCCTCTCTGAACATCCAGCTATATCATGCTTTTACATAAGGCTTTGTGTTGCTTTTTTTTTAAATCCGTATTTCTGGAGGAAACAGGACATAACATTGTCACTGTCTTGCCCTTAATTCAGGAGCTTCCTCAGTCAACTGGAGGACCATCAACACTATGCCGTGCTCCTGATAACTGATCCCCATGTCTCTCGAGCAGGCAGGGAGGGAGCTGGGGCAGGAGGGAGCTGCAGCACCAGGCATGCCAGAGGGGCATGAAGATCTGGGATGGAGAGTGGTGTGAGTCATAATTTCTTTCACTTGTGGAGAAAATTATACTTTGTAACAGTTGACACCCATGCGGTGGAGGAAACTGAAGAGTGTACATGGAACAGTCCCTGCCCTGGTATTGCAGCGTGGGCACCAAAGGCCCAGGAAGAGGTTCAGAGGCAGAGGTCAGCATGCTGTGGAGGAAACTAGTTTAAGGAATGAATTCCAAATGAGAGCAAAAGAGTGAAGATTTGTTTCATGTGAGAAAAAGGAAGTAATGCTTTAAGAAATAAAGACTCTATCTCAGCAAAATATTGTACCAAGCTAATTTGCTGGGAAAGAACTGGGATGGGTGCTGCCTGTCCTATGGCTTTCCAAATAGGATCTGACTTCCTTAAATGTTACCATTTCTTGGAGTAAGAAAACCTAACTTAAAGCCAGTCCAGCAGCTCAGGCCTCCTCAAAAAAAAAAAGAGAGAGAAGAACCAGTTTTTTAAAATACCTTGTGCTTTCCCTGCTTGTCTCTCCCACTACCTTCTCCTAAGACATAACCTCAGTTTTTTGGGTGACATAGTGCTGCCTCCTCAGCAGAGATGCAGATAGGGTGCTACACAGGTGTTCCCAAAGGTGTTGGTGACATCAGACTCCCATTTCATATTCCATTGTAAGATAGACTTTTCTGTGCTCCTGAAGTCCATGGGTGAAGTGTGGTGCTGGCAGGGCTCTTGCAGTAGCCCCTGCCCATAGCACGTGTGGTCTCAAGACTACTACCCAAAACTGAAATACTACTTCTGAATTATTTTTGTGTCCCCTTTTCAGGAGGTGTTAGTGAGTGTAGGTTGAAATCATTGTTTTCCAGTGAAATATGGTAGTTGTCAGAAGCAGCATCAAGCAGCTCTTCTCTGTGTGTACGGAACAGGCGCAGATTTCCAGAGAGGCTTTTTTGAGGGCTTGGCTCTTCTCATGGATTGGGATGCTGGGTCATGTTTGGTATATGAGCCTTCTAACCCTCCTTGCATCCCTCAGAGCCTGCCAAAAGCCTTCTGCTTTTCCAGGTGGTGAGGCACCCACTGTTCCTGATTGCTCCTCCAAGAGTGGTCCAGTTAGCAAATTCAGTAAAGCTTTTCTGCCTTAAGTTGACTTTTTTTCCCCGTGATGGTTTTTAGTCCAGAAATACATGAAAACGAAATAATTCCTGGGTTCCTAAGTGAATTTCCCGTTTGTTCACTTTTTTTCCCTCTAATATACTCTTTGTATTTGTGAATGAAACTGAATTAGGGCTAATTTAGTTGATTGGCTGCAAAACAAAAGTATTCAATGCTAAGAATGGGAGATGAGAAGGCCTTTCTGAAATGTTACTTCTTTGCATAATTGTAATAGATTATAATTATACAGTTGGGTGTTTAGCAGTGGATTTGCTGTAAACACGGTCATGGGAAATGTCTCATCGCTCGCTTGTCGGTTCGAGTCCCAGTGTGGTCCTGTTGGCGGTGGTACCAGCATCTCTAATGACATTTTCTCTTTGAGCAGGATGGCATGTTACAGAAAATGCTATCTCCAAGTTCCTCTCCCAGCTCCTCCCACAAAATTACCACCAGTCGATACGGCCTTGTCAGACTGTTGACACAAATCAATAAGATCAATCATTCTTCAGCTCCTAAACAAAATTGAGAGCGTGATGCTGACGGGCTGCGTGTAGCAAGACTGGCAGTGATTCCTAAATGGAAAATGCGTACGATAACATTTGCAAAGGATACGTCGGGGACCCTGTCCTGTTAATAATTAGTTCTCCAAGGCTGTGAAAAGGAGCGTGATATAAGTTGTTTCCTATAGCTGTGGTGTGTGTGATGGAGAACATTGTGTGCTCAACGGTGGTGCTGGAGAGGGGTGAGCGCAGCTGAGTTTGGTCAGGAGTCTCGATTTTCTTCACTCATTTAAATGATCTTCACTTCTGATACTGGTTTTTGCCCTGTGAATAATAGCAGACATTTTATCGCAGTACTGGAATTCCTGGTGCAGCCAAGTACTTCAGTGTGTAACTACTAGAAAACCCATAAAAATGTAGTTGCTCTAGTCTGCAAGAGTAAAATCTGCTTCTGAAAATCAGAACTTTTATCTAAAAGGAAGGACAAATTTTTGTTTATAAGATCTGAATTTGCATCTCCTAAGGCTTGTTTGGGTGTGCCTGGTCATAGACTCAGTCAGCTGCTTTAGGAAGATAAACACGTAAATGTTTCATCTCCTCGATTTGCCACCAACCATTGCGCTGGATGCTAGCAGATTTTTCTTTTAATTAAATATAATTTATCTAATCCTAATGGGAAACATAATTATAGGATTTATTTTTTAATACTGTGATTTCAGAATTACTTTATAAAGAAGAGTAACATTTCCCCCTTAAGGGCTGTTTAAAAACAAGCAAACAAAAAAACCAAAGTACACTTTGCTAAAAGTAATAAATCTCAGCCAAGAAAGAAAAAAAAAAATCTGATATGTTGGAGATGTAATAAAGCTGAAAATTAGTGATCAGTAAGTTGGTGCTGCAGGAGAGTTGATGCATTATGGATTTGAGGAGATGCCTATAGCTTATTAAATGTCAGCAAATTTTAGCATAAGCAGTAGAAAACCCGTTCAGAAAATGTAAAGCAGTGCAACCTGCACTTGGAAGATCCAGTGCCACAAAGGATGTGGGAACCATCTCTACGGTTCAAGAAAGTGTTTTGGAAGATCGGGATCTGAAATTGCACGTTTCACTCCTTTAGTTTCTGATCAGAGGGATTGAAACATTCCAGTAAGGCATAGCTGTAGTCTCAGGGAGGGATTTATTGTACTGTAAAACCTTTGTGCTTGAAGTTATGTATGGCTGTTTAAAATAATTTAAAACAAATAACATCCCTTCACCCTCCCACCCACTCAGCCAAGAAAGATTCCCCAAAAAACGGAAAGGTACGGCTACTGCTTGAATTGTAATGGAATAATATATCAAGTGAGTGATCACATCAGGCATGGACACTTACCAAATCACAGCGAGATAACTGTGAATAACTCTCTAGTTTCAACAATTTGCATGGCCATTAACAATTGATGGGTTTTCCTTAGAACCACATTATCTATGGCAGCGGGATCTATTCCTGTGCACTGCTCCTGCATACTAAGTGCCAGAGGAATTCTCAAAAGTGAGGGTAATAAAAAAATCTGATAGCAGCAAGGTGGATTAAGCAGGTAGGAACTTTAAGGTGACATTTTTTTGAAGGCGGGGAAATATTTCGTGCGGTCATGCATTTTCATATCTGCTCTGCCCCTCTTCCCTGCCTAATTTTTTTGACCTGCAGTTCTGAAAGTTTTAATTCAGCCTGGTTTGGGGTTTCCCATCACTGCTTGGTGTTGTCTCAGGCTTGATGGTGGGCTCTGGCACGTGGATCGCATTAAGCAAGATTTCAGAATTTTTGTTTTGGATAGGACACGCATCTTCAGTTTTTATTTTTGTGCGTACTAGACGAAAGATAGAACTGGTGCTAAATTTAGCAGTCCTAGATTGCTGGGTGGCTCTTTTGCAGGAGTGATCTCAAGGAGGTATCAAAGATGTGCTTTTCTTATGAGAATCATGCCACCATTTTAATAAACATGCAACACATCCCTTATTTCTAGTGCTTTCATCTCTGGCTGACAGCATGTCAGATCTTTCCAGATTCCTCCATCAAGCTGACTTTCCAAGCCCTGAAACTCTTTTCTCTCCCTCTTTTCATTTCTTTTCCTCGCCCTCTTCCCTCTCCCCCTTTCTTTTCATGGTGCTGCTGTTGTGGCAAGATTAAAGTGACGGAGTGAAGCAAAGCTCGGATAATCAAAGCGTGTGAGCGGCTGGAACTGTGTGAAGGCGGTGGGTGACACATCAAAGCCGGTGGGTACGGGCACTCGCTGCTCACAGATGACCCTGGGGTTAATTTGTGAGCTCACACGTACACAAATGTGATTGCTTTTCCGCCCCTCCCCAAAATTTAATTGCAGAGAACGGTAATAAAATCTCAGCTTTGTTCCTTGGAAGATGGCTACTGCAGACATGGGGTTTAAGGAAATAAGTACCTGAGTTTTTGATAGCAGGAGGTGGTCATTCACCTTCAGCTCAGAACATCCCAGCACTTTATTGTCCTCTCTGCCTCTACCTGCTGTTTCTGGGTTGCTGTAGGTAGGGTGAGAAGGACTGGAAGATCTGAGCAGCACCTGGGTGCCCCAGATGGGTCTTGCATGGGCAGGGTCCAGGTCCTGTCAGTGCTGCTCCCTGACCTGAGAGTCCTGTGTGAGGGCTTCGAGTACTTGCAGCTCGGGAAGCTTCCACCCCTGCCCACCTCTAGGCTCTCTGTGCATGTGTCTCGATGTGGAGCCAACCATGGGGCTGGCCATTTTCTCAGCTGCCCACATTGCCCTTTCCCCAAAGCCTGCTTTGTCTTTGCTGCGGAGCTTAGAGGTTGAGCACCCCGCGCTCTGGACACTCTTGCTCTGTGTGTGTGCAAAGGGATCCTGGTCCTTGTCTTAAAGTTAGCTCTGAGGGTGTCAACAAATCATTGCACTTTGCGCCTGGCATCTTTGCAGGACTCCTCTGCCCCAGCCTGATGCGGGCTGAAAGCCAGATAACCAGTGTAACCAGTGGAGCCATTGGGACACGTGGCTGTCTCTTGGCTTTCTGCAGCGAAACATGAGTGAACTGTGGTGAGAACAGGTTTTCAGCTTTTGTTCTGCTAGCTGTTTCTGTCAGCCTGTAATAATAGTCCTTTCTAGCAAAAAGGTTTTTTACTCTTCTTTAATTTTTAATGAAAAGTCTTTCTAACACAGGTCATAATAAAATAATTAACGGTGAGGTAGTCTGCACTCTTTGGGTATGAAACTGGAGATGAAGGGTTGAGAGATACTTGTGTGATCCCAGGTTGCCATGTTGGTGTAGTTACTGGTTCTAGCAATAGTTCTTACTTAAACTTCAGTCTCAGGGTAACTGTGTTTCACAGTAATCAATGCTCTGATTGCTATAATTGCATTTTGTGGTACTGTGGTCTTATAATTAAGTGACTGGACTAATAAAGCATAGAATCTAATGAATATTTGTAAACAAACTTCATTAGGAAGTAGGTTGAGAATATGCGTTGGTGGAGGATAATAAGAGGAGACCCTTCCTCTGCTTCGGTAGATGGAAACCTGGAAATGAACAGCAAAGCATGGAAACCATCCCATTGCTACATACATTGCATTCCCTGCTGCATTGTGTCTCTAAAATCTCCCTTTTTGAAAAAGAAATGCTCTAGAAGGCGGCTCCCCGCTGCAATGAGATCCGTACACATGCGGTTTCAGGCTCTTGCGGAATGTTAAGGCATTGTCAGGCATGATGTTGAAAACCAGATTTACAATGCAGGGCTGGTATCGGCCTTAAGTAAGAAGTGTCTATTGTCACCCCGTGATTGGATCTTAATGCAATTAAACTGCAAAAGGAAACCACCATTGAAAATGGGAAGTAGATTTCCCAGTGGTGCCTCTGGGGGAGGATGGCTGACATCTGGCTGTGCCTGGGAGGTTGGCTGTGTTTTACTGTCCTTGAGGAACTGTGTCCCAGTTTTGCTGTTGTACTGGGCATGCTTTCTGTGTCTCCCTCGGGTTGTGACCCTGTGTTTCAGATGTGTGTTCCTCATCTCGGGTGTGGGGTCTGGTTCTGCACATGCTGTCAGGCCATTGGGAGCATGTTGTGTGAGCCTGGCAAGTTCACAGTTGAATTATCCAGCCCAATTTTGACTGACTCTTTTATTTTAAGGTAGCCAGAAATCCCTTTGCAGCACCTTGCTTTCTCTCTTCTCTTCCCCCATCTTTAAGCTACTTGACTCTTAACTGCAGGTTTTCCTGGCAGTCTGTTGTCTCTTTTGCAGAAGTACCATTAAATTCTGCTGCTTCCCCGCTCCTCCTTTTTTTAAGCGTTTGGTTTACCTGCAAAGTTTAGTATTAATTTTTCAGGGAGACAGGTATGTAAGGAGCCTTGCTCAGAGAACACAAGCCCTCAGCATTAGGCTGGTGGCTGCTTTTGTAGATGGAGCTCAGAGGGGAGAGGGTCTTCAGCAGCTACAGTTCATACATTTGCTTCCTACCTGCTGGATTCAGCCAGTATTAATTTTATGCATTTACTGTGTTTAATTAAAAGCAGGGCTGCTTACAGCAGTGCTCGAAGAGATTTCCCCCCTCCCACTTCCCCCCCAAAGCAACAAATAGGCATCTGGTATTTGTTTTGTATAACACAATCCTCATAAAATGAAGAGTAATAAAACATAATTATCTGTAAAGGCTTGTTTTATAAGCCTAAGAATGAGCTTGTTTCTTCCTTGTTTTGCTCTGTTTGTTAGATAAAGGATGCCTTTGTATGGTCTTAGCCCATCTCCAAATCAGTAGACAAACCCTTACTACAGCGCTTTAAACCCGGGTGTAAAGGTGTAAGGTAGTGGGGGTGCATCACAGGCAGCACCCGTGGATCTCCTGGGTTGGGGAAGAGCCTTTTTAGATTCCTTTGGAAGATTTTGCCTTCCACACAATGGGCTTTATTTGAAAGCTGTGGTAAAGTTAGAGGGAGAAAAATCTGTGGCAACATGGAGATGACCAGTGTTTCTGAGCTGTGGGCCTTAAAGTTGGGTTTGAGCCCTTTCTGCTTAGCCCTGTCAGCATAAAGAGCGGTGACAGACATCCACATTTGCTTAGATGTGTGTGATTTGATGTGGCCTTTGGTGCTTTTCTGTCAGACCATACCTCCTGCCACATCTTCATCTTTTCGGAGCGTTGCTGGCTTGGTCCACCTTCAGTCGGGTCAGGAGGACCCCCAGTGATGGATTTAGAAGTTTTGAACAGCTATTTACACCTATTTCACCTTAGATTTGCTGTTTGTATTTGTTTGTAGGGCAGTGTGCCTTTTGTCTGCCCTTCAGCTTGCTCTAACCCTGCAAAAGCCCTTCAAGACACCATGTGCAAGCGGGTTTTTTTCAGAGGGAAAACGTGGAACTAATAATTTAAAACCAATTAGATACTGAAGTGAAATGTGCGAGTGGCTCATGGCTGTTCTAAAGATAAGTTGAACCAAATCCTTTTAGAAAACTCAGGCTAAGCCTTTTGGGTTTTTTAATTACAATTTTTCTTTAAAATAGTAGTAACCAAAAATCCACTTTTTTTTAATGGAAACAAAAAGCCGTGGGGCTGCAAGGCACCTTCAACTCTGACATACTTCAGAATATGTTGTCTGCGACCCTGTTCTTCTCTCTACAGTTACTTGAAGTGATAGAAGAGTAAATGCAGCATTTATGTGCATTGTAGCCTCAAAAGCAGATACGACTTAGGCATTGCTTTCTCTCTGCAAAGCGAGCCTTGTAATTTTGAATCTTGATTAGCAGCTGCTTTTGTTCTTCCATGAGTCTCGGAAACAATGGGGTTGGGAGCACGTAACAAATTGCTGAACGATACCCTTGCAGAGAGAGAAGTCTCCCCCTCTCGAAGCGCCTCGCTCCCTGCATCTTTCATTCTGCAAAGAGGCTGAGATGATCCAGCCCCAGGCGCAGCGACCCACAGCTGGGGTGAGGAGATGCTCACCTATCGGTGCCCGGTGTTGGGAGTCATTTCCTTGACATGCATTTTCCTTGAAATACCTTTTTCCTTGTCATCTTACGTGGGGATACCGATGTAACACACAGGTTGCTGGCTTTAGCTGTTTTGGCAGCACTGCTGGGACTGCTCTGAGTCTTTAGCCAGTGTATGGCCAGCAGCAGCAGGAAGGTTTCATGAGGCACCCAGCTGCACTGTGTGAGTTTATGTTGTGTTTTCCGTGTCTAGAAATCTTTGATCAACTGCAGAAGAAGCCCGGGCTCCTCCAGAGAAGCAAAGGGTGGGTGTCAGATTGCAGGCTGATGTGTAAATCTGTCCTTTTCTGCAAAGTCTCAAGTCACATGTGAGCTAAATGTGCCAGGTGTGTCAGAGGCTGCAGAGTCCAGCTACAAGTCAAACAGACCGAGATGTTTCACACCCCCGTGGACTACATAATATTCCACACAGTTTTTCATGCAAGATCTGGAATGTCTCTCTCTTTTTTTTTTTGTTGTTTGTTTGTTTTGTTTTTGTTTGTTTTGTTTTATTGTGTTTTTTTTTTCTTGGTGTATTGTTTCTCTCATTTGTGGAGTTGGGAGATACCTCCCTGGGTAGTCTACTGGTCCTAAATTAATGAATGTCTGCAGAAGGTTCCAAGACCAGTGTTGCTTTGCATTCTCAAAAAAAGCATTGTATTTAAAAGTTTGAGTAGTTTCTGATTCAACCTACTTATGTCTCCAGAATAAATATATGGGTTTCAATTTATCAGTGAAAATGGGGGGTGGGGAACAACACCCCTCCTCAAGCCATTAGCTTCAGTCATGCTACCAGTGTGATGTGGATTCATTATTTTTTCCCTTTCCCATTGTGTGCAGAGTGGTAGCGTTGGGTGCATTTTCTTTTAAATGTGACATAAAGTGAAATCCTGTTATTTGCACACATTCTGTGGCACTCATCTTCAAAGTATCCAGGCAACCTTTATGTAGATGACACTTCTAGCTCAAACTCTTCCATCATTATGACTGTGGTCCTGTGAAGAGAAGTAGGGTGAAAAGGGAGGGATGAAAAAGCTGGCTTGAACTCACGTTGGGCAGCTTGAGTCACTTGTGAGACTCTTTGTAGAAAGTACAATACACTGAAGATCTCAGCTCACATACACTTAAACCCTCAACTTCAAACTATTTTGTGTTTTTCCTTTGAGTCTGGGCAGGTAGGGGATCTCCTTGCTCTGCTGGAGCTGGTGGCTGCCAGGAAAGGGGGATTTCAAAGCTTCTACAGTCTGGGACCAAGCAGTGGACTTCTTTGCATGGCTGTCAGCTCCAGGCTCAGGAGGGTGAGTGCTCCAAAATGTCTATAGCTGGAGCCCTGGGAATTGTGTGTGATTGAGCTCAGTTGTGTTTCCTAGAAAACCAGAGCTGAATAGGAGTCTTGAAAGACTTGAAGAGGGAGCTGCCACTTCCCTGTTAGTTTGCTTTGACCCATCTGAGGAAGAAGGCAAGATTATTCAGAGGAGATTCTTTGAATGGAGACACATGCATGGGGTAAGGTGTGACCATGACCTGTCAACTGTTCAGATGGACTGGACATTGCTAGCACAGTGGTATGATCTATGATCTCCTGTTGGGAATTGGTCTCGGAAGCCAAAGACTCTGAGATACGCTGCACAGGAAACAAAATGCTCGCAGGCTTCATGGCAAGCTAGGTGTCATCTCTTAGAGCAATTCTGGCTATATTAAATCAAGCAGGCATCCTCCAGGCAGGAGGCAATGCCAGTGTAGATGCCACATCACGTGCTGTGACTGATTTGGCAGAAGTGTGATTTGTGTCATGCTTAATGTTAAACAAATTTGGGCTGCCAGATGATCAGTAATGTGAGCACTGGTCTTAAGAGCACGTTGGTGGTGTAGGTTAGTGCAGTTAGTCTTTGGGTTCCTCACAAATCTCATATTTCTTTGCATGTCAGACCACAGCTGAACAGATTCAGTAATGGGGCTTGGTTATCTCGTTATTGTCTCTGGAGGACAAGACAAGCCTTGTGTCTCTGGCCCATGAGGCAGGGTACAGCCTGGGTCAATTGCCTGCATACCTTATGATCAATTAATTGGAATTAATTTAGCTTCACTTACAACTTCTTATGGTAAATCTTGTGCCAAACTCAGTGCAAGGGAAAAGGAAAGGGCTTTAAGCTCTTTTTTTGGTTTTGTTATTGCTTTTAGATGGAGAAGCCTTTGCCTATTGCTGGGATCCTCTTTTAACGGCAGAGTTGACAAGGTATGAGCTGCTGTTTGAAACATCTCACCTTGGTTATGTGATTTTTGTAACACAGAACATCAAGCCCTGCATTTTCTTCAATTAGCCTATGACTTACTCATGAAAACATAACAAACACCAAACTCTCACCTCCCCCTCCCCCCCCAACTGTGTTTCCCATCCAGCTCTTAAAAGGATGGAGGACCAATGCCAGAAGACTGGGACTGTGGTTTGGGGAGCTAAAATGTTGGGTGTTGGTCATCTACCCTTCCTGGGAGGTGATTTGTTTGGGTCCTCATTGCATTCACATCAACGCACATCTCTGTGACCGTGATGTCATCTCTCCACATGTAGTTGGGAATAAAAGACTGAGCTGGCGGTGGGAAGGAAGGATGAGAGGCACTGT
The DNA here is from genome assembly GCA_013399135.1 of Heliornis fulica. Lineage (NCBI taxonomy): Eukaryota > Metazoa > Chordata > Aves > Gruiformes > Heliornithidae > Heliornis > Heliornis fulica. The sequence goes on along the minus strand of VXBZ01004297.1, from coordinate 189,452 downwards.
ATGCCAGTGTCACCCCAAAGGATGAGTCTGGAGGGACAGCAGCCCCAGACAGCTCATGGAGTTTGCCAGGGAAGCCGGTGCAGAACAGAGAACAAAGCTCAGGTTTCTCAGACTCCTGTTGCCAGATCCTGGTCTCCATCCTTGCGGCATCCCTCTGGTCTTTATCAATAGCTGAACCTGAGTGTGTAGCAATAGCAGGATAGTGAGTGTAGCTGTTTCATACCAAATTCTGAAAGAGAAATGTTGGGAGTAGCCTAGACAAATATTTAAAGTGTGGGGAGAAGGAAACCAGATTTCTGCATTTGAATGCTTTGGGAGCAGTAAATGGAAGCTTCCTCTTGCAAGACAAGACAACGATGCTTCCAGCCAGGGCTTCATTTGGGTTGGATTTTTTTCCTGCTGTGCAGAACAGTGTGATTCCTTGTGAGGCTGGTGGGGCAGCGGGTAGGAGTCACATGCACTAAACCGAAAATCATACTGTAATTGGATACAGTGCCCGGTGCTGCTAGTAATGTACACGTAAATAGAGACTCCAGCACTCAGCTCTTCAGTAAGGTCTTCTATATTTATCAGGCTTTGCTATTTTTATAACATGCCATGTTACACTGTTGTAAAAAAAAAAAAAAAAAAAAAATCCGTTTTGGTTCCTAAATAGTATTGTTGCCTCATTCTGGGATCAATTGTACCAGACCTTTCTCATTGACTCTGACCTCAGCGTGTTCAAATGGCTGGAAATTACAAGTATTTCTTGTCTGTGGGAGCATAGAAACAGTGACAGCCAGGTTTCTGTTGATGATCTCCTTTTCTATAGGATTGATTTCCTTTGCTTGGAGGAGGTTCTCCATTTCCTACTGAAGCTGTCAGGAGCAGCTCCCGCTATGGATTCCCTTTAGGAGCCGGAGGAAAGTCTGCAAGGAGGGCTCGCTAGCAGAGGCAGCGGGCAGCTTGGCTGATTGCAGTGAAGCTGGCAGGGTCAGTTAGCAGAACAATATGTCTTTGGAGCCTAAAGAAATAGAACATATACTTTCAAACATGCACTCTTTTATAGTAGTACCTATCTCATAAAAGAGGTGAAAATAGTTTTTGCTGTCTTTCAGATGTAGGACCAACGTATAAAAAGAGGAAAAGAAAGCCCAGCCTGCTGTGCAGTGCAGTGTAGTAAGCAGAGCTGAGGGTTTTGTTTTCCCCAGCTCCATTTCAGTTGAGCGATCTTGCTGTACATTAGCTTCTTTGTCTGTACAATGGGATTTCTGAATTTTTAGAAGTGCTTCGTGATCCTCAGATTAAAGGTATCACATAAAGCTGCTTCTGTTCCTAAATGGGGGGGGTCGGGTTAGCTTTTGGTCATACTTTATGTGTATATAAAGCTGTGTTCCTGCATGTGGAAAAAATAGCGTGGAATTTTTCAGATTTCCTTTTTAAGATGAGGTTTTGTCTTTCTAAGGCCACATCCAGAACTGTTAGCTGCAGTTAGTTAGCTACTAAACTACCTGTTAGCAGGTAGTCTTCATGGTTACCTGGGAAATGGTGGAAGTCTAGATTTTTTTTTCATGGGCTATAATCTCGACTCTTTCTCCACTACATTTCGGACCTTGTGATTAACGATAGATTTCCTCATAATGAGGATGCTGCTGGTACATAACCCCATGCAGTAACATCTCTTTATTTGACCTCGTGTTTGTGGGTTGGTCATGAAAGCTGAGATGGATATTGACTGCTCTAATCTTGACTGTATGCTTAATTACAGGGCAGTAAGAGTCAAACAGATAGCATTTCGGGTAGTTGATGTGGAGAACAAAGCAACATGGTAAACTGAGCCCTGGTAGTTCACTTGGGACAGTGAGGTGGGTTGTTATTACATTATGGTGGAAGAAGCTGCCAAGTGAATACTACTGTACAATTAAGTGGGGCTGTTAACGGCATGACTGAGCCAATTCATTAATGACAATGGTGTATTCTTGTATCTGCTTTCCCTTACAACTGCTGGGTGAAGATACTCAGGGAAACAAGACTAGTGGGAAGAGGGGAGGAGGAAAGGAGGCTGAAGATCTGGTGCAGATGCAGGTGACTTTCTTTAAGCCTTTGTTCCCTGAGTCACCTGAAACGCAGCCACTTCCCAGATGGGTTTTATGGAAACCTAGAAGTTTGCTATCAGAGCAGTGTACTCGTGACAAAACAGCTTCATGTAAACCCTGCTTCTGCGCATCGGCTTGTTTGGTGGGTTGGGAAGAAGTGGAGGAAAGGATGGAGTTACTTTTTGTCAGGCTTCTGTACAAAGGGATCGTAACAATGCAACTGGTATTCTTTGGTGGAGGATATTCTCAGTTACTGGTGTTTTCAAAGGCAAATAGCAATGAGCTGCAGGGGCATTGGGGATAGAAGAATACACAGACAATGGAGCCATCTTTGAGGCTGCAAAGGGAAGCCAAAGTGAAGAGCTGGAGGCTGCAGGCACAGCAGTATTTCCTTAAGTATAGACAAAGCCATTGTCTGACCCATTTCTGTTTATGACTATCAGCTTCTTTCTTAGGAATTAGTCTGTTGCTGAATCTTGTCATTTTTGGAGTTAGGAGAAGATAATGAGAGAGATCCTACACCAACCTGCTGTTAGAAGGTAGTAGCAGGATTGTCTTAGGAAAAATAAAACACTTTTTGTTTTGAGGAGGAAAGTAAGCCCTTGTAGTAGGGAGTATATTGCTGACCTAGGGGGTGAAGGGCTACTGTGCCGGCGTGTGGGAGGTGTCCTGTTCACTACTGCAGTGGCTCAGCTCCAGGGCTGGATGCTTATCAAGTGGGAGCTCTGCTTGGCATCAGGAGTAGCAGGGTGATACATGTTGATATCACAGAGTTACATGTTGTGTGGGAAAGCACAAGGATGGAAAAAGGGGAAGAATTAAGAGTTTACAAAGTAGCACTGTGTCTTGCACTGCAACAACATTTTCTTCCCTACCAGCTCAGTTTCTTCCCATATTTATTTACTAGAGGTAAGGTTACACTGTTTTGTTTTAGGTAGTGAGGAGGTGAGAAGGTTATGCTCAACTTTTAATGTGAGATATAAACTGTAAACCACATGGGCAACCACATGGCTGAAATAAACATACCTGCAGCAGGGCAGAGATGTTCACTGTGGACTGAAACACATCCACATTGACCTGGAGGGCTTCTGGCGTCAGGGCTTTTGCGTCTGGCACCTCAGTTCAAAACCAAACCAAATCTGAGAGCTGTCAGTGCCGGATGGTGCACCACAAGCACGTGATTTCAAAGCATGAGCCTGGTGTGAACTCACTTCACTGATCCAAATTTCCTTAGAAACCAAAACAAAACACCAGAATGTGATGATTTGAGGTCGATCTGGCTGAGTTTGTGCTGAGCCAGCTATCCACTGAGGTATCCTAATGCACATCAGGTGCCATCTCGCCTTCTGAATCTAGTATGAAACCAGGATGGAGGCAGAGGGGATGCAGCTGCCAGGGAGATGCCTTCCCCACTGCAGTGTCCCTGGGGGGCTGCAGCTGGAACTTGGGGAAAGCCCAGGGCTGACAGGGCCTCAACTTTAGCAAATGGCTCTGTTTTAAAGAGAGTGATTTTCTTTTAAGCAGCATAAAAGCGGGGTGTGAGATGTGCTTTTAAATAGGGAGCGTTTGTCTCATGCCCCTTCAGCAGAGAGTTTATGTCTCTGTAATCACATGAGGTAAATTGGCTTATTTTTCTGTCTCATTCCCAATACACAATTTTTTTATTACATGCTCGGGTGTTTTAGTTGTTTTTTTTTTGTACAAAGAATCGGGTGGGTTGTGTGGGAAAGCAGTGGTGGTATTTGGGACAGTTGGGTGCTACCTGGGATGGGAGATGAGGGCAGAGAAGTGGAGGCAGAGCCGGTGCAGACAGGGCAGAGGTCCCGGGATGGGCAGTGGTGCCCACACTGGTGACTTCTGGAGCCTGCCTGGAGGAGGTGTCCTCAGTCACCCACTCAACACTCATGTACCAGTTTACAGTGGCTGAAACTTTGACATAACTCATGTCTTGGTGGGAGGTTGTAAAGAATAGTTCACAGATAGTTCACAGTAAAAGATGAGACACTGCCTGTTTTCAGTCCCTCTGCAAGGGACCAAGTCAGCAGCCCAAGCCCTGGCTTCCGGAGACTGTAGTGTCCAAAGGAGGTCATCATCTGTGGTATTAAAGTGCTGTCCTTGAAAGTGCCTCACAACACCAAGGTTTGTTAAATGCTGTGGTTGGAGGACACTGGGAAGTGCAGAGGGGGCGCTATCAGTGTTTGGATAAGGGAGCACAAATAGGATGCTTTGCAAATTACTTTTCCTCCCTTTCTTTCCTTTATGGGGCTGATGTGTGTGCCTAAGTGCTTGTTATTGAAATACACTCTGTGTTTAGATGCCATGTCTGACAAACAGTGACTTTTTTGTTCCTAATCACAAATGCTGTCTGCATTTTTACTCTACTTTTTTTTTCTTTTTTCAATATCACAAAGGCTAATCTGACATGCAGTGCACGTTGTCACCGTTAAATTATGCCCTCGAAGTTTTGACCTCTAGCATTTCATAGTAGCTTGTAAATTATGTATGGAAATGTTCTGTATTGTTACTGTATGAACTCCGCAGAGATTGGGGTGTCTGAGTTGCTTTATTTGGTACCAAGCTTGGGAATGTTTCCCTGTTCTTTCTACCCAAACCTGCAGCATCACACTATTTCACACTCCCTTATTGTAATGAAGATAACTTTTGTCTGTGCATGCAGAAAACCTGGAGTTGCTCTTAGCCAGATTAAAATAATGGATCACTTGAAAGAATATTGCCTGGTATTTATTGCTGCTCACCAGAGGATAATTTCAATAAGAATTTATCATATTTATTCAGCAGCAGACTAATAAATTCAGATTTGTTTAAACAAAGACTCGAGGAAGAACCTACAAAATGCTTACAGTTAAATTCATTGCAGGCATAAGCTACTCCATTTCACTCAATGTACTTGTACCTGCTTATGTCACCAATTAATTTGGCTCTTAATATCTTATTTTCAGTACTTTACTTTCTTTCCTCCGGGTACTGCACGTCATGTTCATCCCCGATGTAAGTCTATTGTGGATAATGGCATCTCTGATGCTTTCTGGCTTTGGATGGGTTTGATTTGTTGTTGTGGCAAAGTGTAGAGAAAGAAAAACACTATTGCAGGAAAGAGTGATCTCATGTGCTGGACTCAAATCCGGGAAAGTCTTGAATGTGAATTCTCCTGTGCTGTGTTTGTGGCTTTGAATAGTTCACCCGGTCTGTCTTTTTTCCCTTACTTAAAACCAAGCTCAATACTCACCATGTGAAAGGTTCTGCTAGTTAGTATCTACACAGTGTTTGAGTGTGGAAACCATGCATAAGTCCACTAGTCATTTGAGATTCTTGTTGGGAGATGTTCTAAAACCAAAAAAACACGAAGGGAAATCGGTGGCCAGATGAAGACAGAGAGCACCCGTGGAATGGGTGAGGGGTATGTATCGCTGCAATACGAGCGTAAACCTACATGATCTTCTGGTGCGTCTTGTTCTGCATGTGTTGGGCATCACTTCAGGAAGCCAAACAGATACTCCGAAAAATGAAAAATTTGACCCAAACTGAAATTTCTTGCACCAAAGTTAAATTTGCAAAGCTCTCACCTCTGTGGGAAGGTGGGTGGAGGAAGTTATGTCTGGTGGCATCTGAAATTTTCTCAGCTACTTGTGGGGGTGACTTGTGTGTGTCTGTGCATGTTCAAACCTGATGTGTAGCTGACGTTTTTTAATTACATGCATGCACACTCACATTTTTGATGGAATTCAACACACTGTCACTTTCTCTGTTTTGCTGGTTGCCACCCCACCAACTCACCCTCCTTCTTTTGCATTTAATCTTCTTTACAATCAGGCCACTGCAAGCACTCTGAAATAACATGCACCTGGTATGTTAGCTGTGAAAACCAATGCACATATGGAGAAGCTGGTCTTACGGAGAGTCACCACAAAGAAGGTTCAGCATGTGAAACATGGTGGGTTTTGCAGGTTTGGTTCACGACCATTTCATAAATCCATTTGTCAGCCGCAGCAGTGAGAAGAGCAACACAACCCAAATTACGTGTCCTCCTTCACTTTCAGTGCTGGGCAGGGTTTAACCAGTGCTTGTGCTCACAGGAGAGTTCAGGGGGTACACGGGACCATGATGACTTTGAAATCTCTGCCATGGTGAAATTCCATTGTTGGGGCGTGAAGAATAGAGAGGGTTAATAGTGTTCAAGAGCCAAATGCAGTGGTGACGATGACATTTTCTGTGTGAAGTAAAGCTGAGGAATGCCATGGTTATTAGCCTAAAAAGACTCACTAGCAGTTGTTGGCTTTCTAGGAAATGTTTGCATATGTTGGTGTTTTCTTTTCCATCACAAATGGATTTTTCTGTGTCCTGGAAGTGAATCACATTTTTTCCCACTCTGTTTTTATTTAAAAAGTGAGAGAGAGGAAACCTTTTCATACAACTGGTTGGAAAGCTGAGCAAGACATAGGTGATAAATAAACTGGTATAGATTAATTGAACCGAACAATGGAAGTGACAGATTCCTGTGCCATCAGATCCTTCACAAAAGTTTATTAATATGATTAATAAGTTGGTTTCTTAACGTGATCAACTCTTGCATTGCGAACAATTTTATGTGGGCAGTATGCTTTCTGAAATCCAGAGTAAAAGAAACTGCTGTCTTGATCTTTGCCATTAGAAATGCAGCATTGTTGCACCAAGAGCTGCACAGGGATTAAAATCATTGGCCAACAGGGAGAAAGAGTGATCTGGGCAATTTTTGAACCTTAAAAGTCTTTTTACATACATTTAAAACAGCTGGGCGTGCTTGTCTGTGTGATCTTTGGGCTGCGAGTGGTTTGGTGCCTGGTGATCTGCTGGCAGCGTTACCTGGCCGCCTCAGAGGTGCTGGTGTGGTTAGTATTCCTCACGTAGATGTCACAAGGTTTTAATTGCTTTTGTGTCTGGATCGGTGGCAGGCCTCTGTGATTTGTCATCCTTATTATTTGCATGGCATTAACGCTGGGAGACTGGCATCTGAACTGAAATGCTGTTGTGCTGTGGCTTGTGGATGTATAGACAGTGCAAGGTGAGACTCCTCACATCTTGTTGGCTGTGTCCTTGGGTCTGCTTTTAAAAAACAGAGAAGGAAGAGTCAACGTGTGGGGTTCAAAATTGGTGCTTTTTATTCCACTGATGTGATGCTACAAGACTGTAGGCAGCATTCTCTGTTAAAACAGCTGAGGTGGCTTTAAATGGTGCTATCCTGCACTGTCAGCGGGGAGCGAACCACCACGACACCGAGATCAGTCGACTGGAAGTACCCACTCTCCATCTGCACTGCTGGTGGAGAGACGGGTGTGTGATGGGAGAAGCTGGAGCGTGGCTGGGCACTGCTGCACCTCCTGCTCCTCTCCATAGCCTGCAGTGAGGTGGGATGGGAAGTTGAACTTTTTAGCTGTTCAGAATAAAACAGTGATGGCAGCTGCAGAAATCAGAGTTTGAGACTATCAATTTATGGTTTTATTTTGAGGATGAGCGCAGGGAACAGAACCAGGTGCTTTGGCAAACTGCAGTTTTGATGATCTGGCCTTGGAGCATTAGATGTTTTCCTCTTGCTCCTAAAAGCACCAGGTGATCGAGGTCTGTATGTGGCTTTGTTACAAAGCTGAGATGGCAAAGACGGGTGACCTGCAAGGTGCTTCTGTAGACATGTTTTACTCACCGCATCTGAGCTTCACTACAGGGTGGAGATCACAGGAGTATGTGGATTTTGGCTCTTACGTCTTAGCATGGGACAGGGGAAGGTGGCACTGAGTGTGAACCATGGTCCTTGGGCCTGGCAGCCCTCTCTGTGCAGACACCCAAAGCCTGGTGTCAGAGTTGTTAGGGGGCTTTACTGATGGTGCAGCTGAGGGGCCAGCTACCAGGAGTAGTGTTAATGAGCTTTTATCACCTGGTGCCTTCCGTGATTCACCTTCTCAGAGCTGGTTTGAGAAGGGACAAACTATTTTTTTTCAGTTGCTCTTGGTTCACTGCAAGTGTGCCATGACCTCTGTCAGTCTCTGTGCATTAACAAACTTCTTAAAGGTTTTACGGACACTTTCCATCAGCCATGCTGTAGCTGTTCCCATGAATATTTAATGTCAGGAGCAGTACTTATTATTCTTTTTTGCAGTCACCCTGCTTCAGCAACAGTAGATATTCACCCTCAGACAACACAGCGGCCAGTGCACCCTGCACACCCCGCTTGTACCTTCCTCTTCCTCCCTATTTCAGCTGTAAGCTCTGAGAAAGTTTACCCTAATGTCTTTGTGGCCTTTATTTATTTATTTTAATGATTATTTTTATTTCTAATTCTTCATTTCCACCTCCCTTTTTTTCTGCCCCCCCCGCTGCAGTCCCTGGGAAACAGTTCTGTTTCTGATGGGATTTGGGGTTGAACTTCACCTGAGCGCAGGGGGATGAATTCCTCATGCTTCATAGGCCACTGTCCTCTCTTTTTCTGTCCTTCCCTTGTTTTTTCAGCAGAAGTGGAGAAATATCTGTGAGGCAGAGCTGCTTCTGGAGGACACATGCCGTGTCCAGGGCACCTCTTGAGAGTTTTGGGTTGTTTTTTTTGTTTTCTTTTGTTTTGTTGTGTTTTTTTTTTTGGTTTTTTTTGTGGAAGAAAATAATGTTTTTCTGATTTGTAGCCCAAGTCCTCTTCATTGGGAGTTATTTGATGAATATTTTTTCCCTTCCATTCATCTTCCATTATCTGTATTGTCTCCTGTCCCCCTTTTCTTGTGCACATCAACAGTCTGTGCCTCCACCTTTTCTTCTTGAGAAAGGCTCTTACTTCTTCCAAGAGGAAGAAGAAAGCATGCCCAGGGTACCCAGCTGGACTGAGCAAAGGTGGAGGTGTCTTGGCAGTGGAAGTTTTGCTAAATGGTATGTGGTTTCTGTGTGGGTACATTTGACCACTGGCACTGCTGTAGGGTAGGGATTTACCTGTGCTGCAGGCCAGGTGGGGTTGCAGAACGGATGATGGAATTTGTCCAAACTGCAGAACATCTCTGTGTCAGTGCCAAGGGCAGGACCCGAGCCTCCTGGCAGCCATCCGACATGGGTGCTTTTCCCAGGTGTAGGCTTGCGGCCACAGGCAGGATGAGTAGCTACAGACTGTGGATATCTGCTGGTGGTGCCCAGTCACATTAAAAAGTCATCAGTGTGTTTCAGGAGTGTTCCACACATCTGTGCTGAGTGCTTCAGAAAGCCACGGCTGTGTCCTCCTCTGGAGTGGGGAGAAGGAGCAACCTGTATGCCTTGTAAGAGACCTACTTCTTTTTATTTGATAACATTACAACCAGAAAAACAAAATAATACCAAAATGTGCATAAGCTAAATTAAAGTCATTGCCTGTTGTAGCTAAAGTCCTGAATGTTTCCTTTGCACTAGTGGGGTCATTGATTGTTTCCCTTTAAGTTTTTTTCCACGTGGATCCACTGTCAGGTTTTTAGTTGCTCCCACCACCTCTGGAGTTTTCTATTGTTTTTAAGTTGCCGTGAGCCAAGAGGAGTAGTGTGTCCCTGAGTTAAAATCGGTTTAGCAAGGTTTTTAGGTGGAACCTCTAAAAATAATAAAGTGGAAACTTATCAATACATTGTCTGTGCTGAATACACCTCTCAGCTGTATCCCATGGTGAGCTTGTTTTAATTGATTTGTAGACCCAGGTAGACCTCCCTATATCAGCCAGCCTCATTGTTCAGCATCTGTACAGTCTCCATGTGAGAGTTCTGTAACAGAACACTCTGGAAACACATTGAAGCTGCGAATCACTACATATGAAGGGCAAAACTGTCACCGCTGCTCTCGGTGTGTATCTTTAATGCGAGTTTGGGGGTGAATTCCTTTTATGTGAAGCATCGCCACCGATGAATTGATTTCCATGTGTGCATGTGTTGGTGCTGGCTAACGTGGAGGTGGATAGTTTGGGAGCTCCAGCGGGCCCTTTCTACAGAAGCCGGTTGCTGCTGCTGCTCCCGTGTGATATTGGTGTGCGTTAGGAGCCTGTGCTGCGCGTTTGGGTGCCCAAGGCTTAAGAGAAAACGAACTGCACGCTGTAGTATGTATCTCAACCGTGGTCCACACTGATGAGAATGCAGGTAGGATGCTGCACACATCTCTTTGGAGAAGCTTCGTACTGGTTGAAGGAATCTTCTTTCTGGGGGATTGTACCAGTAGGGGTTTTTTTCTGTTAGTGCAGGTATAATGTAGCCTCCAGTCAGACTGACGACATCTCAGGTTTGCTGGTGTCAGCTCTTTGGCTAGGGTGGGATTGGGTGACCGAAGCAGATTTTTCTGATGGTGGGAGGACAGCTTGAATGCAAGAGGCTTTTCCCTCATCCCTGTCACCCTTAGTCTGGAGCAGCCATAGTGCTTTGCTCTTGTGAAGCCAAACTGAACCTGATCCGTGGAGAGTTTGAAAACTCGGCTGTGTGAACCGGTTCCTGAAGCCTGTGATCAGAGTCATGACATTGTGGGTGTCATAACAGCGGGGGCCCCATCTGCACAGTGTCTCTCCCAAGCTGCTTTTTTTGGGAAGTGGAAACTGAAACAGTTCTGGGTGCAGGCGCCAACTGGTGGTTTGGGGTTGGGGCTGAAGGACTGAGACTTGAGCGTCCGAAGCTCTTCTTGTCACAGCCTCCTGGGATGACATTGGATCAGAATGGGGATGAGGCTGGGCTCTGCCAAACCTACTTAAAATTTCACTATTAGCTCCACAGGTATGAGCAATAGCCACGAGGCAGCAAGTGGATTTGTTCTGACTCCCTCGGATCCAAACTACCTCCTGTCTGTGCAGACCTACCAGGCCAGCAGCTTCTCACCGCAGCATGTACAGATGTGTACGGGCTGCTGGTGTGCTGCTCTGCCCAGCCCCTGCACCTTTTGCTGGGGATGAGGGGATGGTGCCTGCAACAGAGTTTTGGGTGGGATGGCAGATGCCGCTGGTGCCCTGCAGGCACAGAGAAGTGCACAGAAGGCAGGAGCAGCATAAGCTGTGTTGTTGGTCAATGTTTAACCTTGGTTTCAGGTTTTTCTTTCTAAGGATAAAGAAGAAAATCTTTCTTGGGTAAAGATTTGTCAAGAAATGTAGAGCATTACAGCAAGTGGTGGTTATATGGTTTGCTTGCTTTCCCATGCAGACAGCCTTTGTCTCCTCACAGGTACCGCTCCCATCACCCATGCTTCTCTGCCAGATGAAACTGATATAAGTCATCTTTTTTCCCTTGGATTGAGAGAGTGAGAACCTGTGATTGATCTCTTTGCCTCCCTCTCTCTGCTGAGGAAGGGACTGGAGCTGAGGTGTGGTTTGTCTGGAGGTGAGGAGCTGCCTTCTTGCCAGCATAGGGTTTTACCATTGGACATGTACAGCAAAACCACACTAACAAGGTCCTCTCTTTTTAATTACCTTGATATGACGTGCATTGGAAACGCCGAGGCTTCCCCCCCTCTCCCCTGCACATCCCTGGGGGAAAAACGTCTCTGATTGCTTAAACTTGGTTTTCCCTAAATGAGAGTTTACAAGCAACTGGGACGCTTCCGTCATTGCTCTAGCCTTTTATTCAAGATAATATTAAGAGACATCATAACATCACAGTGTCAGAGCAAACAAAGCACTATGTAATTTTATCCCATATTAATGCAGAGTGTCGCAGATGGTGCTATCATTAGACAGCAATCTATAAAAATGGCCCATGAGACAAAGCCCTGGCACAATTATTTATTCTTCAATTATTTATTCATCCCTTTAGGATGTGTAATACTGACAGACAGCACAGAATGTACTGCCTACCAATTTGCAGATCTTGACTGACTGAGTCCTCCATCATCGATGGAATAAAACATGTATGTGGGGAGGGTGATGTTGCATGGCTTCAGATTTTATTTTCTGCTTGTTTTGCCATTTACTACATGGCTTTAAGGCTACCTCTTTTAAGCAACCTCCTCCACCCTGATGTTCATCTTTTTATTTCAGTGGATTGTGAGGAAGGCTTCATGATCTCGCCCGAGGTTTTAATCCCCTGTGTGTTTGGAGCCAGGGGTTGTTTCCCTGCAGGGCTAACATCAGCTGGCCAGCCTTGCAAGGCAGACTAATTGGGCGGGCGCCTGCTCTCCTGCCAGCCCCATCAGTCGAGGGAGCTGGACCCTGCTCTCCTCGATGATTGATGGTGCTGAGATACTGCATGGGCTCCCTGGGAAGCAGGATGGAACCCGCTGGTTTCCAGTCGGGTTAATGGGCGAAGGTGCAGGCTCGTTTTGGTAAGACTTTCAAGCCTAAGACATTGCCTGTGCCTGACAACTATTAGTGTTACAGTGGCATTTTTGGAGAGGAATTTATCACCTGACAAATTTTTACTGTCATTTTGCTGTCAAAATGATGTCACTGCCATCAAAAGGAGTGCATCTGCCTCTGACTGTACCTTTGCCTCCCCTGTGATAAGACAAATGCTTCTCTGGTTGTCCAGTGAACCAGAATTGGGAACTGATCTGGTTTAGGTTTAGGCTTCAGATGACTGCGAATACACTTAAATGTCATTGTCCAAAATGGCTCGTATTCATCTGGAAAAATCTTTCAAAGTAGCTTTATATTAATGCTAACTTTAATTCTGTAGAGTTTTAGAGTCCAAATAAAATGCAGATTTATCTGTCACCGGTGTCTCCTTTTTCTTTCTAGTGTATGTTGGTTAGGTTCATCCCTTTGGCATCCATATTGTCAAAGCTCCTGCCTCTTACTGAAACACACCTGGAACTAGTGCTCAAAGGTATCCTTGTGTATTGTTGAGGTTTCTTTTTATAAAATAAATCTATAACGTTCCTTTGGAAAGCTTCCATTGCCTTCCCTCATAGCACTTCATACTCGTGATAAAATGAACAATGGCCCTTTCACTCAGAAACACAATTTCAGTTATTTATAGGTTATATTAACTACATGTCTTTAAAACTGTAAAATCCAACCCTGCCCTTTTATTTGATGTTGAGTCATTCTGGCAAGTCCCTTGTATAAAGCTGGTAAATTGTAGGCCAGTGTAAGTAACCTCCCATTTTTTAAATTTACTGGTAAATCTATAACAAGTGGCTTGTAACTGATGAGATAAAGTGTCTAATTAGATTAGTTTGTAATTTCTAAGGTGTCTGTTCAGAGAGCCAAGTTATCTGGTTTTGTTTCTGATGAGATAGCATCTCTTGGTCATTTGCTGTCATTTAAGTAATTTCTTAAATTTGTAAAGAACTTTGGTCTGGATTTTATAAGTCAATGGAGAAGACATGGGTGTGGACTGCACCGTCCCGTACCCCTTCTGCCATCTCAGCCCTAAGGGCAGCTGGAGGTGACAGTGCTTGGACATGGAAGTTGTGGGGAAGGGACCAGATTTTGGTTCAGAGTTGGGGGCTGCTGAGCTGTGGAACCCAGGCAGCCTACCCAGCTCCCTGCTTCCACCTGTGTTCCCTTTTCCAGCTGGTAGGAGTGAGACTTCTCCTGCTTCAGCATTCCCAAGACAGCAGGTCCCCATCGGAGCTGTGCATGTCTGGTGCTGGTGTCCCATGCACGGGAGATTTGTGTGCACCAGACCCTGGGACTCACTGCTGGGCACATGCTGTGTGTGGTGGGAGATGCAGTGGAGCCAGCAAGGGGAACACCCCACTCCCGTCACCCCACAGCAGCCTGTGCCCAGGTGACCTGTCCTACAGGAGCGGGCTCACCCTTTGTAGGGGGTTCACAGCTTAGCCCAATTTAAAAGGCACCTTCCTGTTGTGTGGCTACTAGTCACATGAGCAGAAGTGTAAGAGTCTCACCTCATTGCTTGTTTTTTTAACCACCCTCCCCCTTGTTCTGTGATATTTTTGGGTTGGAGAAACCCCAAGGGGCTGGGACAGTGAGGCAGAGGGATGGGCAGCGTCTGTGGCTGTGCCCTCCTGCAGCTGGTCCCATTCCACCGCTGCCATTGGGATGGAGATTTTTCCCCTTTCTGGGAAGTCACTTCCCAATGAACTCCTCCAAAGCTTCCTGTCCTCACCCTCCTCTTTAGAGCAGCTAAAGGAATTCAGTGGGGGTGGGTGAAAGAGATGAGAGTCCATTTCTGGCATCTCTCCCGCTGAGGAGAGCTCTGCCATGGCTAATCCCCAGGGTCCTCCTCCCACCGACCTTCCTGGGTTCAGGAGGGAGCCAAAGCCGGATCCTTGGGATGTGACACTGCTCTGAAATACCAATTGCTACGGTTACCCAGGTCAGTTTGTCAGTGCTATTCAGTGCTGCTTAATCCCCCTTTGTGTCCACTTTGGAAGGACAGCTGGGATTTTGCAAGTTGCTTCATGCCATATTCACAGCCCTTGGGGAGAACGAAGGTGAAACCACTCATCAAAAGGCATGGGGGGTGTGCACACGTGTGCTTTATCTTCATGAGATGTTCATATAATGTTAAGAAGAATATAACCGAGTGATGCAAACAGCTTGACTTAAGCAAAGAAGTTTGTGGCGAAGCCTGAAAAATCTCTGCTGACATGCAGGCTTTAACCCAGGCAGTTGTGCCAAAGGATCCAGAAAAGGCTTAATGGCAGAAGATAATGCTGCTGTGTCAGCACACATTTTCAGCCCAAGCTGTGAATTTCCTGGCTTTTGTGCGCTTGAGTTAAACCCTGATGTTAGTAGCCCATCACCCCCTCCAAATATGTACCCTCAAACAAAGAGAGAAACAAATCCCAGCAGTTTGCTACTTAGTGGGGGAGAGTGGTGAGTAATAAGGTGTTTGGAGGGATGAACCTGATTGACATGGAGAGCGATGTTACAGTCCGCGAGCGACCTATTAAACCTGCAGCAGCTTGGGTCAGTATGGGCATTCCTGGCCAGACGTTCCCAGAAAAACATATTTAGCTTGTGGATCAATAGCTGGAGCTAACAAGTCCCTGAGACTCAGAGGTGAAACCGCTGGTAATCTTTGTGATATTGCTAATAGCAAAACATGTGTGCGCTACGAGAAACCGTTCTTAAACAATTGTTTGGTTATTACTTCTTTTAGCGAACACAGGCTGCAATCAGACACTTTCATATTCACAATGACTGTATAATCTAATTCCCACAGCAACTTTTACCTGTTGCGTTCTTGGTCTTTGCACCCTGCAAGTTCCCAGGCAGGAGCATGTGCTGCAGTGATCCCTGTTGCATCCTGCACACTGGAAATGCCACCTGAGCATCCTGACAGCAGCACCTGTGCATCCATGTGCTGAGGAAACACAATTGTTCTGACAGTACCAAAACAAGAAGACGAGTACTGGAAAGAATAACAAAGATGCCCAGCAACATTTCAGCGACAGCGGAATTTGGTTTTGAAGCACTGATTCTGTGCTGGAATCCATTAGGTCTGATCCCCAGGTGTTCTACTCCCTCAATCTCATCTAACAAGAAACGTTGAAGAGAAAGGAAAAGGAAATCTCCCTCTTGAACTTGAAGCTGTAACTGGTGTGTGAATGAATTTCTCTAATCCAGCAGAATGGGTGCAGAGGGAAGGGTTTATCTTCTGCCCCAACCAAGCCCGTCTCAGTGTGTACAATAAGGAAGTGTGAGGAAGTGTAGTGTCCTTGGTAATCCACCCTCCGTGCATGCCTGCTGGTAGCCCTAGGACAGCTGTGCACTGAGCGTGCTGTGTTCACACTGTTTGCAGCCTGTCTGAGCTCAGCCGTCCTTCTGGCCCCTTCCATGAATATGGGGAGAGGCACAGGACTGGTGTGTCTGAGGGGCTGACACCAAATGGGGTGATGCCGGTTGTGTCCCTGACAGTCATACCCCAGGCAGTTACTTACTGTGACTTGAGGCTTAGCCTGCTCTGAAATGTGGCCTTGAGTACTGGTTCTACATATTGAATAAGCAGGACACATGAAATGAAATGCAGAAGTGTTTTGTGTGGATTTGAGTGCAACTGATCTCCTTATGTGACATTAAAAAATAGATGAGCCTTGGGTCCTAGAGGTTGACCATGAACTTGGCAGAGAGACTAGGTGACTAGCTGATGGTAGGAACTTGATGAGGGTATGACTGGTAGCTGGGTTAGATGAGTATGAGCTTGGGCTTAAAACCAGTCTAAGCAGCGGTGGTGCTTTCATGGAAGACAATTATTTTTCACCACTAGTGGAAAAGCTGCACACTGAGTTTTTCTGGAAAACAGCTTTCTTTGTTGCTCACTTTGGATGTTGTACTGGGACAGAGTGCAGAGGTGCCATTCTATGTTCTTATGGCATCAGAAATTTCCCCCAGTGTTTTTGCCTTTGTCTTATCCTCGCAGGCAGGCAATCACCCATGAGCAGGTAGGACTGACTGTTTGCTCTCTGCTTTCAGTTGTTGTGGTGTCCTTGCTACTAAATGGTTTTGTGGCAAATGGTCTGTAGGAGTAAGAGTGGGGCCATCAATCTGTGACAAGTCGCATGCTCTGTGAGCACATTGGTTTGAAGAGCTGGTCTCTAAGAACTGCTGAACCCCGTGGTTGCATGCTGCTTGCTGTCATTAGTGATGCTTGTGGTCCACTGTGAGGAATACAGTACAGGGCCCGTGAAATCGCAGCTTAGGAAATTAATCTACCTTTTTTTAGTAAGGTTTGGTAGGTGGAAGATCTGTGCTGTGGTGATTGGAGATAGGAGGAGGAGGAAGTCTTTTCACAAGCCAGTTCTTTTAAATCCCCTTTCTCCACTGATTGCTGATCAGAGCCTTTGGTCCTGCTTCCCCCCTCCATCTTCCCAAGAGGAAAAAAATGTCGCTTTCTGCTGGTACATGGTTCAGGTAACACCAGTGACGCACCGGAGCTGGTGAGGATAACTATAAAGTAACTGCCTTGCTTTAATACTAAAAATGCTTACTAAAAGTCCTTTTCCTATGCGAGGCAGTGCCTGTGTGCTTTTGCGTACGTGCTGGCTTTGGAAGCTGGCATTTTCCGGGTGTCCATCCTCTCCTCGTTCAACTACGCAGTTTGGAGGGGGACTGATGGGGCTGGCCCAGCTGTTCAGAGGCTGCTGCAGCTGCACACGGGGCTTTGTCTGGAAAACTTCAGCTGCATTTCACCTGAGGAGTTCAAAATCCACAAACTACCAGCACTGGCAAGGTGGAACAAGGAAGTGAAGTGTAATCTTTTTTTTTTTTGTTTTGTGAAGCTGATACAAACCCAAACCTCCACTTCCACTCTTCAGACAGAAACGGAGTAAAATAGAAATGAATAGTTAGTGCTGTTACTGAGTCAAGCAATCACCATCTAGTTGGAGTGGGCCTCCAACTTCTGAGGCATATAGACAGTATTGATGTTGCACATAGCTGGCATGTAGACATGCAGATCGTGTTTAGGCCATTCTTTCTTTGACTTTTTAAAGACGTGAAATATTTTACTTCACCTCTTTACTACTTCAAATACTACAAATAGATATGACAGCTAAAATAAGGGGGAAGTTTTGTCAGCGACTGGTTGGCATACAAAATTTATTTTGTACAGAAAAAGAAAAGCAGACAAATTGGGAGAAACACTAGTCTTTGAAGATTTTACTACAAATTTATGGTTTTTTGCTGTTGGCTTCTGTAGTCTACCGTTCGTTCTTCTCCTTAAGGTGGAGGTGGTAGTAGGCTTTAGTGATCGCTCCAGGCTATGGCTGGTAGCCTGCTTGGGAGCCAGCTTCAAATTACAGAGAGCAGGGATTGAGTCATCTAAATATGTAAGTAAATAAAAATAAGATGAAAACAAAACAAACCCCAAAACAGGACAGCAAAATAAAATTAAATCTTAAAGAAAACAAGAAGGAGGCAGGAATGAGGATGCTCTTCTCAGTTTCTCCTCTTCAGAGTTCCTTTGGATTGTGAAACATGATGAAAAGGATAAATATGGGAACCTTGTAGTGATCCCTATTGCAGCTCTTCTACATTGGGTTACAGGTTTTAGAAAGTATCTTGGCTGCCAGACCTGGAGAAAATTGTAGCTTCTCATGACTTCACAGGCTGCTTGGAAAAAAGTGCAGTTTAATGGGTATGATATTACAGAGCCTTAAGGATGAACCATGGTGTGTTGTTCAATAGCTGAGTTTTGTCAGACAGATACAAGTCTTGATTTTGGAGAGCAGGGCTCCCGGGCCATGCAGAGAAACATCCAATAAAGGTTTTCATGTGTGGGAAGCTGAATTTCCCCTGGGTTGTGTGAGACCTAGATGTCAGTTAAATCCCATGTATGTGTCAAAGTTGAAATAGTAGCTCGGCTTCGTGGTGACCTCCTGCACTGGGGAAGATTTCCTCCCTGGGAATATCACAAGGAAAACCTGAGGGAGCAGAAATGTTAAATGTCATAGTTTTAGTTGACCAGCTTGCTGCATGCACAGTCCTCTGCCAGGGACAGGACAGCTCTCCTGGGTCTTGGTGGTATAGCTGGTGTGTGGGCATGTCCTGGGCATGCGTCTTATCTTGCCTTTGTGTTGGAGAAAAGGCTCAAGTTGCCCATCTGCTTGAAAGGGGTCTGCAGAAATTGCTTGAAACCAGCTGCCAGAGTTCAGTTTTGGGGAAGGTTGGGTTCAGTTTGGGGTGTGGGAGAAGAGATGGCTGTCAATAGTGGGAGTGGAGTGGAAGGCCAGCGTGTCTGTGTAGCCCAGGTTTAGGACTGAGTGGGCTCTGAGTGGTGCAAAGCTTGCTGGAGGATTAGAGCAGTAAGGGCTTCAGTATCTCTGAGACGAGAAAAGAAAGTCTGGTGTATTGTGCTCACATTCTGAATGAAACTATTTTACAGTGGTTCTGCTAAAAGGTTTTAGCACCAGAGAAAAAATGGGAATGTTTCAATTCTCTTCACAAGGATAGTCTATTTGCATTAATACTTTGTGTTACATTGAAGGGAATGTCCTGGCAAAATGTCATTTGAAAAGGATTATTTTAGAGTTTGAATGTGTCTTGCCAATCCCTTCTTTCTTTTCTTCACCTTCATGAAGAGCAGGGAAATGTATGCTTAAATAAATTTTGGATTCCTAACTATTTAGAGGCATATGTGTAAAAATTAATTCAAAATAACTTAAGGCTTATGGAATGGAAAAGCATTTGCTCCTGCAGTTCACTGCTGCTGAAGAAATTTGTTTTATTTACATCTCCATTTTAAGTTTTGGTTTGGGGTGCTAGGACACAGGTTTACAACCTGAAAAAGGTAGATGCTTGGTTTGGAATGGTCACGCTTATTATATAGTCTAGTCCAGTTCTCTCTTCTTGTCTACAACCCTTGCAAAGTTGTTTTTATTGAGATTTTGTTGTGTGTAAATTCTGCAAAGCAGTGATGAATTGAAAGTGAATAATAATTTAGCACTTGATTTTGAGTAGTACTCTTGACACAGTGAAATTAGACTTATATCGCATTCTGGTTTTACTATATTTTAAAAAAAAGGAAGATAATTGACTGCTTCTCACTGAATTTTATAAAAGGCTTTATAACTGTTGGTGGTTCCAAAAAGAAATAAACATGAACAAAGCAAAACAGGATCTGCTCTGTGACTTTTGGCAGAAGATAAGCAATACCACATGATGTGCTTTTCACAGGTGCTGCAGTCTGAACAAAACTTTGTCATAGGCCATTCCTAATTTCTCATCCGCTGTGACCATAGTGTGTTCTTGTTGTAATTGCTTATGAAGAGGTCAACAGCCAAGAGTATTACTATTTTCTACTGTGACTTAGTGGGTAAGCTTGGTGGGGATTGAATACCACCTCACCAGCTTGTAAACCTAAAACTATACTTTGCGAGCTGTATATTCAGAGTCAACTGGGTTTCCATTTTCTCACTGTACCCCTGCTGATCTTGCAAAGCTCATTGTTGGTTTTGCTTCTTCTTTTGCTGTATTCAGTAATCAAGAATTGAGGGCATGCTTGGTAGCATGTTTAGTTCATAAAAAAATATTATAAGCTTCTTTCTTTATTGGTGCTCACCTCTGAGAACTTTTGACCGTACAGTGAAGATGCAACAGGGCCAAAGAGCAATTTTGATGAGAGGTGCTAGCAGAGACCCATTGCACTGGTAAGATCACAGGGTCCTTCAAACAGAGGTGGAGTTCCTCTACTACCTAAAAAGATCCTCTGGTGGGTAAGCATCATGTGCTCAGACAAACAAAATGCATACTTCACTTTGTGTCCATGTTCATAGAAGGTTTTCCTTGTGGGAAAGTTCCCAAGATTTTACATCTGGTCTTGTCATTCAGGTGGGCCTGTCTCATGCCAGAGGCCAGGCATCTACATCGCCAAAACAGCTAACTTTGGGACTTGAAGTAAACGGACAGAACAGTTATTTTGGATGTTTTATTTAAAAAAAAAAAATAACAAACAACAAACATGACAAAAACCCCCAAACGTTTTCTGATGCACGATAATTTACTCCCCAAAATAAGAAGATCATCACAAATACTGAGATGCTTTTCACTGCCATGGACTTCACAGACATGGACTGTTGACTGATGTCCAGGAGACAGCATGCCGCCCATTTTGCTTGCGAAGTTCAGGAAATGCTTCCTCAAGACAAGGAAAGAGAGTAAAAGTGTAGCTTGGAAAGCCAGAAAAGTACCCTAATGTGCTACCAGCCCTGCGACCACCTTCCCTAAGCACAAGGCCAAGATTTCTCGGCTCTTTGGTCAGGTTCAGAGTGGTGCTGGGATACATAAATCAAGGTTATTCATGGTTAACAAGGCTAGGATTGTTGTTAAACTTCATTTGCCTTTCATTCTACATTTATCAGAAAGAGCCATATAGAACTGAATAAACAAAACAAAACCAAAAAAAGAAATGCTTAATTTTAGGAGCAATTATTCTCAAAAAAAAAGGGGGTTGCGGCAATTTAAAGTAAACTCTGCAAAATACATTTTTGTTTCCAAGGGAAACAGTAATGAGAAAGAGTTAGGTCATTGTGGGGAAAAAAACCCACCTAGAAAACTGTTTTTAGCAAGGATGTGGAAAAAGAGCTTATCTTTTTGGGCAGCTTTGCCTAATAGATAAGGCCCTGGACTGGAAGCAGGTTGAAATCCCAGCTCTGCTGGATAATTTTTGTCAACTTAGAACTATTAGTTTGTGCCTTTGTAATTTCTTTTTGAAAAGCAAGAATAATGCAGTTTGTCCTCTGAGAAGTGTTCAAGAGTAAAGACGAGGTGCTTGTGTGGCCCTTTGGTATGGTAGAGTGCTAGTACTACCTGCATCGGTACTGAGTATGTGGGGGTTGCTGTTGTGGGTGAAGGGGTGTCCTGCTCCTCAGTGTCCTGAGGCACGACGATTTTTTCATCCCTTAAGGAGACGTTGCCACCAATCAAATAGCAGGGCTCTCAAAGACATTGTATGGTGTAAAAAGTGGATGGAAAACTATCTGGAAGTAAAGGGCCTGGGGGTGTTAGTTGACAGCCAGCTGAACATGAGCTGGCGGTGTGCCCAGGTGGCCAAGCAGGCCAACAGCATCCCGGACTGTATCAGAACTAGTGTGGCCAGCAGGACTGGGGAAGTGATCATCCCTCTGCTTGGCACTGGTGAAGCTGCACCTTGAGCACTGTGTTCAGTTTTGTTTCCCTCACTACAAGAAGGACATTGAGGTGCTGTACCAGTTCCATAGAAGGGCAGTGAAGCTGGTGGAGGGTCTGTAGCACAAGTCTGAGGAGCAGCTGAGGGAACTGGGGTTGTTTACTCTGGAGGAGGCTGCGGGGACACCTGATCATGCTCTACAACTACGTGAAAGGAAGGTGGGTGTTGGTGTCCTCTGCCAAGTAACATGTGATAGGACAAGAGGAAGTGGCCTCAGGTTGTGCCAAGGCAGGTTTAGATTGGTTATTAGAAAAAATGGCCTCACAGAAAGGGTTATCAAGCATTGGAAGAGGCTGCCACCACTGCTGGAGGTGTTAAAATCATGTAGACATGGCACATAAGGGCATGATTTAGTATATGTGGTGGTGTTAGGATGATGGTTGGCCTTGATCCAACCTTAAAGTTTCCATGATAAAATGCCTCCCCTCTTCACCCCTAACTTCAGGAAACCAAATGTCGGTTTTGGTCATCTCAATTACTTTGAGCCAAGGCCCAGATGCTAATTAATTAATTCACCTGTAGCAGACTTTTGGAGTGTCTAAGCTTTGTCCAGGTTTTCAGGTGGTGAATGAAGCACGGGGAGGTTAACTGGTGTGCTCGGGATTATACAGCTGTGCACACAGTCAATTACAATGCCAAAACATCTCTTGGTATTCCTTCTTTTTTCTGAGGATGAGATTTAATGTATTTCATGTTACCAAATCAAATCTATAATGCTGGGTCAGTGCTAAGAGTAAGGATTAGCAAAGAACTGGAAAACCGAAAGAGATATTGAGGCTTTACTTTCTGTATCGGATATCTTCAAGATGACAGCCAATGAAATCCTTCGTGCTTGGTGTTAGCAAAACTGAAGACTTGCTAACCCGGTACAGATTGAAACCCAAAGTGATGACTAGCAATGCTTGCTTGGTTTTCAGTTTTCAGTATAATGCTGCAGTCTTTGCTTCCTGTTTTTCTGGTAGGCAGTGTTTTCTGTAAGCTATGGTGTTACAGCACAGTGATGGCAGAAATCTGCATGCTGGCAGTGTCAGAGGTCCAAGTTCTTGAAGTCCGTGGCAGTGTTGGGAGATACAGTGGAAGACATCTTTTAGAAAAAAACCAAGCATGCTCTCATGGAGCAAACTTGTTACCACAGACTGTAAAGCATGGGAGGGTTAAAACTACTGAATAAAAGTGTCTAAGGTTTTGTAAAGCCCAATTAAATTCAACATCTAATGAACTTTCACAAGGATCTAGCCCAAAGAAATGCAACACCTCAAAGCCTTCAGTTAAAATGAAGGTGTCTCAAAGATTCAGGTTTCACTATCCCACTGGGGAAAGACAGATTTCATGTAAGTTAGAGCTCTAAGGTAAAACTGGGAAATCCAGTGCTGCTCCACTGCAGCCCCAGTCTTTCAGACCTACTTTAAATCTCATAAAGGAGCAGAGAAGTATAGACATTCTGTGTTTGGGAGAGGGGAAAGCCAAACAATTGCTAGAAATGTGAAGTTCCTTTCCAGAGGTCTTTAAGGTGGCTACTGGGGCCACCATTATTTGTAGCATCAGAAGCACATGCCATTGGGCTAACCCTGCTCCTGCAGCCTCATGTTCACTTCATGCATATCTGCTGAAAATAAACTGGAAAGCTTAAAGGGTGCCCTGGTTTCCTCTGGGATTTCAGCTGTTGGTAAAGCAAAGGCAAGCAGAGGCTTTGCAAGCCTTCTATTTAAGCATCTTTTAATTTTGAACTGGTGGTACTACGTTTTTGATAGTTTTTCTGACAGCTTTTTTTTAAGCATAATCATCATTTAATTAGTTTCTGAGTGAGAGAAGTAGTTGTAATCTGCCTATTCTGAAAACAAGAGGGAAAATTGTGGGTTCTTCTGTCAGTGAAAACCAGCAAAAGTGGATGACATTCAATTTAAGATCCTTCTAACTCCTTTGTTAACAGCACAGTCCCAAACAAAATCAGACCGCGACCTGTGTGTTTATATTGGCCACATCTTTTGGTATCATCAGAGTATGGGAAAAAGAACTTCATAATGACCCTTGTGCAAAAGCCAGTTCTAAGTTTGAGGCAACTTCAAAATGCCTGCATAAAAAATGTACAGTGGTAAATAGCAGCTCAATCATGTGGAGACATAAAGCCAGAAGAAAGAGTATATTTTCAGTAGCAATTTAGTGCATGATTGATCTTACTGATAGCAGTAGTGTAGTGTTCATAGCTGAGTAAGCCCACCAGCAACAACTTGCTTGTAATGTGTGTGTTTGAAAAATGCAAAGAACATAAATTAAGTTTTAAGTAAAATTTACATTTGTATTAGAAAATCAACATGTTAGAGTTTAGTATGCTTAACATTTTATGAGAGCCAACTCCCTTTAAAATTGCTCTGTTTGTTTTGCCATTTTCTCAGACTCTCTTCTGTGTCTGTCTGTCTTGATATCTCTAGTATATTGTTGTTTGGGTTTTTTTGAGATTAATGCCTGAAAGGCAAGACCAACGATTTTGGATGCAGTTAACTTTGCCCCTGTGTGTTTGTTTTCTTATTAAATTCCCTGTAATGCTTCCTCCCATCCCAGCATCTTCACTGACAAGAGAGCTGATAACACATCATTTTTACCTGGGGGTGTCCCAGAGCAGTTGCTGTCTTCCTGGGTTATGTGGACAAGAAACCGTTTAAAGGAGCAAAGGCGAAATGTGGAGTGGTGTGAGAAGACTGGTCACACCTATGAAGACACTGTGCCTCTGCGGCAGGGACAGCTCTGAAGGGAGGTGTTGGTTTAAAGGGCTGCAGCTGGCTACCCGGGCCATGGTTTTTCTCTAGTCATGCTTTGAGGTTGAGTTCTGACTCTGGTGTTTGGAAGTAGAAAGTCATTCTCCTTGATGATGTGAAGGGAAGCTTTTAAGCTGAAGTCTTTTACTCTGTGGAAATTTGAATATGAAAACTGTCAAAACCACCTGGCAGTGGATGACAGAGATTTCCCTTCTCACCTTGACCTCCCTTTTGCAATAACTGCACTTTCACATATGCTTCTGAAGAGCTACAGTAATCGTAAGGATGGTGTTCAGAAAGGGTCTGACAGAAGTGGGCAGCCTCGATGGACATCGTTGCTTTCCAGCTCTCCTTTGAGTGCTTCCTTTTGTAATGGAAGTGCTCAGAGTAACAGGCCTCCTTGAGCATTGTGAAATCAGCATCTTTCTATTGGTTTATCATTTTTTCAGTACATAGCTTTATTTTTGCTGTCCAAAACAGAGGCAGCAGTTAACCTTCCTTCCCATCCCCTACAAAGAGGAGTTTTGAAAACAGTTCTGGTAGCACTGAGTCCTGCATCAAAGCAGTGATGATCCACTGTCATGGCCAGCAGTGACCTTTTCCCTCAACCTCCTCATGCAGTTCTAGCCTCCTTGTCCATAGACCTTCGGGAATTGTGCAGCTGGGCTAAATTTCAGGCCCTAGCTGTTGGCACCTGTATTCAGAAACCTTAACATGGTCTGGCAGGTTGATGTCTGCAAAATCTGGCTTCTCTGTTGGTCTGTCAGTGGTTCTGTTTGGCTGCAGGCATGCTGATGGTTAGCTCTTCCTCCCTCTTTGGGCTTTTGTGGCCACTGAGACTGGGTACATCTTGGTGCAGCCTTTTAAGATGATATTGCTGTCACCTGTTGATTGAATGGAAAATTGAAATTTAGTAGAGTTGGTGAACCCCTTGTATGTTAGTCGGGCTTCTGGGTTATTGTCCTAAATATTAGTGTAACCTGCTAGTAAAAATAGGTTTGCCCCCAAATCCAGACATTAGGATGGAGAGGCTAAGGCACAGCATGTCTTCCCTTCTCCTGGGACTGTGCATGTGTTCAGGTGTGGAGTTTGGTTCAGCTCTGAAGCTCCTAGAAAAGAGGTCCTGCTGCCTTGTAGGTAGGTCTTCATAAGATCCGGCAGAGATGCAACTGAGCAAGCCAAAGCTTCGTGAGCAGTTCAGATGGTTCAAACTTCACAGCAGTGTGAGTGCTGTGAACTGGTCTGGTATGGCAGGCAACAAGGTCAGAAAGTGTTCAGGTCATTGGATGGAGAACATGCTTGAGCATGATCCTTACTTGTAGGTACAACAAAAATTCAAAGGCTGAAATAATAATGATACTATCTTGGAGCATAGGATAGACCCAGTGTTATCTAGATCCAGCCAAACTTTGAAATGACCTTCTGTATTTCCCTCATTTGGTTTATATCCAGATATTGTTTATCTTACTAAACTTTAGTTTTGATCTGTTTTGTTGTTTGTTGTTTTGGGTTTTGTTTGGGTTTTTTTTTTTAATGGCTGTAATATTTGTGTTGGGATCTCCAGAATAATAACACTGTATTTGGTAAGGGCCTTATATATTTCAGTTCTACTTGGGAGGACATAGGTATCTAGCTTTTAAACATGTATTAAAATATCATTGTGGGTTATAAATTATTGTTACAGGCTGTTCACATAGTGCCTTAAGATTTGCATACCCTTGGCTGATAAGTAAAATGAGAGATCATGTTCTGAGTAAATTCAGGCTCTCTATCTTACTGTTGTTGCTTTGTGAAAGAGCAGACCTGATGTTGCATGTTGGATTTTGCATGCATGGTGTGTGCAGCTAAACTTGTTTCATAATAACTTACTTCAGAGCCATTTTATTGTGAGATTTTATCATGTGGCCTGGGAACAGCAAGTTGTTTCAGCTTAGCCCAGTGGCAGTAGTTCTTCACGACGCATTCTCAGGTTTAAAGTGTCTGGTTTGCTCAATGGGCTTTAGGCTATGTTCAGTTCTTTTTGTGTTATTTTCTGTCCTTTCTACTCATTCATGATTGTCGCATTGGTTTTGGTCTGTGTAGAAGACAATGAGCTGTTTTCTTTAGGAGGTGTCTTCCTGCAACTAAAGAAGTGACTTTCAGCAGTTCACTTTCCTGCTGGTACACTTCCATCACTACATTATCTGTTTTGCTTATACAGTCTCCATTTTCATGTGTAGGGTAGTGGTGAGCTGGACATGCTCACATATGCCTGTTCTGGTGTATAAAGTAGACTTAAAGCCACTGCATCTGGCTGACAGACCTGGGTGAATGGTGACTGTGTGCCACTGGCAAAGGTAGGTTCCCTGGTGTGTGCTATTTCTTCCATTATCTGTACATAAGAAGTGATGAGATCTGTACATGAAAGTGTACAAGACCTCTGAGATAGACAAAGTACCTTCTACTAAAGAGAAGTTCATATTGCCCTGAATTTGTCTTCTGAAACATGAACACCTTGTCCAGGATGGGCAACCAGGCTCCTGCTCTAAGCAGTGGAAAGAGAGACCAGCTCCAGAGAGTGGTTGTGCTCTCCTCAGGTTGGTATCCACATGGTTTACACCCATGTGGCTGTGGCCATGGATGGATAGAGTAAATGAGGTTTTGGGGAAACGCATCCCTTTCTCTTGAGTCAGAGAGCCTGTGTGGCTGACTTAGTGCCTGGCTTTCAGGTGGCTGAAGTTAGGTGTCAGGAAACCCACCCTGAGCGACTCGTTCCAGCAGTGGATCCCTAATGAAGTTTCAGAACCTTACTTAATTTTGTCTTTTGTATTAATTTCAAGTATAAGCTGTGAATATTGTGGTTCTAATTGTGTTTTATTTTGAGACAATTTTAAGTACCATTCCTTTCGCCCAGCCTAGTTGTGTCTACGTGCATTTGCCCTCCTCAGTGGAGCTTTTCTTAGAGAAGCACATCTAGAATGTGTGGAGCTTCTCAGAAAATGAACAGAAGGAGATTCCTGAAATGTCTGTTGTGAAGGGAAAGATGAGCACTTTCTGTGAAGAATGTAGCAAAAATTAACAGACCTAAAGCAAATTACCATCTGAAATGTTGCTGGTTTTGAGAGGTTTCAAAAGACTAGACTACAGGAGATCATGGAAAACAAATCATTCAGCTAATGTAGGACACAGCTTAGTCCATGAAAGTTATTAGTTTTTGGAAACTTTCTGTAATCACGTCAAACTCCTTACTGAACCATCTGGGCCTTTTTCCTTTCTTGGCTTGGTTAATATATGTAGCCTCTTTTATTTGGCATGCATAGCATGGGGGCTGAAAGAAAAGACTTACTCCAGAGAAGGCAAATGAGACCTTTTCCAAAGATCAACTTAATGAAAAGCTCACGGGAGAGTTTTGCCCCACTTTGGGAAATTGCAGAATCTGAAGGAGCTGATGTGGCAAGTGAAAGAGCAAGAAACAGGCATGCTAAATCAGATGCAGGTGCAAGAAGATAGCTAACTTTGCCCAGAGAGTCATTTCTATGAGTCATATGTATGTCTCTGCCTCCTAGCAGCCCAAACGAAAGAACTTTTCAAACTATTATCTAATTAAGATAACAAGGCATTTGAGGAGGATGTTTCCCATCTGGATGGTTTTATTGGATTGGTTAAACTGTATTACTTTGTTAGCTGTAGTCTGCTTTGATTGAAAGCTACAGGTGGTGAAGAAGATGGTAGAGGTGGCCTGGAGCAAGCTCCAAATTGCGAGATCCAAATCCAGATCTCTTGTACCTCTGAAATTAAAGATGTCTGGACACATGTCTGATCAAGGTGTTCTGCTCATGTGAAAGTCTCTTTCTTATCCTCTCCTGTCCTTTCTTATCCTCCTATGTTGTTGACATGTTTGAGATTCATCTCACTTTGAAGTGGCAGGGCTCTCTTTCTTTTGCATTTTCCAATTTCAAGGTGAAGATAACGGAGGGGAAGGTATTTTGTCTTGAGCTTATATGGATCAAAGACATGGGTACGTATGTGAGTGTACGTGTTATTCATTTTCTCCTGAGGCAAAGTCAGATTTCACGTTGCATGGCTTGGGATTGGAGAAGAGATACTGCTCAGGGATGAGAGGCAGCCAGTATCAATATGCCCAGATATATATTGACAAACACATTCAATGTGCCTGTCAGAATACACTCTTCTCCCTGAGATAGAGGGCAGCTGTCTATGCTGACTTGAGAGGTGTTTATGAGCAAATAAGTATTTGTCGTCTTCCCACCTGCTAATGTGGATGTGCTATATCTCTGGAAAGGAGTAGGAGGAAGGCACAGGAGCCTACCTGCCAATGCCAGTGTTTCACCCAGATCCTTTCTCTTCAAAAGGCTACCGTCAGAACTTACCACTTCTGAAATGCTGTTAAAGTACCCAGAAAGGGAAGAGTTTTACATCTAGATACTAAGTCGAAGTATGACCTATGTAGAATATTTAAAAAGTAATAATCCAAGTATGGTCCCAGACACCAATGGAAAGGCAAAAGCCAAAGAAGCTTTTCCCCTGTGGTTTATGGTCTGCTAATTAGGTCGGTTGGTTTATTTGAACGATACAGAGATTTGTTGAAGTGCATACTTGGAAAAGAAGGCATGGCCACCTCCCTGCAACAAAATGGCAGTTCCCACTCAAGGGTATCTCCTGATTGTATTTTTACAGGATGATATTATGTGTGCTGGTTCCCTCTGTAGAAACCCATGTTACTTTCAATATGTGCCAGAAGTCAGGTGTGGAAAACTGGAAACTGAAATGTTCACAAGTTTGTAACTGTTCGTGGATGAAATACAGATCATTGCTTTCAGTTAGAGAGAGGCTGGATATTTAATTTATAGGAGAAGAGTCCAATTAAAATGCTTATTGTTTTGGTTTTCCTTTTATATTGGAAAGTGTGGAGCTTGTTCTGTAAAAGTCCCCCATGGCTACTTCAGCACAAGTGCATCTATAGCTTTTCCTTCTTCAATGCTGCTTGCTACTAATTATAAATCCCTAGATCACCAGTGTCTGCCACTACTTGCATTGTTCGGAACTATTTTTTTCCCCCCAAGGTCTAAACTGGCCATGACTTCATCAGATCAGACAGAGAAGGAAAATTTAAGAGTTGTTAGCTAGGTCTCTTTTTAAGTTGAGGACTATGATTTTTAAGTTGATTCTATGACTAGAGACCATGGTCTGTTTATGTTCTCTCCTGCTTTTTCTTCCTCTACATCTAAAACAAAAATTGGTGTGTTCTTGCCGACAGGCGAATTTAATTCCTTGGCATTCCACAAGGTTCCTTGCTCCCACTGCCTGCTATTAAGGATGTTGATGCTTTTAAAGATATTGATGTTACATGACTGTATTACTAATTTCCCATGATTTCTTAATGACCAGTATTGCCTGATTTGGGACATATTGCTTGAAACATTAAATGTCTGTTCCCTCCAGGGCTGAACAAGAGGGAAAGTGCTGTGCCCAGTGGTTAAATTTATAGAGTTGGTATTTTGCTCTCAGTGTAAAGGTTTGAAAGTTCCTTTTGTGCATTTATTGCCCTTCATATTTTTACTACTTGAATCTCACTGTTATTCTTAAAAACACATCAAAAATTTCTCTTCTGCTAATTAAAAACGCATTACATGGGTTTAGATCCAGCCAACTGATGTAAGCTTTTTTTAAATTGAATATTTTAAAGATTATTTTCAGCTGTTTTCAGGAAAGAAAATGGGCAAAAAAGAACTTCTTTTTTTTTTTTAATTGTGTTTTTTCCCCTGTCATAACTTTTAACTACAGATTTTTAAGCTTTGTATTTTGGTGTGTTTTTTTTTAAAACAAAAACAAAAACAAACTAGTTTCCTTATAGAAGATTCGTCTGTTGTAATTACTAATTATGAGTCAGCAGTTTGTACAGCAAAAATGTTAACCCATGAGATAATCTGTTCAGAGATACTGGAGAAGAATTTGGCTTGTTCTACATCTTACAGAAAGTAAAGACAGTAGAGAGGGCTGTTTGGTGCCTCTTAACCTGTTTTCATGGTCATTAATTTGACAATTCTTTATCTTCTGTAGGTACCTTTTAGACGGACTTTTAATGTACCATTCTGATACATTTTTAAAAGCCTACCAAATTTTGTGGAATTGGTGGTTGTTTGCAGACAGGCAGATAAATAGAAATGCATAATGATTTTTTTTTCTGTGTGGCTGGTTTGGTTTTCTGATTACAGTACTGCCAGGTGCCCAAGTCAAGGGAAGTTCAAAGTTCTTGTCTCCCCTTAACCCTTGAGGAATCTGAACTTATACTCCCAACCATGCCGTGTATCCCCGTTTCAAATGCATTTCTGGAGCTCAGATTTTTCTAGGCTGTCCATTTGAGTCTCTTCTGGCTTTTAGAAGTTTTTTGGAGGCCCTGACTGAATCGACCATGACAAGATCCATCCTCAGGGATTGGGGGTGGGAAGGACTCCTTGTGCAATGAAAACGAATTTAGAGAGGTTCTGATTTCTCTCCAAAGAGTTCGTTATGTTTCCTAGCGAGGCCAGATACTTGTTCCTAAAAACTATTAATTGGACTGAATGTGCTTGCAAACAATCATGGGGATAGTAACAAAGAACTGGTGGGGTGGATGGACAATGCTTTGTTCTGAGCATCAGGATAAATGACAGTCCCATGCTCATTATGAACCGATGGGGTTTTTCTCCATAGTTAAGTTGCAACTAGTTTCCCATTGTATTTTGTTTCATCACGTTATTTGTTTCGTTGTATGATAAAACTTGGATTCCAAGATGTCTTTTGTCAGCTAACTTTATTTTTAACAAAGCTTTGCTTGTGTGTTTTCAGTGCTAATTGAGATCCATCAGTGGCTATATGATTTAATGGCCTTAATAGGAATCTACGAGCACAAACAAAACAGAATGCTATAAATCACAGCATGAGCAGAGAAATGTAATTTTCTGTGGAGAGGTAAAGAGCAAAATTACTGAGCTGTATTATATTGCTTACCCTGCAGGTCATCCAAGGAACTGGGATTTCAGATTTATACACTTTTGCAGAATAACGTCACATAAAGAGAGTAAAGTATAAATATCAGTGGTTCTTTGTTTCCTTCATGTGGCCATAACCAGTGCTGCTGTTGGAGCATTGCAGCTGCTTTCCGTGCTTCTGCATGCTCACCCACAGGTATACTGACAGTAATTTAGTTGAGCACATTTGGTGACAAATATTGCTGTAAAATAATTGAAAATAAGCTGTTTTGTAACTGTCCACCTGCTTGTGATTCTAGTAACCAAGGTAACTTCCCATGATACTGTATGGAGATGCCTTTCTTTTGTTTGGACAACCTACTTTTGCATTGTCAAGTAGGTGGTAACTGTGCAGAAATTTCTACATGGGGATGGTGAGAACTTCTGTGCAATTACTGGTCTTGCTGGTGCATGTGGAATATTGTTCTATAATCTGTTTTTCAACATGCTGTATTTTAGTGTATGGACTACAAAATCAATATTCTCCTTCTGCCACCAAGAGAAGTTTTAAATTTAAAAAAGAAATACAGCAAACATATTCACAGACATATACCAGTAATGATTGCAGCTGAATAGGTGTTATTTCCCATCCTTTCTCTTTTGACCTTGTTAGCTAGAAAATCTAGGATGTCATCTCAGTCTAATTGTACTGCTGGAGTGTGTGCATTTTACCTGGCTGAGGGATGTCTTTTGATGTACACTGAGATTTAATTATCAATATATCTCTTGACAGCATTTCAAGAATGGTAGAGAGCTGAACAAGTGTGCTATTTTTTAAGCTATCTTTGACATCTTCAAAGTCCATAGGATGTTGACAATGCATAATATTATCTAAAATTCCTTGGTGGGATATTGAGAGCTGCTATTGAGACTCAGAATAAGGAAAAAAAATTGCAGAAAAAAGCAAAGAAACTATGGGTGGCAGGTTATTACTTACTGGAATAACATGTCAAGAAATGTGTATTTTATTGCTGCTCTTTGCATCCTCCTGTTACCTTGTATACAGAACTACTTACTGCACCTTGTGTGTTACCACTTCCCCAAGGAAAACACATGCCTTGTGAGAAGATCAGTTGCTGAGACTGTTAAGCTGCTAACCAATGTTATTCCATGTGCTGTTTCCTGCTCTACGCTGGGGATTTATGGAAAAGGGAGGCAGTTAGTTGCTCTAATGGGAAGCATGCAGAGAGTACCCAGTGTGGGGTGGATGCAACCAAATGTCTAAAAAGCAGAGCAGTTCTGGCCGCGACTGGGATCAGCTCTAAAGGGTGTGCAGGAGGTAAGCAGGGCTTCCTTTAAAAAAAACTCAAAGAACACTTTAAGTAGGTTGCAAGTGGCTTTCTTCAGATTATATTTCTAGTAACAAGAAGTGACATTTCGTATTAATGACATTGTAGGTTGATAATTGTAGGTGTTAGAAAACCAACAACAGAATAAACTAGGATGCTTCTAGTTAGAGGTGCAAACCAAGACCGTAACAACTTGAAAACAAGAGTCATAATTGTGCTTCCTTAGGTGCTCCTAACTTTTGATAAGTTGTAATTCAGTGTTCATAGTCCTTGAAACAAAATGCAGTAAATCTTCTGCCTTGTTTCTTGTCCTAAACCCTTTCGGATTAATATTTGTAATCCGGTGCTACTTCCTGTCACTGCATAAAGCGTACATGTGTATTTGCTGTCACTCCTCATTACTCAGGAATCAGTCCTGAGATGTTGGCACACAGCTCTGCCTTGTCCATACTGACTTGGTGTGGATGGGAAGGTCCTCAGCTGCAGTTGCAAATATTTTTGTTTTAAACCACAAAAGAAAAAAACTTTTTTTTTTTTTTTTACACCGAAAAGCTTAATGATCAAAATATGCTGTGATTCCAAATGAGGTATACAAACTTTCTTGTTCTTGGCATGAAAATATTGCTCTGTGGAAACGCCTTCTGTGTCAAATGATGGATATGATCCTGTGATTTATGTAAGTGATTGTCAGGAGGTTTTGTGGCTCATCCAATTTTAGCAGTCAAGTACTCTTTCCTTGTCACTTATGACATATTTGATGAATTTTCATGATTAGCTAACGTGCGTCGTAATTGTCAAAACTTTGTAGTGGTATTCCTTAGAAATATTGAGGAGGAGGAAGTCTGCTCTATCTTCCATTTTTTCTGTACGACCACTAATTTTTTAAGTTAACTTATACTTACCCTATCTTGTAGCCTTTTGCAAACCTCTCAGCTTGCTTTGGTTAACTCCCAGATTGATGTTTTGTTTTATTCCAGAGTGAGTAACTGTTCTTGATTTGGGCACAGTAATACTCCAGCTGTATTGAACGTAACGGTTTTGTTTTAATTTTTTGGGGTTTTTTGTTGTTGTTGTTGTTGTTGTTGATGGTTTTGTGCCCTCATGGACAGGAAGGCCAATGGCATCCTGAGGTGTATTAGAAGGGGGGTGGCTAGTAGGTCAAGAGAGGTCCTTCTCCCCCTCTGCTCTGCCATGATGAGACCTCACCTGGAGTATTGTGTCCAGTTCTGGGCCTCTCGGTTCAAGAATAACATAGAACTCCTTGAGAGAGTCCAGCGTAGGGCCACCAAGATGATGAAGGGAGTGGAACACCTTCCTTATGAGGAAAGGCTGAGGGAGCTGGATCTCTTTAGCTTGAAGAAGAGGAGACTGAGGGGTGACCTCATTAACGTTTATAAATATGTTAAGGATGAATGTCAGGAGGACAGAGCCAGGCTCTTCTCAGTGATGGCCAGTGACAAGGACAAGGGGTAATGGGTACAAGCTGGAGCACAGGAAATTCCATGTGAGTGTCAGGAAAAACCTTTTCACTGTGATGGTGACGGATTACTGAAACAGGCTGCCCAGAGAGGTTGTGGAGATCTTCTTGGAGACATTCAAGACCAATCTGGACGTCTTCCTGTGTGATTTAATCTTGGTGATCCTGCTCAGGCAGGGGAGTTGGACTAGATGATCTTTCAAGGTCCATTCCAACTCCTGACATTCTGTGATTTTGTTAGTAAGAAGGCCAACAGCATCCTGACCTGTATCAGGAATAGTGTGACTAGCAGGAGTAGGGACAGCTCTGGTGAGGCCACACCTGGAGTACTGTGTTCAGTTTTGGGCCCTTCACTACAAGAAGGACATTGAGATGCTGGAGCATGTTCAGAGGAGCACAGCGAAGCTGATGAAGCGTTCTTCAGCACAACTTCTATGAGGACTGGCTGAGGGAACTGGGGCTTTTTAGTCTTGAGAAAAGGAGGCTGAGGCGAGACCTTGTCACTCTCTACATATACCTGCAAGGTGTGCAGAGAGGTGGGGGTTGATCTCTTCCCTTGGGTAACAAGTGATAGGTCAAGAGGAAATGTTTTCAAACTGCACCAAGGAAGATTTAAATTTGATACTAGTACTAAGAGGGTGGTTAAGTATTGGAACAGGCTTCCCCTCACAGGGAAGAGATAGAGTCACCATCCCTCGAGGTATTTAAAAGGTGTGTAGATGTTGTGCTTGAGGACATAATCTAGAGGTGGACTAGGCAGAGTTACACCATGGTTGGATTTAATGATCTTAGAGGTCTTTTTCAACCCAAGTGATTTTATAATTCTAAGACACTGCTGCTGAAAATGTGACACTGATGTTTTCACCCCATGCTTTATCACTTGGGTTTTCTAGAGAAATGCTGATAAAAGGGTGTTTTTTCCCCTACATAACGAACTTTTCAAGTGCCCTTGGCCTCCATTTTGAGTCAGCGTGTACCTCTTTGCTGTGCTGTCCCTGTGATCAGTGCAGGCGCTCCAGAGACCTGTCAAGTACATCCTTCCTGTCACCAGAGAGATGGAGTTGTTTATGGTGCCTCCTATAAATCTTTTAAATCTGTGATTCAGTAATTTCTGGCATTGTGAGTGGTGAGGCCCGTAATGGCCAACCTCTGCCCTTGCAGTACAGTGCTGGGGAAGGACCCCACCATTACAGGCAGCAAGGCCAGCACCTCCCTGCTGCTCTCTCTCCCCCTGTCACTTATCTGTCCACCATGGCCAGCGATAATCACTGTGTAGGAAACTGGGAAGGAGGGGAAAATGCAAAGGAGCCTCTCAGACCCTCTTTGGGTCTCCTGTGCTCTGGGGAAAGGCAGAGAGGGCACAGGAGGATTCACCTGGCTGGCTCCAGGGCCAGCGCTAGTGGAGGGGTTGGCATCCATGCCCTGTGCAGGATGAGCGCCTTTGTTCCACATCATGGTGACAGGATGATTGTGCTGGCAGTACACTGAGATCTGGAAACCTCCATGCCTATTCTTGAGTCAGACCCCCCTCCAAGAGTGCAGGATTACTCCCAAAGGCAGAGGGATCCACGTTACCTGCTGTGTCCCTGGGCCTGGCCAGGTGTGCCTGCTGTGTACCCTGGGCATTCCTCCCTGGCTCTGGGGAGCAGGGCCATTGTGCCCCTTTGCCTGGCTCTGATAGCTGCCGTGTGAGAACCAGGCTGTCACTCAGAGCTCCTACAGGGCAGATATTTAGAGATCCCTCTTTGATATACGACTAAAGTTTGAGGCAAGAATACATAAACTCACACCCTGTAAAGCTCTGTATGTGTATTTTATCAGTCATTTTCCCTCCTGCCTTCTATTTCAAACCTTTCTGTGAACTTGAATCCTCCTGTTTTCCTGAAGGAGATGTGAGTCCACTATTGTATCTCATTATTGACTCCTTGTTGCAGTGGAGCATTTTATCTTTTGGAGGCAGCAGCTCCAGGTGCCTGGGGATGCCATGCAGTGCAGGCAGCGCAGTGTCCGTCAAGAGCAGTGTGGAAGGGAACTAAGCAGTAAATGCTGCCATCATAACGTGTTTGACCTGGGCCCTCATATGTGACAGGGACAGCAAGAAGTTAGAGATGGTAGCAATCGGTGCTTGTCGCTGAAATATTCTTATGGGGCTTTAATCTCTTCCACTTTTCTTGTATCGAGTTTGGAATTGAAACCTTTGTCCTTGAAAAGTCCCCACAAAAATAAAAATCTCTGAGATGAGAAACTGGTGGATGTGCTTTCTGAATTGCTTACATAAATAACTGGAAAACTCATTTTCTTGTCTGTTCAAAGTATCGCAGCTCAGTATATCAGATGCTGTGTGGTATTCCAGGCTTTCCCCCGGGGCCATGGAAAGGCTGGTGTGCAATTACACCGGTCCCTTTGCAGGAAAGTTGTGATGGTGAGACCCATTAAAACTTTTTGTGAATGAGATAAACTACTTATTGTACTAGGTTCTCCACTACCATTCCCTTTCTGCAAAGTTTAGTCTTCTTCCCTGCATCTTCTTCCCCAAAACACTGGGCATCTTCACTGGGAAGTTGGCACCTTTGGTATCTAGACCCACCAGAGCCTATGAATCTCATTGCAGAGTTGCTTGCAATGTGGAAAAGGGGCCCTAAAATGTTTTTAAAACTTGGAAAATGGGTGTTCAAAATGAAATTAAAAAATATGTGTTCATAGTGGAAGTTCCTCAGCACTGCTGTTACTGATGACTGCTGATCAGAGGCTTTGATGTGTTTACTGTGGGTTTAAGCAGAGATGAATTTGTGCTGGAGCTGCTCCTGCAGATATGAACCAGCTGTAGATACGACATAATGTAAAACTGGTAATGTTTTACATTATGTAAAATAGTATATATTATATATAGTAATGGGGAGCATTTTAAAGAATGCAAAGCGAATACCTATGAACAAACAGTAAAAGCTTTCTAAAAACCCATGAACTGAACTTTGCCTCTGATGCTTCACCCCCACCTCCCCCATAGGTGACATCAGCCTCAGAAGTTTGAAAAGAACTTGTAAATTTTAAAAGAAAAAAAGTTAAAGAGATTTTCTCATTTTTCTAAAGACTTATCAGCATTATCAAAGTGGTCTGATGGCTCTGTAGCACTCAGTAGACACCCACTGGCATGTACCCATGCACTGCATCAAAGCCTTTCCATGTTCTCAGCCCCTGATCCGCCGAAGGCCAGGAGGCAAGGACACACTCCCTGACGCAGCCATCGGTCACACTGGCATTTAGACAGTTCACTCGTTGCAGCGAGAGACTTCAGAGGGAGCTTTCTGGTTGCCTCTGCATTCCCGGCTAATTCCTGAAAAGCCCACTACCCCAACGATGGATCACAGAGCTGCTGTCAAGCAAATTCCTGGGTGACACCCGGTGTCTGGTTCCCCTCTGCGTTTCCTCTTTCAGCCCCTGCATGAAGGTGTCCAGGGCTGTGCGTGTGCAGGCACGCTGAGCTCCGTCTGTGGCGGGGCCCTGCGGGCTGGGGGGAGCGGGTGACTGGTGGCTGTCACAGGGCTTGATGCTAACGCAGAGCTGACAGTAATATTGCTGAGCGGTGGTTGCGTCAAGCCAGAACAGCTGAGACGGGTAGTAGTTATGCTTGTGTTAAAGCCTGAGCCTGCCTGCTCTGCTCTCCATGCTGCATTTCCACCTGCTTCAGATGTGCTTCCAGCACCGCATTTCCAACGCCTTAGTGTGTACGTCTGCCTGTGTGTATGCACATATTAATCTCCAGAGTGGTAATTTCCAGCGGAGTCTTATTCTCCAGTTTCCTTTGTAAGAAGCTGTCTGTCTGGAGAGTAAATTGGAGCCTTTTTTCTGGTGGGTCACATGCAGGGCAGCCAGCCAGCTATGCAGGTGACCTAAATCTTTTTACCTGACTGGGTTTTCCTTCTCTGCAGTGACACATCTGTGATCCTTCCCTGCTCAAGCCTAGATTTCTGTCTTGAACAGACAGTACTGAATTTGCCTGTGTAGTAGCTTTTGCATTTCTATGCTGGACCTGTTCTGTGGCCCAGACCTTACAGCTCCTCAAGGACTGAGATGAGATCAGCAGTTTTATGTTTATTTATTGTCCTCCCTCCAGCAAAGCACTTTGGATGGTGTTTAATCTACAGCTGTTTCTCCACTTGGCTGTCCCTGTTCTCCTCCCATGCCTTACTGAGTTTGATCTTGTACTACATGAATTTCAATGTATATTAAAGTACCAAAGTGCTTTCTGCTGGCAAACTGCATTACGGGCTGTGACCATATGGGAAGTCAGAAGTTTCCCTCAACATCTGTAATCACAAAGAATCACAGAATGGTCTGGGTTGGAAGGGACCCCAAGGGTCATTGAGTTCCAACTCCCCCTGCCACAGGTAGGGCCACCAACCTCCAGGTCTGGATCTAGACAAGGTTGCCCAGGGCCCTATCCAACCTGGCCTTGAACACCTCCAGGATTGGGGCATCTTCCACCTCTCTGGGCAGCCTGTTCCAGCTCACAACTCTTTCCATGAAGAATTTCTCCCTGATAACTAATCTAAACCTTCCCTCCTTTAGCTTAAATCCATTCCCCTTTCTCCTACCACTATCTGCCCTTATAAAAATCCAATTCCCCTCCTGTCTGTACGCTCCCTTTAAGTACTGGAAGGCTGCAATAAGGTCACCCCGCAATCTTCTCCAGGCTGAACAACCCCAGCTCCCTCAGCTTGTCCTCATAGGAAAGGTGCTCCAGCCCTCTGATCATCTTTGTGTCCCTCCTCTGAACCCCTCTCCAACAGCTCTACATCCTTCTTGAATTGTGGGCCCCAGATCTGGACTCAGTACTCCAGATGGGACCTCACGAGGGCACAGTAGAGAGGGACAATCCACTCCCTGTCCCTGCTGGCCACCCCCCTCTTCTGATGGAGCCCCGGACACCATTGACCTTCCGAGCTGCAGGTGCACACTGCTGGCTCATGTTCAGTTTCTCATCCACCAGGTCCTTCTTAGCAGGGCTGCTCTCAAGGAGCATTTCTCCCAGCCTGTATCTGTGTCTGAGATTCCTCTGGCCCTGGTGAAATTGGCCCGGAATTGGGGTTTGCCCATCACAATGACCACAGCACCTGATAAAGCTCTTGTGTAAAATTTTATGGAGATGATAGTATTGCAAAGGGTAGGGCTGTTCCAGAATATTCTTTTTCTCAATTGCATGATACAAAATGAGATTTAAGCTAAGTGAAATTTCTGGCCAGTAGAAGAAAAACGCTGATCACAAAGAACATCAGTGACGAGCTTTTAAAAGCAAGGTTTGCTGGAAAATCTGAATAATCAAAGCCAGTTAGTGATTATGAAATAAATAAATTAGACTCTTGCCATGTTTTTTGTAAGGCTTACGAAGTCAACTTCTTTAATGATATTAGTTGACATCGCATAGGAGAATCACTCAGTTTTCCCAGTAACTAGAGCAGCCGTGCCCTGGGCCACGGCATCAGCCTCTCCAGTGAAGGGACCTGGTAAGAGGTGGGATGTGAAGAAAGAGGAGAGCAGCGGTGTGCTCTTCTGGGCGAGATGGTTATGTTCTTTGTTGGGAGCTGAGCTAGAAGGGATGAGGTACCTTCTGAGAATACTTCTTAATAGTACTAGGGGCTTATCAGTAATTATGGTCCCTTCCCTTGCCTTCTGTTATCTCCCAGTTTTTTACCTTAGTGGAGGTGCAGAGGGATGATGTAATGCACATCTGTGATAGCTGTGATGCACACAATTCAGTGTCCACATTCTGAGCAACCACTGGGTACAGAAAGCAGTATTTTTATCTACTGTAAACTGTTCAACTGGCTTGAAGGAATCTTTTGGATTCTTTTTTCACTAAAGGTTTTTTTTTTTTTTAAACTTCTCCCCACTCTCCCACCCCCACTCTCCTCCGGATATGTTGATAAGGTCTGTTAAAGCGACATTGGTTTATTTTCAGGAGAACTTCTGAATTCCGCCCTTCCATGTCCTTTTGAATATCTCTGTCTTTTGACTCTCTTGCAAACTCCTGCCGTCTAACCGGATGGCGTCACCTGGAGCAGCCTGGGGATCCCTGCATGTGAAAGCATCCTTGCTGGGTGCCACCCAGGACTTCTCCAGGCAGAGCAGCCAGTGAAGTGGCGGCGAATCCATGTCCCTCAGTGAAGTTAAAGCACATCCATTAAAATGTGAATGGATCATTCAGGTGTGAAGTAGGCTTTAGAGGTGCTGGCAGGGAGGGAAGTGGTGGGTTTTCAGTTTCACATTTTGTAGTACTGTCAGCTTGTGCCTTTTAAAAATCTCAGTCTTGTTTTACATGAAGGCAGTTGAAATCTAAACAGACAATGGTTAGCATACATAAGCTTAATAAATACCTATTTACATCACCAGCCAAATGTATGATCTAACGAATATTCACTAGAGAAAAATCTGATTTGTGGCAAAAGAGATCTTGGGTATATCTGAGCTAATGGTTGCTCAGCGGTTCGGTTTGGAGCCGCTTAGGTGCTGAAAAGCCGAATTTCAGACTGGGAGCTACGGGGATGGGCTGGTGGCCTGTGCGGCTGAGTCGGCTGCAGTGGGTTTGTGTGGGCTAGGGGTGGGCTGGGGGCCTCTGGCCCTTCAGTGGATAGCTGAAGGGGTACGGCAGAGCCGAATGATTTGGTGCAGCACAGCCAGATTCGGGCAGTCAGTGCCCATCCTGCCGCAAGTTAATGACCATCTGCTACAAGAAAGGCTCAAGAGGTGGTATCCAGAGTGACAGTTTACATTCAGGAAGTTCGCACCAATTAAGGGCTTTCTTTTTAATGAAAGTTTGCTTTTGCACAGTGAATAATTTATGGCAGGGTTTAAAATGTATTGCTTTGACTATGCCTACACACTTTGAACACTCTAAATAAAATCAGAAACCTTTGAAACAAACTCGTAAATATTGTCTGAGCATTCAGAATATATTGCCTTCTGGAGGATGTGTAATGTAGTTTATCACCAAGCAGTTACAGGAAGATATTTAAACTATGTAGATGTTGTTGCTTAAACCCCCAGTAATATAATTATTCCATTAGTTACCGAATCCTGAAATAACCTCAAGCCCCTGAGATCTGAAGTAGTTAATGCCAGGGGGCATATGTTGTATTTTAAACAAAGTAAGCTATTTTAAACAAGGATTAGTTACTTGTCTTTTGTCTAACACTCTGCAGTTGTTTGTTTAAAAAAAAGATTCGTGTTTTCTGTCTGCTCAGATAATGCACTGAAATTTCCTTACTGGATTTTGGAACCATAATCTTTACTAATGAAACACAGATAAGGAGAAACTTCTCCCCCCAAGTCCTTTGAAGTCTTCAGCCCCTTTGTCACAGAGAGCTATGTCACCCTAAACCACATCTTGTGTAGTAGAGCAATCAGTCAGTGATCTCTGGGGTAAAAAACGAGTGCTGATCACCTAGATGGTGGACTAGTAGATAGCAAGTCATCAGGAGTATCCGTACAACCTGTATGTACATATGTGATACGGATTACTGGGTTGGAGGATTTGCGCCTTGCAAAGCCAGGTTCTCCGGATGTGGATGCAATTTTTCTTTGTTTAAAAAAAAAAAAAAACAGATGAGGAAGACGGGTAAGATTATCCGTATAGGAAGAGTGGGTGAATACACTGATGCTGTAATGGTCAGTGGGTGTTTATTCTCAGCTTTCACAAGTGTT
Organism: Heliornis fulica; assembly: GCA_013399135.1. NCBI lineage: Eukaryota > Metazoa > Chordata > Aves > Gruiformes > Heliornithidae > Heliornis > Heliornis fulica. Next base: position 147,594 of record VXBZ01004297.1, on the reverse strand, counting down.
TCCTGTGTATTGTATGGTGTAGAGCAGGGGTCTGTAGCTGGGGAGCCCGTGCAGGTGCTTCTCTTCATAGCATCAGTATTGCTGCACTACTAGTGAGTGTGACATCCACGTGGGTCCCCTGTGTGGTTTTGATAGTGAAGCATTTGGGTGCTTAAATCCTTGTTCACATCCCTGGGAGAGTTTGGGTAGGCAGGAGTGGGCTGTCTGGAACGCGTTGGGTTAGCTGCTGGCCAGCTCAGGCCGGGATGGATGGATGCATGACCTCCCCGCGTGATCTTGGATCTCATTAGACTCCGTGCATGCTGCAGAAATGGGCCCTCCGGACCTGGCTCCTTCTCTTCTGACCACGCAGGGATGTGCAATTGGGCTAGAAACCAGTCTGGAAATAGTGACAGGGTAATTTCCTTAGTTCCCTTTTGACTTGATCCTTCTGTTTCTCTGATGGCCCTTTTTGGAGTTTTTTAAGCCATGTAACAGCAGTGGGGGTATAAATATGCTAGAGGCACCTGAGCAAAGCTTGGGGCTCGGCTGTTTTCAGGCTTGCATTTAATTGATACTCTTTATATTGGGTAATGACAGAATGGTATACCACATGGGAGTCCTTACATGATTTTGTCCTCTAGCCCAAATTAATTACTGATATGAAAGAAGGGCAAGAGTAAGAGAGGACTTATGTCATACAAGAAATCTTCTTAAATATTCCCATTGTAGACTGTAATTTTCTTTTAGTTTGAGCACTGTTTAAGTAACTTTATATCAAGCATTGATCCTATTTTGTTGAAACATTTGCATGGTCCATTGCTTTTGATTTGTTAAATAGCACATTTAAGTCCTGGGAATCACACCCATTCGGGAACACGGTGCCAGCCAGCCATAATTTTACTTGATATTAAATTGTACACATTGGCTTTGAAAAAAAAACAGCTTGTAGGACTGTGTTCTCTGTGTTTCTTTTGAGTCTCTTCCAGAGCTACAGTTTGAAGGTGTTTCTGGTTCTACCTGAAATTTTAATTTCACAACACTTGTGTTCAAAAGTCTTTTTATGAAGAGAGGGTTCACCTACGACTGAGCATCATGAAATACAAGGGTTAACAGTAGAGCTCTGTCTCCCTCTAAACTTAACATATCTTTGAGTATTTGGATACATTTTTCTTAATCAGTTCTGACAAGAGATTGAAAACTTCCCAGTAGCCTATGAGTTAGCTTCAATAATTAAAATTTCTGTGTGACTAACTAAACTGATTATTTTTTTTTTTTTTTTAGTTTTAAAGGGAAACAATCTGATAAGTGAAGTATAAACAATCACCCAGGTGGAAGACAGCAATTTTCTCATGTTCTTGCATTCTTCTTGGGGGTTGAGAGCAAAATTCAGATGTCTCCACTGTCAGGTACTAGAACATGTATGTGCAAGATACTGTTGGAGGAAACCCCAAATCAAGACTGGGAACTGTTGCATTGCCAGTTAATTCTCCCTTTGATTCTTTTCTGTCTCTCACTATTTAGACTGAGACATCGCTGAATAAAGATCTTGGAGATAAATATTTCTTTGACGAGTTTAGATAAATTAATTTTAACTTAGAACTAAACCATTCCTATTATACAAATTTCTCTTTATTCTTATTCCATGCTGTAGTCTATGCCTGTCTTCTCAACAGCATGATTTTTGTTGGGGGCATGGGGGGTATTTTTATTTTTTCAGTTAGCTGTGCTGCTGCAGCTGTGTGATACCAGTTTTACATACAAACAGAACCTGGCCTTAGCAAGGGCTTCACACTTGGTGGTGATGATTTCCTTTCTGCCAGCCCAAACTCTTTAACTGCTGCTTTTTCTATGCTATTGGAAACCTTTGCTAGACTAAAGTGCTTGTGGATGCAGGTTATATTTTATCCCAGACTTGTCTGGAGTTGTGGAGTTATTAAACAGTTGCATTTCCTTTAGGTGTAGAGGACTAAACCATGACAGAACCTCAGTCCTGTAAGAATTATCAGATCATTTCCCAGACTGCTTCTTGTCCTAGTCTCAAAATTTAAAGCTTTTTTCTGGTGAGAGGAATCTTTCCTTCTTTCCCCACCCTGCTCTGGGCACTGATTTTTGGTTATTTTTTTTTTTTTTTGTTAACCTTAGTAAACTGCCGTTATGATACACCCTCCTGTCCTTAATAATGCTTTCTTTCTTTCTTTCTTTCTTTCTTTCTTTCTTTCTTTCTTTCTTTCTTTCTTTCTTTCTTTCTTTCTTTCTTTCTTTCTTTCTTTCTTTCTTTCTTTCTTCCTTCCTTCCTTCCTTCCTTCCTTCCTTCCTTCCTTCCTTCCTTCCTTTTCTGCCTGTTGTAATGAAGCATATGGTAGCTTGATTTCTTTTTCTTTTTAAAATAAAGTGGGAATTCTGATTTCAAGGCTCAGAGCATCTTCCTGTATGAGGGTGTGGGCACAGCTGCCCACACTGCCCGGTTTTCACAGACTTCACATTTTTGTGTATGAGTTTTGGGATTGCTAGATACCTGTACTGCCTTTCCTGCTGTGCTGCAATACACAGTACATAGTCATAATCCCGGGTTTGAGAGGTAGGAATTATTGAGCAGATGTAGCATACGATGATAGTGAGGATTTTAAGCAGCTTACTGATACAGCAGTTTAAAGAATGTTTACTGGCTATAGTAACATTACTTCTGGTTGCCTGTCTTAATTCATTTCAGATTAATCTGTCTTAGAATGGAAAGGAAAATGAATCGAGTCAGTAACTTCAGGAATTATGTAAAACCTGTACAGTGCTAAATAATTGTGCGGTTTTATGTATGCTGCTGAAATTGGAATGTCAATTTGACACAAATTCACCAAAACAGGATGCTGGATGATCTGATTTCTTCCTCAAATAAAAGTTTTGAAACCTGTCTTTATGTACTGCTCAGGAGTTTACCAATCTCCTTGTCTTCTTTCACAGGATGTCTTTGGCATATTTGTTCTCCCGTGTGACAATTAACTAAATGTGTCCTCATTTGTGTGTGCGAACGTGGGGGAGTCCGTGTGCGTGTGTGTTTCAGAGAATGATGGTCGACACAGACAGCATACCCCATTCCCAAACACTCGTGTTGAACAAATACCAAACTGGATCAGATAAGGATATGACAAACCAGAAATGTATAATTGTATCAAAAGCAAACAGACTAAAAGTGACTAAATATTTTGGCAGTCAGCCCTGCTGAGGAAACTAGATTAAGTCTTTGTGGTACATTACATGGGAAGGAAAAGAGGGTCTGGATTCTCCCCTGTGCCAAAACTCTTAAACCCAAAATATGATTATTTTTGACTGTTTAGAGCTGCTGAAGAATCAGTAAAAGGCAAGCCAGAATAGGGTGAAGGACGTCAGTGTCAGATAGGAGAATTTGTCCTCTGGAATCCCTAGCTTAGTCCTTTTGCTTGTTGAACTTTCTGTAGTTTGTGACTGTTAGTTAGTTTTTCCTATTTATTTTAGAAAAGGGCCAATGGGAAAAGTCTGGGCTCCCCTCCCTAAACAAAATAAACTGTGATTTCATCATCTTTTGGCCTTATCTCTGTTGTTCTTTATTCATTGCAGGCATTCAAATCTGTCCTGACTCTTGGTTCTGCCCTTTCACTGCATCCAACTGGAGCTTTGCAAACGTGGCTTAGGGCTTATTTCAATGTATGTTATCAGCTGCTGTGTTTCAAAGTTCACCCAGTTTCCTTCATTACTTAGTTCCTCTTAAACTTCTGGCTTTGTAGGTTATGTAGGCAAGAATCTCCTTTTCTCTATTTGATTTCTCTCCCCCCCCCCTTACAGTTAGTGTAAAATGTTAGGAACAATAAAGACAATCTGAAACAGGAGTTACTGGCATTCTCTTGGATCCATTACAGACATAGGGTTTTGTGTCCATCACCTCACTGCTGAGCTTGCCTAAGGCATGGACAAAGGCTTGTGCCTGATTGATGAATGCAAGATAAGTCACTGGATACACTCATTCAGGTTTCTGTATGTACAGAATTGTTTGTCACATCATTAAGACATCTTGTTTTTCTTTCCACATGAGTTTATTTGATTCTAGGAGAGCTTGCATTTGAAGTCTGTATGTCTGTTAGTCTTCTTCACTGACATTTAGATGAAACTAAAAGGCAAGCATTGGTGCAGTACATATAACCCAGTGTGTTATGTAGTAACAACAACAAACAGTAAATGACCACTTTGTCATTCATCTCTTACCAGTAAAAGAAAAATTCCTCTACCTCGAAGGCCAAATGTGTGACTTCATTCTGTGTGCCCTGGGACAACATTTTTCTGTGGTAACGATACACAGACACTGTTTCAGTCTTAAGAGCTGAATAACTTTGGGAAATGATGCTTTTCATTGTTTTCCTCCATTGTGTGGTGAGTAGCTTACTGCCTTGACCCTAGTTTCTAAAATGAGATGAATGACATGCAGCATGTTGTTATTTCAGTCTCTAGATGTGAGTGAGTCCTGCATCCTCTGAGATGGAGCCTGAGCTGCTTTTTGTGTGTGTGCCAGTGCAGAGCAAATGGGTGTGGAAGACCCAGCCATCAGGTTTAGGGGTACTCTGAGAGTAAGGGGATGGTCAAATGGGGAGAGGAATCAGCTGCTTGAGCTTAGTATCTGTTTTGGGACAGAGGAGGTCAGAGAGCACAAAGGAGAAACCTGCTCCTTTGGAAGTCTCAGCTCAGTGCAAATGGGTGTTTTAGAGTGAACCTGCCTCAAGACCTGACTCTACTCCCTCCGTGGTTTCTGGTGAAGCCTGCTGCTTGTACTGCTCCTTCTACCGTGACCTTGACCTCTGCAAAGATCTTTGCAGAATGAAATATGCATCATGCTGATTTTTGCCAAAGCTGGATGTTTGGTTGCTTCCAAAAGATAGTGTTAAATGACACGTGCCACCTGGAAAAGAACAGATAGTTTGCTCTCTCTCCCTTGAACACAAATAACATGTATTATGATAATAATACATTACCCAAAAAGCAACACTTCAGTGCTTCTCTGTATCTGCTAGGACATGAATTAAAGCTAACCAGAAAAGATTGGGGAGAGCATCCTGTGGGAGGAAAATACAGTGCTTTCTGCCTTTTCACAGGAGAATTGAGATTTACATATGAAAACATTCAGTTCATCAGCTTTTGTGCCTTCATTTTGCCATTGAAAAAGTAGGTGAAATGGGATGGGTTGGCTGTGGAAAAGCAGAACCACAGAAACGGAGCACAGCCAGCGTTTGTTTCTGGTTTGTTAAAGCAGGCCACGCAGATGTCTGTGCAAGAATGCCAAGAGACTTAACTCTCAGCAAAGTTTAAGATTTTCAATCCTTATTACAAACCCTAGCACTGATCTGATATTAACTTAAGATGGGAAATTTGTTTTAGTGAAGCACTGGTGCTGTTTTTTGTAGCACTTTTCATCTTTTTAAGAAGCCTTTTCAGCCCAAAGGTTTGACCTGTCCTGAATCCACGAAGCTTTGAGACCGAGGGAGAATCGATGCACATGGGATGTTTGAACGTGGGAATGGTCAGACAGGCACAAGTAGGGAGTATGGGCGGGAGATTTGAGCTCAAAGACAAAATTTTTTGTGTGTTTCTTGGGGATTAGGTCATGAAACTGCCATTAGCGCTAATGGGAATTTGTGCAGCTTAATCTTCATAAACAGCATTAACATGCACCCTGTGATTCTTAATGTGTTAACGTGTATGAAAACTGGCTTTAAGCTAGCACATTTGAACGAGGCGAGATGGGGTTTTGGAGGTCATTATTACCACACATTAAAGTAAAATTTATGTTGCACAACTCAAAACTCTTGAACAGATGGAGCTGGAATTGCTCCCAGCATCTGGTCAGAACACCCGAGCTTCCTTGGGAAAGAGGGAGAAGCAGAGTAAGAATTCAAACCAGCTCCCCACTCCTTTTAAGTAAGCCCTAACTATGTGAAGTAAGGAAGCTGTGGTACAGAAAAATTTCCTTTGCTACCTGGCATATCCAATTTTGTCTTTTGTGGAGAATTTAACATGAGTGAGGCGGTCTCCAAGCTGCTTGCTGCTGGGGCAAGGGTTTGCAGGAAAGCTGGTGTGTGGGGAGGGGGAGAGGAATTGTGCAAGTGCAAGGCCTCGCACTTGCTGTCTGCTGGCATCTCCCGCCTGCCAGAGGAGCAGCGCTGGGAATGCAGGACTTGAGGTCTTTATTGAGTAGCAGAACATCAGTGTCTTGGGCTGAGTTAGTGGTGGAGAGGCGCAAAGCAAGAGCAGTTTCAGCTGTAAATGCGAAACGGTGTCATTCCTTGCTGACCCCTAAGGAAGTAGGACTTTGAGGCAAGGTGCTTGCATGTGCATTCTCCAGGCTTTTTTCACTGACTTGAAAGATTTGCCGAGGACTGTAAGGGATGTATAAACCACCATTAGCCCAGGAAGTTGTGAGTTTCTACCATGGATTGATACTGAAGGAATCGGGCCCACTTTTCCTCCATCAAAGGATGCTGAGTCACTTTTCTGTGCTAACTCTTGCTTCTGTACCAACTCTCTCTTGAATACCCATGCATAACTTTCATGTGGTAAACTGTCCGTGTAGAAATAGAAACACCGGGAGGATTATGCCTGTGGCATTTTTTAACTCAGAGGTGAGATTACCTTAGCATGCACTGCTTGTGATTTTAAATCTTGCTCTTTATGTCTTGACGTGCATTTTAACACTGTTACGCTCCCCGGCTTGTAGACAAGATCCTCAGGAGGAAGGGCTGCAAACATTACCTACTAAACCAGGAATTTTCCTAGTCTGTAAACCACACTGTAAATTTTAACCTGACCATTTAAATAAAAAAAGGCTTGCTACCCATAATTAGCACTGTATTCAAAGCCCACGCTGCTTGCATATTGTTTAAAGAATTTAAGAGAAATTAATTTCATCTGTGAAGCTTTCTTTGTAAGTAAAGGATAAACCAAATGGAATTTCCTGGGATTGTTGCGCTTATTAGATCTGAAGAGCTTTTGGGGTGGTGATGTGTTTAAAATACTGTGAAAAGTGAACCTTAGGCACAAAAAGCGAGGTCGTTAGGATTTCTTTGTACTAAGAAATGACTGCATATGGAACAAAGCAAGGCATTAATCTGGATATCTGCCACCCCCTCCTACCTCACTCTTCATAGGATGCATTTTCTTCCAAACAGCAGAATGGGAAGTCACAGCTTAAGGAGCTTGTGGTTTAGATGCCTTTGCAGTCACCATGAACACAGTGGAAAAATAATGCTTAAAATTCTTCGGTTTTGACCAAGATCCTGTTACGTAAGTCAAGGGCTCCTATGTAGAGAAAATGTGACGCAGAGTTTGAAAACCAAAAAAATCAGCTGCCTCAGCCTGTGTTGAAGTTTAGTCAGGAATGATGCTGTACTCCTGAGGGTGAAGGCTAGGGAAGAAACCTTTGGATTAAACCAGATTTCATTTGTGAAAATTTTTATTATTTTTTTTTTCTGGTAAAGGAAGTCTCTCAGGCAAGTAGAAGAGAAGCCTGAAGTAAGGCCATACTGCTCTTTATATCAAGATGTGGGACTTACTGTAACAACAGAAATGATGGCTGTTTTTTGCTGAAGTGGCCCATTGCTCTTCCCACTCCTACAATTTTAATGGCACAGGAGGAACTGTGTGTACTAGTAGCCTTGGGCTCTTGTTAATTCTGATCTTAGGTGTACTATAAAATATACTTCCACTGGTTATAATTAGTGGCCACCACCCCCCTCCCAATAATTAAATAGCATCTGCTTTTCATCAGAATCATGGCTTAGTTAACCCCAGAGCCGTCATTTTCCACAGGCTCTCCATAGACTCCTAGGATGCTTGGACGTGACTGTTTAAATTGCTTGCTGTGACCTGTCATTGCCCAAGAAGATTAACAGAAATAAAAAAGTCCTGAGTTGTCCGGTTTGGCAGTCAAGATGTGGGAAGTGCCATCTGTATAGCAGCTGCTGTTTCTCTAGCCTCAATTATATTATCTCATATTGCGTAATAGCCAACATTTTTTTTTCCCTTTATGCAGTATTTGACCTTCTGGGGCCATCATTTGCCACTGGCATGTGTGGGTGGGGGTATTTTCCCCCCTTATCTCCTCTTTAACAAGGAGGAGTTTTCAGGCCAGGCTTTTAGGTCCTTTTGCTGCATTCTGACACCTTGATCTGGTTTTGTGCTATCTGGGGTAGTGTGGACTGGTGCAGCGCTCTCCTACACATGGCTGTGCGGGCCCCCAGTGTCCTGGCCCTCTTTTCTCACCTCCTTCCCCAGGAGCTTGTTAGACCACAACCCTCTGATGGATTAAGAGACAAGGTCTGTCCAAGGCCTCTTTTGAGACACATATTGGGGAGGGAAGGAGAAAGCAGCTGTTGATGAATGAATCTTGGAAGTGTAAGTGTTCAGTCTTGTTGCTTTTAGGCAATCTCACAAATTAGTTCATCAGAGGTCCTACACATTTCATGCGACCCCAGTGGTTTTGCTCTTATCTCCTTTGTTCCCTAATCAAGCAAAAAAGCCAACACCAAACCAACTCATTTGGACAGAATTACAATGCAACATCTGTCTAAAAAGCAAACAGTGTTTGTGAATATTATGGTTGTGAAATGGTTGCTCCGAAACGAAAACCAAACACAAAATGAAACAAAACCTCCCAACTTCTACAGTTTTGCTCCGTAAAGTATAGTGTACTTTGGGGAACAGGAGAAGGGGGCAAATCCATCGGGAAAGGAATGCAGCTTGAAAGCAACCCACTTCTTCACTTGAAGAGCTTTTCTTATTACTGTTGTCTAGCTGGAAATAGCTTTGAGGATTATGTTCACAAGATCTACACCAGGTTCATTCAAATGGATTTTTCTTACCAGATATTTCTTTTCCTTGGAAATGAAGTTTATCTTGCTGCTTTCCTGCAGCACGTAGTCATTTTACATGGGGAATATTTGACTGGAATTTAATGATGCTTTTGGCTTTCTTCTCTCCAGATATGAATCTGGGACGAATCTGAGACTGTATAACTTTATTCTGATCCAATATAATAATACATGTTCTAAACATTTCAAAGCCAGCTACAACTACCTATAACCTATGAATGCAAAAAAAACCACCAGGAAACAGAAGCAGAATCTTCCTATCTATAAACTTACTTTTTTATGCAATAGATCAAGATTGACAAAGGGCTCTGGAGCTAAAAGAAGTTTTCAACTGTGGTAAAAATTGTGATAATTCTTCAGCAAATACAGGAGAAGGCAAAAGATTCAGCTTTTATCTGCCTTCCACTTCTAGTGCCCACTCATGGCACTCTGCCTTCCAAACAGACATGGGAGTGAACTGTGAAGGAGAATCTGTTCCACCATACCAATAAAGTTTTAAGCCATTTAAGTAATTACTCCACCAAGAGAAAATACCGAAGATAAGGGTCGGGGGTGGGGAATCATAGCACTGGTTTGCCTGTTTTGTCTCTCCTGGAAGGTTTTTGGAGGGGGTCATGCCATTCCAGCCACTGAGCTCAAGAGCCTTGTGGCTCTGTTCCCCAAGGGAGGAGGGAGGGGAGGTCAGGATACTTTCAGTATGATACAGGGATGAAAAAAATGACTTGGAAAGATTAGTTTGTGCTGTATGCTGCTGGGCAAGTGCAGAAGAGCTGGAGCCAAGCCCCACTTACAACTCCCGCTGTTCCAGTTGTGGAGATCCCTGTTTGCCTGGCCCCTGAGGGACTAGAGGGATGAGCAGTTGGGCCATGGGGATCCCCTCTTTTCGCCCTAGGATGGAGTCCCTGGCATCTCCACTCTTGCTGCTTGGCTCTGCCTCCAGCTGCTGCCAGACCACGGGTAAAAATAGCCAAGAAATCCAAAGCTCCTAGGATGCCAGTAGCAGTGCAGCGGAGAAAAGCCTCTACGTCCAGGGTGTTGGTCTTATCCCTCAGCCTGTAGCGAAGTCATAGAGTGGTAGGGTTAAAGCCGTGGTAAAATCCGAAGGTCCTCCCACCTGCACTCTTCATTTTAATCTCAGTACTTTAAATCCACCTTTTGCTCAGTGGTTTTGAGTCTCAACTTTTTCATAGGGAAGGCAAGGGAATAAAAATATCTTTGTGTGCAGGATGTGTTTGCAAAACCAAACACTTCCTCTCCCACTCTCTCTTAAACCAAACATATCCCTCCCACAAGAAAACTGGCAAATCTCGGAGCTGATCCCAACCCTGTTAAAAGTGTCAGACCAAAATAAAGGCTCCCAAAGTATGTGATAGTGCGGAGAAGGAAGGGAGCAAGAAAACCCCCGACTTCTGTGTGAAGCTCTGCTTGCTGAGAGGGAAATAGATGCCAACTTTCATTGGAGACCCAGTTTCTTGCTTCTGCTCTGACCAGAAATGTCTGTGAACTTCATCAAGTGACTTACTTTCTTCCCTCTATTTTTTTTCATTTTCAGTATTTTTATTTTATTTTTTTATTTATATTTTTATTTTTCAGTAATATATTTCTCAACATGCAAGTCAGCGCTTTGGTATTAAATCTGGCACTTTGGTATTGATCACTGGTTTTAGTGCCATAGAAAATGAAAAAAAACCCCAACAATTAAGTGGGAGATGTTTTTATTGTTATTCTGTCTGCTGTTCTAGGAGATACAAGTTGAAGAGGAGGGAAGTGCTACTTCACAGAAACTTTTAAGTCCAACCAGCCAGTTGGTATCAAAGTCTGAGTATTTCTAAATTGGCGTCATCAGTGAATTTTCTTGAAACGTTATTTTCAGGTATGGAGATCATCACCTCTTTCCATCTGATCAGCAGGGAAAATTGAGACAATTTCTCAAAGTGAACGTGAAATATAATGTATCTGCTACTGCATTACTTTTTCCCAAGGTTTTGTATTTGGGGGTCAGAGGAAGATCAAATCAAAGGGGAGAGAGAGAAACGAATGATGCCAACAGCAATGAGTCACAAATTAAGCATGGTTGCTGGGAGTTTAGGCTTTCCACATTAGCAACTGATACCTCTGTTCTGTAGGGAAAACAAGTCAGTTCTGGAGCTATCTCAGATGCCGGTTAGTCATGTTTTCCAGCAGCAGAGGAAAATTTTCCCAGTCTGTTTCCCGTGACTTTACATGCAACAGTGTGGAGCAGTTTTCCACCCAGGAAAACTTTAAATCAGCATGGAGAGTGTGTGTGTATCGAGGGAGTGGGGGTGGGAAGGTGGGTGGGAGAATCAGCCACCCCATCAGTTTGTAGGCAGCATTGGCACCTGGGAAGATGATGGTCCCTTCTGACCAAAGGGCTCAAAGAAGACCATGTGTTTACAACACGTTATCCAAACGCAAAACAGAATTGGGGATTTAATCTAATGTGGGTCAGAAGGCTTAAAATGTTTCAGATGGAAACAAATTGTTGAACTTCATTATTTGTATTGGGCAGCTGTCAAAAAAACCCCAACAATCCAACCTTCTGTGAACTCTCAAAAAATAACCTAGCTTTCTGAGTGCTTCAGTGGATGGAGGGGAAACCTGATTTGCCAGGCGAAGAGATGTCTGCGGTGCTACTGGCACAGGCTTGTGCTTTGTGTAGGTGCTTCTATTTATTTCTTCCTTTATGTATCTTCTGTCATCTAGCATATTTCTAGACAGGCTCTTTCTGAGCCCCGCACAAAAACATTTAATTGAAAATGAATATAGAAACATCTGATATTCAGTGGTGTTCAAATTTTGGATTCAGCTCGTCTGCTGAGCTCTGTGTTACACCAGTGGAAAAATGCTGGCTGTGTTTCATCACATCTGACTGTTGACTAAGTTAGATGCATTTTAGCCGTTGCCAGATGTACAAGATACAGTAAAATGAGCATTTCCTGTAGCAAATTAAGACTTGTTGGCTCTGTGATGATATTGGCAAAAGCTGCTTGTTTGCACTGGGGATTTGGCCAGATTGTGCCGGTCAATACAGACAATAAACTGAGTTAGCAGAGGAGATCTCCTGATCCAGCCTGAATTCATCTTATTCTTCTAATTAGCAAAGGTTGGGAATTGCAGGCTTCTCTGGTCATTACTGTCTGTGATATCGGTTCTAGATACACACACCGATAACCAAAGCCAAACGCCTTGTGGCATTTCTTAGCCAGACTGAACTAGTAAAGAAAGATAAGTGTCTGGAAGTGGGACATGCTGGATGAAATGACTGAAGGAGCCTGTTTCCTGGGAGAAATCCTGAGCTGTCATGAACTGAGGTACTGTGGAGTAAGGAACACATCTCATGGCTTTGGCAAAGCTCATCACCTCAAGGCTTGCTGCTTTGCAGATAAAGTGTCCACAGGTACTGGCAGGCAGGAGATCCGTGACCGACTGCCTCCTGGCCCTAAGCTGCTAAAGGCCAGGCAGCCTCCTTGGATGGATTTTAGGGTCATGCATAATTCTTCATAGTGCTCGTTGATTCCCATAAGTGGGAACTATTGGGACTGCAGGACTTTGTATTGCAGCCGTTGCTGTTGTATGGTAGCAGATCTGGGCTCTCACAAAGAGTTGGCATTCACCCCTGTGCATCCCTCCAAGAGCTTTCCAAAGAGATACTGCCTGCTCTAAGCAGTAGATGGGTGGCTGTGGTAGATACTAGAAGTAAACTGGGAAAATTGCCGTGTTAATGTGAGGTCAGTGATGGGAAGAGTAAGCCAGGATCACAGGGAGAGCAGAGGAGCTGGGTTAAGGCAATTCTGTCTCCAAAAGGCTTTCAAGTGTTGCTAGGGCAGGCAATCTGGGGGAAAAAAAAAAAAAAAAAGCTTCTTGTGTACTAGCCCTTGCTATGGTTGAGTATCAGTTTCAGAGAGGCTGTGGGAACCTGAGAGGAACAATGGCACTGTAAATACCTGACATTTGCTGAGTTTTGAAGGGGAAGGTTATCTACCTCTGGGAAAAAACCTAACCAAACCCACAACTACTTACTGAGCCACCCAGCTGTGAGAGCTGGAGCAAAGGGAATTTTTGTTTGAGCTGGTGCAACATTTAGGATATGGTTTTAAAAAGTCCCACCCATTCTGCTGGACACAGTAATTTGACCTCAGTGGTGTCGGAGAGTGAATAGGGGCAGAAAGTGCTGTTAACCTGGCCTGAGGGACAAGATGGGTCAGAGCAAGACCCAGCTAATCTCACCTGAGTTTAGACATCCACGAGAGAAACATCCATGTTAATATCCATGAATATACTACAGTCACTGCAGAAACACAGTGGCCTTTGTGGGAACAGTTTAATCTGTGATGCCTATTTTGAGATCCTAGAGCTGAGCTGGCCTTCTAAGACCTCAGGGATGAGAGATTTTGCCACTAAGACAGGAAGTGCGTGTATGTATATAAAAGAAAAGCAAGGATCCAATAAGCTCTGGTGTCCCCCCAGCCAATGCAGTAGTTGCTGAAAGATGCTGCTGCTGTAGATGTGAAGTTCTAAACTTCACAGCATGACAGGATATATGATGAACCCCCCTTTCTCTCTCAGTCATGTAATGAGGGAATTCCAGAAAGTCGAAATTAAGATATTGGAAGTCTAGAGGTGGCTATCCTCATGTATCCTCAACATAGATCCTTCGGTCTAGTTGCTGTTGAAGGTAGACCGCTCTGTGCTAGAGCGACCTTAGCTGCTGTATGGAAAGAAATTATCTGCCTCACGCTGATTATCTTGTTGTAAGACAAAAAGGCTACCAAGTGGGTGAATGGGAAGTGTCAATAGTAACTTTGCAGGGAGCTAAGAGCCTGGAAAGCCTAGGGAGAAAATGCTCTGCTAATAAAGTATGAGACTTAAAGCTGTGCCTTGTTTAAGAAAAAGAAGATCCATGGATCCCTGAGGAATGGAGTAAACAGGGCAAAGGAAGATTTGGGCCAAGTTGTCATATTGCTTTATCTGTCTCCTTCAAAAATGCAAACTGGTCTAAAGACAGTAGTCCCTTTGGGAATACCTTAAAAAAATAAATTAAATCTAAAGCTATCTACTATTACCAGATCCCTTGGCTATTCAAAGCAAAGCCTAAGATTTACAATGGTAAACCAGGCCTGTCATTTTTCTTAAAAAAAGAGGAAAAAAATCTTTTATTGTACAGGGTTGGTGGAGGAAGGCTATCTCTCTATCACATTTTGTGACCTGTATTACCACTATGTAAAAGACACTCAAAATTCATCACACTGGGGACCATTGATATCTCACCCAAAAGCCCTAAATCCTTAGGGCCAACCTAGATCCCGTTTACCCCTGTAAATAATCCCATGCAAATCAATTTACTTTCATGAGTAGACTAAACAGGATTTGTCTGTAATTAGCATGAAGTGGAACAGATTGCCGGCATGCTTATCTTCTAATATGAAGGTGCAGCCAGCGGAGGTTGGACGCTGTGCCACTTCATCTGCAGGGCAGGAGCACTAGGAGTGGTGGCTACGAGGAAGCTTTGGCTGAACAGAGGACCCTGGACCTTTGTCGTCATTCTCTAGTAAAAGCTGTGAAAACAAGCAAACCTCAAAGTTTGCCCGATCAAAACAGTGTAAGATAAAACCTCATGAGGGATTAAAGTCCTTCCGTTTTATTTTTCCCCGCCACAGCACTGAATTCAGAGATTAATGCCATCTCAGTTGTTCTTAGTTGCATTTTTTCAGATTAAAGCCAGTGGTACTTCTGACTCAAATTGTAAAGCATGTTTCATCTTTAATTTATTACTTCTAATACATTATTATTTAATATTTGATCTCCCAATTGGCTTTAAGTAGCTTCTTTCTAATACTTGAATCTCCCAAGTGGTAACAGTTTTCTTATTGGATTATTCTTCATTTGTGGTTCTTGTGCTGTCAAGACGAGGAAAACTTCATCATTTGTGACAACAGAGCTGTCAAAGTTTTCTTTAGATGGGGCTATTCTTTTGCCCGTTGGTTATGTGTTAGGCAATAAAGGCCTCACACATGAATCGCCACACCAAGTGGGTTACTTTTATTTGGCATATGTTGGTTCCAGATGATGTCCTCAAATGCATTTGGATAGGTCTTGGTACCACTGGTGAAACTTGTGTCCATAGGCTCTGAGAAGACACGTGGACATCTTGCAGCTGTAGCTCATCTGTGAACACAGTCTTCCTCTTTAAGTTGTCTTCCTAATGTTTTGTGTTGCATCTGAAGTATATTTAGTTACACTTCCTCAAAATGAGTGTTTCATTTTCCTTTGTAGGTTAGATTGGTTCTCCTGGTTCGTTAAGCTTCTCTTAGTTCCATGCTAACTTTGGCAGGGATGATAACTCCATTGTATAAGGAAGGATTTCCCTCTCATCTGATAGAGGTTGGAGTTGTGTTGTGGCCCTTTACACTGAAGATAATAAAATGCTTTATTAATTTATTATTTAAAAATATTTTTAGAGCTTTAATTAAGCTCTAAATTTAATCCATCTTATGTGATGGATTCCAGCATTTACTCTGGTAAGGACAGTGTTTACAAAAAGGAAATCCTGTATCTCTGAAGTTACTTTGCTCTTGTCCTCCACAACTCGAACCTGCCTAAGATAAAGTACGATAGAAAAATAGGAGTGAGGTCTGTAGAACAGCATTAAATTTACTCATGCAAAACTAACAGTAAAAGTTGGCCTTTACAAAGGTTAGTTTGTGTAACAAAAGCACAAGGAGTAGATGGATGATGATAGCACTTTTATAATGCTTTTCACTTCCAGTGTTGGGTGGAAACTATAGTTTTAGTATTTAATTTAGGACATAAAAAGCCTTGGTCTTTCTGTCACCCTAAATGAAATTAGTAGCAAAATAACATTGAAATTAACAGGAGTTAAATTTGTTCAGGGATGAGTAAACCTGTTTTTTCATTTCTGATTTGGGAGCTGCTAGCTCTATGCTGGGGCTTTAAGCAAGCAAACAAAAATGGGACAGCAGTAGTATGAGATTTATTTACACACCATATGCAGTGAGCTGTTAACCAAGTGGGTTGAAGAAAACAGAATTGGATATGTTTCATATATTGACATAAATAAATAAAGCCGAATCTGTTTGATAAGTTGAGTACTGTTATTTACATCTCCTGCATGTGTGTAAATTAGGGGTCTGGCAGTCTATAAACCTGCGCAGGGTTCCCTGCAGGGCAGAAGTCCACCTTGTGCTAACCGATGAAATAAGCTCTCGATAACCTCTGATACAGAAAGAAAAAATGTAATTGATTTGATGTGATAGCAAGCGTTTGGGGGAAGATCTGTCACTGAGGCAGGAAATGACCCAGCACTTAATATCCGGGTTTGACCTTGGGATTGGTTGTTGGTTTTTCAGTTTCAGTAATAATGAGTGCTTAATATTTGCAGCTAAACCTGCAAACAACAGAGAGGAAATTACAGTCAGGTTTCAAATTCGTGTGCAGAAATGAGCAAAATAGAAATTTTTCATGCCTCATACTGGATAACATAAATATTTTATTTAGCTTTGAGGAATAACCTTTGAAGTGAAAAGTGACAGCTAGCTGAAAAATGGCCTGGAGCGTGGAACTGAAAGGCTTCTACTTACAGTAGATTTTTAGGGATTTTTTTTTTAAAATTTATTTTTTTAAAGTTGGGTCACTTCATATTTTCCAAATACAAACCCTCCTGGTTACATTTGTGAGCTCCCAGAGAGGTGTCCGTATCAGCACCGCTGTGAGCATTGCCTGCCAGCAGTGCATCCTTCATCTCTCTGCAGTGGTTTGGAAGTACCCAACAACAGGGTGGGTGTTGCATGGGCTGCGCCCCTTCCTCCCAAGTCCCCAGGCTGCCCAGGAGAAGGTTTCCAGGCTTGGGGTGGCTGAGCCTCCCGCATTGATTATTCCCCGGGCTGCTCTGACTGACAAAGGCAACTTGAAGAAAAGTCCGGTGCTACAATGGAGCCCTGTGAAATTAACGGGGGGGGGCGTGGCCTGCAGGTGAGGGGAAGGACAGAAGGCCACATGCCTCGGGCAAGCCATGGCCACAGCAGCCCACACCATGTGTGCCCACCTCTGGAAACAGGGCATGGGGCAGCCTGAGCTGAGGACTCTCTAGAGTATCTTTGCCTGGCTCTCAATTTTTACAGCTTCTTGTTGATCATCAATGGTACAGATCTGTCATGGAGAGCTGTTGGAATCGGAGACCCTGGCTGTGCCGAGGGTTGTGAGCAGCGGGCTGATGGGCCTGGGCAGGCTTCCTGGGGCACAGCCTGCAGCCCCCAGCCCCAAGTGAGTGAGGCACAGGCACCATGGAGCAGCGGCTGCGGAGTGAGTGGGTGCCTGCCCGTGCCTGAAGAACGGGGAGAGGAAGGAAGGCAGCGTTTCTCTCCCGTCCATCAGAGAGGAGGAGCAGCCGGCGGGTAATACAAACCAGGGACTGTCTTTAAGTTACGCGTGGCTCTCACTGGTGCTCACAGGCTTGTGTGTGAAGGAGCAGTTTTCAGACAAATGGCACCTTGTGATGAGAACTGCTTCTGAGAGGCACTGAGGTGCTGCCTGCACCCACAGGGATAGCCTGTCTGTGTCTGCCCGTGCTCCTGCCTGCACCCTTTGTGTCTCTGCCTGCATCCCTGCCCACATCTCAGCCACAGGAGTGCAGAGGCCACCAGTGAAATCAGCAGCCATGCTGAATGCCCTCCTTGTCTTAGGTATTAGCAGTCCACACTTTTAGTGCAATTATTAATCTGTCTTTCCTGCCATACAAACCTCAGGGTGGTTGCACTCATCAGTAACTGAATGACAGGCCTGCTGTAACATTTGATGCACGGATCAAGAAATCGTGCTTGTCCTGGTGCATGTTTTGGCATATCTGTCAAGTGTAGATTAATTTTATAATTGTTACTGCAGGGTTCAAAACTGCTTCTTTTAATTGTATTGAGACAATTGTAAATGTCATTAAGACAGCTGTATAAGTGTAGCTAAAGCTAGCACTACTCAGGGTTAGGAAAGGGATGAATTTATTTACCAATGTATCTATTTCTGTTCACAGCATTTGCCAAATTTTTCATGTTTTGCCTTAATCCAAAACTTAAGAGAAAATCTACACTTCCACTGTTTCCTCTTGCAGTGGTTCTTATAGCACATAGATGTGAACAACAGTTTGCTATTGCAACTGGCAACTGAAAGTCAGTTTGCAAGAGAGTGAAGGCGAGAAGTCAGAGGGGATCAGACTCAGGGAGCCATCACGCTGGATCCATAAGCATCCATCGGCAAGGGACCGACCATGTATTGCTGCACAAGCAGTGTACAGCATGTGGTGATTCAATCCGTAACAAATTTTCCTATCCAGGTTCACAAACCCTTGGAACAGGGCTTAAAAATGGAATTTCTAAGCAGCCCCAGCGCTGTATGAACGGCAGCTCTGTTATAATAGGAAACTAGCAGACAACTGCTCCTTCTGCTGTTGTGTGCCTCTCAGCATGGGGCTGCCCTCGCAGCAGGACCATGTGTCTGTGCAGGCTATAATGAGATGGAGCTCTGGCTGGTTTTGTTTATGAGTGAAGGGCAGGGCTGGGAGGGGGGGGAAAGTCCACTTACTAGTAGTGAGTAAAGCTACGTTGTTTGACCAGGGAGGGAGATTAAGGCATAAATTCACCCTGCTTTTTGTTTTAAGTTTTAATTAAAAAGAGGAAGGTCTGTCCTTTCTGTGCCAAGACAGCCTTTCAAATTAATTTAAAAGGCATTAGTGAGTTCTGCTGAGGTCTGTAAGTAGGTGACTCTTCTGTCACCACTGCTACTCATTCCTTTCCCAAGAGGCAAGAAAGCTAAGCTGATAAAACTCTTCCATCCCATACAGCTTTGAAAACTAGAATTGAAATGGAGGACAGGACATTTCCTGGGCTAGGCAGGGGTGGGGGAAGTCTCATTAAAACAAGAAGATAAACAGCAATTTGGAATGTGTGGTGTAGGAGCTGTGTGACGGATCAGAGGAGTAGAAGGGTTGCAGCTCAAGCTGGGTTTCCACAGTGGTCACCAAGAAGTTGCTCTAAAGAAGTGGAAGACAAGTGGTGTATTCTAGCCTTGATTTACATCTCATTTTTGAAAAGAGATTCTAGCTGATGTGAATAAAGCAATTTCCATGCCATGGGAGTAGCACTCAGATCTCTTTTTTCCCAGCAGCTGGATAAAGAGTCATTTTACAAAGACCTTTTCCCTAATAAATAGCAATGCAATCTCATAAAGAAAGTAATGTGCTTTTTAGGCTTAGTAACCATATTGAATTAAATGTTATGCACACTGTAATTACATTTGCCTGTCAGTTGTATTAATGTGAATTTCCTTGATTAATTTTTCAAGTTAGTTGGTATTAAGTAGGTAGGAAGTTTAAGATCCCCCTAGACCTCCTCTGTCAGCCTAGTTCAGTTAGCAGATGGAGGGCGAAGCTCAGCACACTCAGTGTTACTTCATTAACTGGACCGCTTTAATGAGCACCTTGGATCTTTCCAGTCACTTGCAGCTCCCCTCATGCAACACGGTGCAGCGTGAATACCTGAGCTGCGAGAAGCAGTCCCATCAGGCGTGGGGTGCAGCATGAATGCCCAAATCCTCATGTTTTGTAAAGTTTTTACACCCCAGTGCTGGCAGGGGGGTGAGGCTATGGCAGCACAGCAAGTGCTCAAGCTCTCTGAAATTGTGTGGAGCATGAGATTCGCAAGGATACAAGCAGTTGCTTGAGAGCAGGGGTAACAGAAGCCTTACCCAGGTGACGTAACACACTGCTCACATGCACATCTCTTCTAGTTACCATCCTAAATGGCAGCTTACTGCTTTTACCAAGGGCTGTGCAGGCTCAGTTAACCTTTTGAAGAAAGGAATTCTGGTCCTGGCTAGGTAGAGTATTCATTTGCTGCTTAGACAGATACCTGGCTAGCTAGTTACTGCACCTGGGGATATCACAACATGCAGCACAAAGCGTCTTGATCTGGTGGATGTTGATATGTAAGTCTGACCTTCTCTGAATTAATAAAATACTTGAAACTATTTTAGAGAGGAAACTGGAGTCATTTGCACAGTGGGGGGCTGTGCATTACAGCTGTGCTGCTTTTTGCTTGGTGTCTGCAAACTTTTATATTAAGTCTCTGTTCCCGATTCATCTCTCAAACATCTGTGTTAACTCATGGGGCTTGGGGAGTCCTGGAGTAAGTGTGAAGTAGGAATGAACTGAAACAAGCTCACTTAAATAAGGACCCTTCTTCTTGTGTAAATCAGTCTGGATTATAGGGATCCAAATAAACAATCATTGAATGCATACATCCTGCAGCACTCTGTTTCTATTACACAGCTCTTGGGAGATGAAAAAAGTCTGTTTAGTATCTACTCAGAAGGAAGAAATGGGAGCAGGGCTGTGGAAAAATTTTTCAAGACTGGGAGTCTGTTTCATGTTACAGTGGCTTGCCAGACCTGATCCAAAATTTCTTAAATATTGGTGCCTGTACCCAGCTGATTAGTAGTTAGCAAGTGTAAAGCCATGGGATGAACTGCACTTTTATTTTCAATGGCCATAGTTTTTGCTCTTTAATCCTGTTCTTAAAGAACTTTATTTTAAAGCAGTTTGGAAGAACAAACAAACAAAAAAAACCCCAAACAAATACACACGATTGAGTAAGAAGAGGTTTGGGAACAATTGGAAGCACAGTACAGACAGGTCCAACATGTACAGGGTTATTGCCTTAGGAGGACTTTTTAAACTCTTACCCTCTTGTTCCTCCTATGGTTTTAGTACACTGTGGAGCATATACTGTAGCAAACCATATGCTGCAGGCAAAGTTCAGAGTACCCTGCTGGTACTGTGTGCTTTGCTTTCTTCTTGCACTTCCGAATAGTTGGCACATATGTAAAATTTTAGTTTATTCTTATTTAAAACAAACAACAAAAAAGAAACCCCCAACTAGCAGTAATGGGAAGATAAAAAGATCACAACCAGTCAGGCTCTTGACTTCCCTCTGCTTTTAGAGCAAGGGAAAAGAATATGCTACTCCAGCTGCATTTCAGTTTCAGCCTCCTCTTAGCTGGACTGAGTCCTTGCCGTGCCATACACGAGCTGTTTGGTTTGCTGTGAGCAAGTGCTGCTTCTTCTCTGTGACCAGGCTCATCGAGCAGGAGAAAGTGAGATCCTGGACTGATTAAATAATGCTGTGACATTTTCTGGTGAGTTCAGTGGAGCCGTGTGTGTACCTGGAGATAATGATTACAGAGAGTGGGTCTGGGTAGGGAAACCCAAATCACTGCGTTTTGTTGTGTGTTGTAGCATACAAGAAATAAAAATCAGCAGAACACACTATTCTTACCCAGCCCTTGTTGACCTGTAGAGAATAAAGCAGTACGCTTTGTCTTCCTACAGAAGTCTTGTC
Organism: Heliornis fulica; assembly: GCA_013399135.1. Lineage (NCBI taxonomy): Eukaryota > Metazoa > Chordata > Aves > Gruiformes > Heliornithidae > Heliornis > Heliornis fulica. The sequence continues at coordinate 126,308 of VXBZ01004297.1, read as the reverse complement.
TTCTGTAAAATGGAAGTGTTCATAAATGTTGCAAGAGTACAGTGAGGACAAATTAATTCATTATTGCCTGAACATTGACCAGACTTGTATTTTCTTAGCACAGTCATGTTGGCACCAAACAATGAAAGCAAAGGTTTTGGTAATGGCAATCTTGGATGTGATGCTAAGAGAGCATGGACTAAGCCAGTGGATCCATGGAAAGCCTGGATAATCAGGGGAGCAGTTACATACCTAAAGTTGTAGCAGACTTACTTTCACATTTCCAAATAGCCCATATCTCTTCTGTTCTTTGGATCCACTTCTGGCTTTTCTCTATATCCACTTGCCCTAGGGATCTAATGAGTTGAAAATATTTTTAAATACTAGTGATTTAGATCGTAACAAATAATACTGGTGCTTCAGGTTACTAAACCTGAGTGCTAAACACTCTTTGGTGATCAGTAGAGAATAGGCTGGGATTGATACAAGCAGCTGAAACCTCTAGCACACAGGAGCAGTGCAGGGACCATAGCAGCGTGCTCCAAAAGACCTCTCTGTTTGCTGAATGCATTGTGTGGATGGCATTTGATAACCTCCTCCAGGTTAGACCCATACCATACCTCTTGTGTTCTCTTCATGTAAATAAAGGCTGTTAGAGCAGGCTGGCGGTAGGAAAAGCTGAGTTATTCAGGCAGAAATATGCCTTAGGAAAAGAGCTGCAGCATTTTCTTGGGGAAAGTCTGATTCATCACTTGTCTGCATGCCTGGACAAGAAAAGGGTCATATTTCTGCTAGACACCCAAGCAGGAGGGGGGGGGGGGCTGTTTCTGACTTGATTTATCAACTAGTAGAGATGAATTAGAACCCTCGGGGGAGGGAAAACTTCACAGAAACCGAAATATTTTTACATTGCAGATGATTGTGGCCTCCAGACTTTTTCTTGTATGGCATTTATGCAAGCACACATTCCAAAACAAAATTAAACAAACAGTCCCTTGAAGACTCCTAATTAGCCACTTTGCTCAATACTCAATTAGAATAACCATATAGGTAAAATATGACTGCAGTGCAGAGATTTTCATTTGAAGTTGCAGTCCGTAAGTAATGTTTAGGAGCAAGTAATACAGTTCATCAATGAATGTGTTTCGCTCGGAGCAAATTCGGCACTGCAAACGATTGGTAGGAGGGGAGGGTGAGATGCTATAAACCTGATGAAGTCTTGTAATTTAAAGCAGAGGCCTAGAGTTCAGAAGATCTGGAAAGATTGTGCCTTTGCCAGAAACCTTGATGTGACCTCAGGCAAGTCACTTCACCTTTCTGTGCCTTATCTGAATAAATATCTCTGTTTCCTATCTCTAAAATGAAGATAATGCCTCATATGTGTTCTGAAACTTGAGTGTTAGTAAAGTACACAGAAATCTTCAGATAGAAAGTCCTCCAGAAGAAATGCTGAGCTGTATACATTTGTACAGCCCTTTAGCCAGGGTTTGTTGGGGTTTTTTTTTCTTAGGCCATTTGCAAGTATTTGTTCTGTTGAGACTTACTTGGCTAATCTTCCTTCTGAGGAGGATAGACCTGAACAAGACACTTGGATTCAAACCCTCTGAATTACTTGGGGGACATAGAGCAGCTGGTTTTTCTATCCAAACTTAAATCTAAAGTGAAATTTTGGATGTGCTTTTCAGCTACAAAATGAGTAAAATTTTGCTTTGGAGCCTGACACCAGAGCCAATGTAGGATGTGAGATTTTGTGGCTAGAACCTGTTTCTAGCAAAGCATGGTAACAACCAAAGCATGATAAAGAGCACTAAAAAATTCCACTACTTAGAAACTACCATCTGTGTACATCTTTTTGTTTCATTTCCTCAGAAGGAACCAGTAAATCATACAGTATCTATTGATACCATCTATACTGTGCTAGGAGCTAGTGGTTTTAGCTGACTATTCTGGTTTTCATAGAACAGAGAATTACCTAGAAAAGCTAACACTCTAGGTTTGTCTTCTCCCAGCCCCACATCTCCAGCCTCTCTGTGGTCACATTAAAGTGTCTGCTTTGTACTTGCTCAAGCTTTGCTAACTTTAGACCTTTCTGAGGGATGCCTCCTCAAAAAGGTATTCTGTCAAGAGATAATTGTGCTTCTGAAATGCCATGTCCCAGGTGAGGTAAACCACCAAACATTCAAGAAAAGATCAGAGAGTGAAGCCTGAACACTTTTGGAGAAAGGTAGGCAAAATCTGGTGTGTTTTAATGACAGTTGGGGAAGTCATGGCTTAGCTTTGGTCTTAAAGTATTAATAGCATAGTTTTGAAAGAGGTATCAAGTAAATTAAGTGCTTTGCCTAAACAAACAAACAAAAAATTGATATATTGGTTTATGAAAAACCCAGAGGTTTGGAAAAGCTTTTTCAAAAGCCCAGGGAAATTTCAAATCTAGCTCAGGTGCTCACTCCAGTTAGTTGAAGGCAACATTTTTTAGCTACATGACTGCACAGCTGTGATTCACAGGACACTCGGTGAAGATGAAGATCTTCTTGAAAATAACTTTGCAGTTCAGCTTGTGATTTCGATCATCCATTTCTACAGTGGGAGCTGACCAACCAAAATCCAAGCCTGCAGAACTAGCAGGACTGAGGCTGAAAAGCCTGGAACCATGGGTTTGCATGGGAGGATGTCCACAGCAGCGCAGGCTGCGCGACCGAGCGCTTCAGATTCTGTTGTTCACAGTGCAGGAACTTTGATGGTTCCTGAAATTCTTTAGCTTAAATTCCAAAGCAGCACTATAACTCTTGAAGAGTCCTTTGGGAAGTTTTAAAAGATTTCACTTTTCCAAGGTTGTAAGCACGGGAGTTGGGAAACAGTTGCTTTATGGTTTCCTGGGATTGAAAGGACCCAAAATAAAAATAAAAAACCAGTCATGAAGGATGTGAAAATGTAGCCCTCTATCCATTCCTTATGGTAGACAGGAAAGGAGAGGTCACAACTGGTAACAGTTTGAAGTAGAACTATTTAAATATTTTGTACTTTTCCTAGTTTTCTTTGTAAAATTCACATCAGGTATTTGACCTGCAGGAACCTTCAAACAGGTCATTAAAAACAACCCAGCAGTTATGAATCAATTTATCCTAAATTTTAATTTGAAATTGCACTTACATAATTTTCCAAAAGGGTTGGAGCCTTTGTAAAACTTACTTCAATCATTTTATTTTTATTTTTTCAAAAGAAGTCAGGTGATGTATCTTTACTTATCTTCCTGATTAAATCTCTCCACGCTGGAGAGAATTATCATTTCCTTCCCAACCTTCCCTTGTCTTTTGAAAATACCAATAGGCAATTTTACCAACTTAGATAAGGAATTCCATTATAACTGGGAAGCCAATTATCTGTCAAGACATTATTGCAATATTATTAGAAAACTGGATACTTAAGCAGCAGGTAATTTTTTTTGTATTTCCTGCATAACTATCATGCACTCTGTTTTGATTAGATCCTAATGATACCAAGAATGTCTTAAACAAATACTCAGCCCATGCAAATGAAAAACATTTTGCTTCTTCAGTTGCACTTGTGCGGCAGTGGTAATTAATACATCTTGGGATATTCAGACTATATCTGATGAAATCACAGTGCACCAAAGAGGGCTTTATAAATAATCTTTTCATGAACCCTGCTGAGAGATCTGAGAGAAAAAAGGACATGTCTTGAACAACATCATTGTGCCTAGAGGTGTCTGCCAACAGTGTCCTTCTGTGGATTCCCTTACCCTTAACGCAGATTCTGCCCTGGACCACCCATGGTGAATAAGACCATCCTGACTTTTGGTAATTTTTATGAGGATAGGCTTTGCAGGTGTGAGCCTGGCAGACTGTCCAGTTCCTGTCCACCAGTAACTCCATTAGTTGTTTTACCCTGTGATTTTGTATCTTTTTCCTGATAGAGGGCAATGCCTCCAGAAGAGCAAGTCCCAAAACCAAAACATATGTAGTCTGCACCGTCTCTGACTCTCACTGGTTGGTTCTAGTCCTGGAGTCTGGTACAGGTTTTACAACAGTGAGCATAAAGGATGTGCCAAGCAGTATCTGCTTGGAATAGGCTACAGTGATGAGTTGTCCCTTGCGGACCGTTGCCAAGCTTACATGCAAGTTAGCCTCCAGGATTAAAGAACCTTAAATGCACCAGTTAATTAATAGTATTGCCAGTCCTTTACCTCAGTGATGTAGTATTTTCAAGCCAGAAAGAGAAGTTTGTTTTGGTTTTGCATTAAACATGTTACAACTTTGCCAGTGCCCTTTCTGAAGGCTGAGATTAAGGCCTCAGCAAGGAAGGGATACATTCTTCAAGGAGCACTGCCAACCTAACAACAGAAAAAAAAAAGCCACCAAAAAAAAAGTGTCCTTGTATTATTTTGCGAGAGATCTGGTTTTCTCCGTTCCTTTTACAGGAATTTGTTGTAACTACATGAATTCAGGGAAAAGAGGTCACTGCTTTTTCAGATTATTCATTTCTTGTCTGTTAGGCAACTTCACTCTCTCCCCTGTTTCGTCACCTTGTTTTCAGGGCACTTTGCTATAGCTACAGGCATCAGGTTTGTAAAAATAGGAAAATGTAGTGTTAAACGAGCAAAAAAACGGGAAGGATAGCTAATGGGCAGGGGATTTTGAGGTTTCCCACGTCTCTGTATCAGTGTGAGAGCCATCCTCTGTTGCTCTCTGTATCGGCTCTTGACTGGATGGTAGGCAAGGCACTGGCCTCGAACTCTGTGTCATTTGCAAACTTCATTTTCAGTGTGTGTTTGGGCATGTCAGCAGGCCTTTGAAGATGTATTAAAACCAGATTATACTCTTTTTTTAAGACATGTTTTCAGTTCCTGGCTTAGCTGAGGGAGTGTCCCATTTACCTCTGCAACCACCCAGATCTGCCTAAACCAAATTATCCCAAATGCCTTTTATAACATAACCACCCAAAACTGGCACAAAATCCCTCCTGAGTGCAGGGTTGTGCAGAACAATATTCATCTTGCTCGTCGGGGTGGCTGCTGGTCGCTGTCTCAGGTTGCTTACAAGCTGCTGCAGTCTGGGACACCCACAAACCCACCTCTGGGGTGTTTGGCGCAAAGCTGAAGCTCAGCCCTGGGGTAAAGCTTTGGGGTTGGAGATCTTGAAAGGCAGTGCTGTAATGTTTTGGATTTGCTAGACTTTTCTACCTGACTGCCTGGAGCACCAGAATGAATGCCTTGGATTTGTGCATTATTTTTTTCTCCTCTTTGAAAACTGGAAAGCATTTTGCAAGGGCAGAGCGTCAGTGTTGTAAGTCAACATGAGTTGCACTCAAACATCTCCCACAGACAGGGAAAGAGACTCGATTCAATTTAGTATATTCACTTTAGATGTAGTTTGCTAATTTATTGCTCAAGTTAACTATGTAGGATCAGTACTCATCCTTCATGAAAACAGAGGAAAAAAGGAGAAGCAGAGGAGGAAGGAGGGGTGCTGAAATACCTCAGATGTACCAGGGAACCAGTCTCCATTTTGCTCTTTGCACATTGTACCTTCACAGGGTTGGTGCCTGTGTTAACTGCTTGCCACAGAGCATACAAACCTTGGATCTCTCTGTGGATTTGCTGTGGGAAAATACTTGGGACCTCAAACACTGACAACTTTTTTAATTATAGCCCATGGCAGTCCCAGCTTTACGGAAGGAATTTCAGAGGGAGATTTGGCTGGAAGTGGCATTTCTGTCCATCAGTGTTCTTCATTTACATTTTTAAAAATATTTTGATTGTGGTTAAATAACTGGTAATCATGTGCAGGTGGTAGATTTTGAGTATGATCTTCATTACTTCTGGCAGGGAAGTCGAAAGCTATCTTTATGAATAAATACTTCTATCCTGAACTTAAATACTGAGATTCCATCTTTGTGGGAAAGAGTTTCTTTTCCTAGCCCGTGGTTCAGATCTGAGATGTGCCCTTTCTGGGACACACTTACTAAATACACTTTTAGCTTCACAGTATGCCCAGGTGTTCATTTTCTTCTTTTTCTTTCAGCTCTGGAGCTGTAAGTAATTCTGGATTCATTCCATCCACCTGGTTGAGTGCTTTTTCTAGTCTTAATTTCTATTTTTCTCCATCTCTTTCCCCATCTCTCTCGTGTTTCATTTCCTAAGCTTTTCTGCCAGAACAGCTTTTTATTTCAGTCACCTCCGGGAATGGAGTGGACATAATGAATTGGGTATTTTATACGGACTCCGTGGGGGAATCGGGTGTGGCAAGAAGCACCGCCGAAGCTGCGCTCTAGGCCTGTGCCGGTGGGTGCAGGGTGCCTGGCTGGCAACACACTGCAGCCAAGGAATGGAAACCTGTGACTAGTCTGCAGTTGGCTTCTGGTCCATCAAGCGAGCACAGGCCCGTCACACAACTTCCCTGCAGTCTGGTTGAGGAATATTTTCGGGAATAGAAACCTAACTGCAGTGGAGAGCTGTACTCTTCCATCCTTGCTAATCAAGATCGCTGATGAAACATTTATTTGTCAGGGTTGGATGTTTTGCTAAATACAGGAATACATTTCTGCAGTGTGAAGATGAACATCAAGGATCTTGGCATGGGATAATGTCAGTGAAATTCAGATGCAGTGACTGTCTCTTGTCAAACTACTGTTCTCCCAGTGATCTAAAGAGGTGCTGCATGTGTGTCATTCGCTTCTGTTTGTTTGTCTGCTTGTTTTCTCTCCTAGGTTGTTGCTACCTATATTACTGTTCCATCCCCAGCCTCAGGCATGGAGCAGGACTGCGTAAGACTCCCAAAGCAATGAGACACATTTACAACAAATGATCCAGTTTCTGGTACTGGGACAAGTAAAAGTCTTGCCCTGATCTCATTTGTCTAAGCTGCTGCTGAAAACTTCCATGAAGTTAGTAACACAGCAGGTTTAGGAAACCCTTGTCCCAGTGTTTCACTCCCCTTAGCATTGAAGTATTTTTGCCTTGGTACCCAACTAAAATACATTTTGTTGCAGCTTGAGGATTTTTTGTCCATCCACCATAGGACATAGGCTTTTTCAACTGCATTTTTTAATATCACAGAATTTTAGGAGTTGGAAGGGACCTCAAAAGATCATCCAGTCCAACCCCCCTGCCTGAGCAGGATCATCTAGATTAGATCACACAGGAATGTTAGTAGATTGGTCTTGAATGTCTCCAGAGAAAGAGACTCCACAACTCCTCTGGGCAACCTTTCCCAGTGATCTGTCACCCTCACAGTGAAAGTGTTTTTACTTACTTTCACATGGAACTTCCTGTGCTCCAGCTTGGACCCATTGCCCCTTGTCCTATCACTGGCCGCAACTGAGAAGAGCCTGGCTCTGTCCTCCTGACACTCACCCTTAACATATTTATAAACATTAATGAGGTTTAGCTCCTCTTCTCTAAGCTAAAGCTCCCTCAGCCTTTCTTCGTAAAGAAGATGTTCCACTCCCTTCATAATCTTGGTGGCCCTGTGCTGGACTCTCACAAGGCGTTCTATGTCCTTCTTGAACTGAAGGGCCCAGAACTGGACGCAATACTCCAGGTGAGGTCTCTCCAGGGCAGACTAGATGGGGAGAAGGATCTCTCTTGACCTACTAGCCACCCCCCTTCTAATACACCCCAGGATGCCATTGGCCTTCCTGTCCACGAGGGCACACTGCTGGCTCTTGGACATCTTGCTGTCCACCAGGACCCCCCAAGTCCCTCTCACCTATACTGCTCTCCAGCAGGCCAGTCCTCAACCTATACTGGTCCCTGGGGTTGTTCCTCCCCAGATGCAAGACCCTACACTTGCCCTTGTTAAATCTCATTCAATCTCTCCCTGCCCAGCTCTCCAGCCTGTCTAAATCCTGTTGAATGGCAGCACAACCTTCTGGTGTGTCAGCCACCCCTCCCAGCTTTGTGTCATCAGCAAACTTGCTGACTGTGCACTCTGTTCCCTCATCCAGCTCATCACTGAATACATTGAACAGTACTGGTCCCAGTACCAACCCTTGAGGGACTCCACTAGTTACAGGCCTCCACACAGACTCTGTCCCATTAATGACAACTTGCTGGCTTCTTCCCTTCAACCATCTCTCAATCCACCTCACTACTCTTCCCTCCAGGCCACATTTCCCCAGTTTGCCCACCAGGATGCTGTGGGAGACAGTGTCAAGTGCCTTACTGAGGTCAAGGTAAATATGTTAAATAGCATTGTAATTCAGCTTTACTGTTTATGTATTTTACTTTCTAATCATCTTGTATTTTAGACTGTGTACCTCTGTCTGCTTCTATTACATTCTATTACCCTTTAGTCACTACCTAAATTTCTTCTGACTTCTGTTGCTCTGTGCAGGCCTGGGCTATTTCAAATTTGTCTGCCCTGTATCTGCCTTTAAATGCATTGTCTGCGCCTGGACACAGGAATGTTGCTGAGGTCTCACAAGGGCTGAATAAACAGAGCAATTATCTCCCATTTCATATGTACACCACTCTTCTTAAAAATCAAGTTTTTGGGGTTTTTGTAACAGCATTACTTTGTTGAGTCATGTTTATGTTAGGATTTGCCATGACCCTCAGCTTTTCATTCCTTGTTTTGCATTTGTGCGTCAGCGTTTGCTTCCAAAGTATATTATTTAGTTTCTTAATTAGCTCTTCTGAGTGTACTAAGTTCTTTGGATTCAAGAGTAGCTCTTATTTTCCCGTGTGAAGGGTCTTTTTTCTCCTTTATCCTTGCTCTTTCTTCTGTTGCTATGTGAAGGACAACACATAGAAAACAAAGAAACTGCCAAATATTCAGAAGAAACAGAGAAGACGAGAATATACAAAATAAACAGGGTAGGGGAAAAAAGAGAAATTAATTTTTCTCTTTCAGTTGTGGTAGTTTTAACTGCATCTTAGGAATAGCAGGAGAAACAGATATCAAATATATGATTGTAAAGAAATGAAGGGTAAATTGAGAGAGCATATTTAAGAAAAAAGAATAAAAATTGAGCCACAGAAAGATGGAAGCAACTATTATATATATTGCTTAATATTTCTAGGGACGGTGCTATGATTTAGCCAGCTAGAAATGGCCATAGCAGCTTTTGGAAATGTGATGGATAGTGGAATAATTCATGCTCAACTTTCATTTTTCAATTCAAATATGTTTGCACATGAATTACCATTTGTCCCGAGTATATTAAAACATCATCTTACTGGATAATAGATAGATCAATGCATTCAATGTTAATCATTTCCTCAAATTTATTTTAACCAGGAATGACGCAGATGAAGCCTTCTAAACATCAGCATTTCCCAGTAATTTTGGGGTTTAATTCAGCCAGGAAATGGGGAGTTCAAGTGGATTTCTAATACCGTTTAATCTGGAAGGGAAAATTTGAGGTGGGTTGAACTGATTTCAGTCCAGCTGTTTTGAAATTCACCAAATGGACTCTGAGCTTTCATTTTTCACTGTCTGATACCAGGGTGTCAGTGTTCCTGGCCAATATAAGCTCTTCAAACGTCTTGTAATGCAAATAAATTCCTTTCACTGGGAAAAATTTAGGAAAGAATAGCTCAGGCTTGTGGGCCAGGGTAAATGTTTCACTTCTGTCCTGAATTTGTAATGGGATTGTTTGTGCTGCTCGTGGGTGCTGCTCTCAAACCCCTGAACTCTCCTCTCTGAAGGCAGACCATCAGGCGGGTGCAGCACTTGCATTTTGGGAGCCTTTCTCTTTCCCTCCAGAAAGGGTCCCGGTTTGCAGAGCAGAATATACCCAAAGCCTTCCCCCTGCTCTGGCGGGAGGAGAGCAGGAGATCCTGAGTTCAGGCTTTTATCTAGTCTTGACTCTGGTCTCAGTGTAGAGGGAATGGGCCAGGAACCAGCTGTTGGGTACCTTGTCCCAAAGGATCTTCAGAACAACTTTCTCTTCTGGTGCCGGTGCCGGAGGGCTGCCAAACGGAGCTTGCGTTTTGACCTGTAGCTGCCATTGTGACTCACCTTTTTGTTACCCTTCATCCTTTCCCTTTGCACCAAGGAAAGAACTTACTGGTACTGGTGGGCTGCAGCAGTAAGTATCAGGAAGAGAGGTCATCCAGAGTTTGGAGGGCTGCTAATTAGCTTTTTTCTTCATGAATTAGTCAAAGCTAATTAGTGTCTGTCTTTGTGGAGGTTCTGATGCAAACACAAGAAGAGAGTAGTTAAGTCAGGAATTTTAAAGCACCCTTGTGTTATTAACAGCGCCAGCAGATGTTGCCCCCCCTCCCTCTCCCCCTTTTCAGTTTTTCAGACTTTCCCATGGTGGATAAGATTTACCTGTTGCCAGACAATGCCATTGCAATGCTCTGAAAGTCAAATAACGCGTCTAAATCACCAGCCAAGCCAGACACGATAGCAATTCTTTCTGTTTACATCTTGGAGGCGACTTTGCATCTGGAGGAAGGAGTTTGAGGCTCACTGGGGGCTTGCTTTGAACACTGCCTCATCTCCCCCTGCCCTTTTGCCTCCCAGGCTGACCTAGCTGTAAAAGTGTCAGCCTGGCTGGAGAGCCACAGCCAGACAGACATGATGCATGGCTCCTCAGGCTCTCCTTTGCGTGCTGGTGGCTGCCGGGCTTGGGGAAGCTTTTTGTTGAATTGCTGATGCAGAAGAGAGGCATTGCGCTCCTGCTGCTAGCCCCCATGCTTATTTTGGGGGAACATGGACAGAAAATTAATTGCTTTCCAGACACTCCTGTTCCACAGAGCAAGGCTCTGTCGTTGTTCATCAGTGTAAAAAGGAAATGAGGATTTATAGCGTTACCTGTTAAATTTACAGGGGAAAAAAGATTGCTGGAATTTCAAATTACCCTGTCGGGAATATTTTTCCGTTTTTAATTATAAATTAGTATGCAAATAGTCCAAAGTCACTTTGGCTGCTGCTGTAAACTGCAACGCATGGAAAAACCTCCATATGATAGCTTAAGTGATGGAAACAGCATGTAGAAAATGCTCTGTAACTGCTAAATGAGAAGGGGAAGAGGGCAGAGGGTCGAGCTTGTTCACATCTCAGAGGTCTTGGGACACAGCAGATGTCCTCTGTATTTGACTGCCGGGGCCCTTGGGGCACTCTGCTGCTCAGTGTGGTCGTCATCAGTTTGCTGTGCCACCCCACTGCTGGTCTCACCTAGGGAAATGTCATGTGCAGCCACAGCCCAGACATGGTTCACTGGTGAGGACACCTTCGTGGAGGGCAGTCAGAAATATTTCCATCCCCACACTTGTTAATCTCCAGGTACCCAACAGGGAATGTGCCATCAGAAGCGGCAGATGACTCAGTACTGCTCCATGCAAGGGAAAGGTGGGATCTAATGTACTAAGTAAGGGGGCCAGAAGCTCTCGGTTCAGGATCCCTCAGCTGACCTCCGGGTGCATCACCGCATTTCTGCTGTGAACTGGGCTGGACTTGATGGGAATCTCCAGAAATGATTGGTTTACCTCAGAATAGCTGAGATCAGAGTCAGATCTCTGTCTGACCTCTTTGTTTAGCACATGGACATAACAATCCTCCCTTCTCTTACAGGATTAATTATTGATTGCAAAAGGTTTGTGGGTTGTTGTGTTTTTTGTATGGAGACCGTTGTATAATTACTATGACTTTTACATACTGCTCTCCTCTGTCATGCTCTCGGCTTCTGGACTGTTGCTGTCACAGAAGTTGTCACATCAGGAATGTGGCTGTCTGCAGCTGTCAGCTGAGGGAGATCATTTTAATTAATTTTTTTTTTTGTTTCAAATTCAAGTCACAGTTTTAGCCATGCTGAGATTGGCTTCTCAGCACGTGAACTTGGAGATGGCTTCTGCTGAGCCCAGCAGGGAGTCCTGTCCCTTCTGTGGAGGTCCCTCTTTGTTTCCCTCCCCACTAGCGCTGCATAAGGAGCAGGTATTATCCTTTTGATATGCTTGATAGTAAAAATTAGCTTTGAGTCTGCAATACCCAATGCTCCTGAAACTTTTCTTTACTGCCTGGCATTTGTGGTGTTTGAATCATACCTAGCTAGAAAAGGTCTTTTTGTTGGGAACAGACAGTTTTTAATGAGCAAAAGTTCGGGAACGTTAACCTGAGCACCAGATGATCAGGAATATTCAGCCTTTCAAGTTCCTCTGCTGCTCTGACTGAATATGCATGACAGTCTCTTAGAAACTTCTTCCAGGTTATTTAATTAATTGTATGGTGTAGTTTCATGTTGGACATTTACCGACTGGGAGGAGGACTGGACTGGATCTGAAACGGTCGGTGTGCCATGCTTCAAATTTATCACGTATGGGAGCGGTAGTTCAGGTGCAGCAGAACACAGGGCTCGGCAGGGAAGGCGGTGGTGGGGACTGCAAGCCTGGCCCTTTCAACACCATGCTTGGCTCTGTGCTAGCCATGCTGCCCCATGTCCTGTCTGCCTGCAGTCACCCCTCCTGCTCAGGACTCCGTGCGCCTGGGACTGAAGCTTCCCCCTTTCTTTCTCATGTGTTTTGCTCACAATTCAGGCTGGAGGTAAAAGGGCAGGTGGTAATCTCTGAGCCCAGTGTAAACCTGGAGTGGTGTTCCCTTTGAAGTCAGTAGTGTTTCCTCTATATTTGCATCTGTGCTACTGAGATCTGTATCCGGTACAAAGTGATGGAGCTTTCTTTGCCCTTTTTGTGGTTTTTGTTACTGGAGTGCTGCTACTTAGAGAACACGCTCGGTTTCACTGATACCTAAATCAACACAGATGTTGTCCTGAACAGAAATCTCCATTATGGGCTGAAGCTAACATAGTTTCAGGAGTCAGATATCTCTGGATCACTCTGAGTTCACTCTGAGATCACTCTGAGTTTTTCTGTTTACTAGGGATTCTTGTAAAATCATAAAAAGTCCCCAACCGCCCCTCCAAGAGTCTTTAATGCAACCACTTTGTAATATGCTACCAAGCTTATAGTAATATGTCTACCTCTTCTTCACACACCGCTTCCCACATCTTAAAGCAAGCTTGAGAGCTCTTGTTACCTATTGAAAAATTTACTGGTAAGAGTTTATAGTAAAGATTTTTCTTTACCTGGGTGTTTTTCCTCTTTCTGCCCTGATGAGCTTTCACTGCTCAGTCTGCTGTGCTGGGAGAGGACAGGCATCTGCTGGAGAATGGGCATTGTGGGGCTGGCGCTGTGGATGGTGAGGTCTGATGAAGAGGCTGGCCTGACTGTTTTCTGGCTGCACATTTAGGAAAGCTATTGCTAATAGCTGGTTAAATGGATAAGATCACTTCAGTATCTAATCCAAATAGCTTTATCTTACTGAGACTGGTTTGCAATTATAATGAAACAACGTTTCAATGGAAACGTCGTTAAGCACATTAAACTGCTCAGATGCCCAGTGACAATCCTCTTGGAGTCAGGGTGGAAATGACTGGCACGTCCCTGCCCCGGGCTCCTGGCACATCCCCTGTGGGTAGGGTAGCCGCTTAACCTGGAGAACAAGCTGGCAGCTTGGAAGATTATGTGAAGTGGGGCAGGGATTTACCCTGATCAAGTGAGGCGCACAGACCTGGCCAGGAGGGATGGCCGTCTTGCTTCTCTGTAAGCCTGTTTTGACTTTTTCTGTACCAAAGCAGCATATCTATAGTTTCATCCCAAGCAAGCCGTGACAGCGGTGGGGAAAGTAGGTCTGCTGGCTGTCATCTAATGGAGCAGACACGCACAACACCACTCGCTGTTTGAAACAGGGCTCTTGCCCCACTGGGGCCCGTCCCAGCCACTGGCTCTGCATCCCCCTCCACCAACAGCATCGCTTGGCTGGCCAGGATGGTTCACAGCTTGGGCAAAAGGAGCTGATTAATCCCTTCGGCTGCCTAAGTCTAGACAGGAGCAGAAGCATTTTAGGCATGTTCTGTTTTGTTTTGGTTTGTTGTTTTTTTTTTTCTCCCGAGGAGTGTAAGATGAGGCTGCATTCTTTGGTATAAAATTATTGATTGCTCGCTCTGTCCAAGCGGAGCAGGACGTGAATTCTTTCCTCTGCTTTCGGCTTGCAGCAAGTGCCTGCAGTTAGTGTTAAGAGCCTGGAAGTCACTTTATAAGGCTTGCGGTTTCATGCCCCTTCAGCCCCACGTGGGTTTCAGAAACACGCACCTGACACTATTTCTCAGATAGAATTTTTTTTTTTTTAATATAGCTTTTTGTGTGTTCCAGAGATTTGTTCTGGGATGGCATGTTTGGGTTTTTTTTTTTACCTTTTTGTCTTTGTTTAATGCTTGCATGTCAGACTATAATAGAAAAGACAAGAGCACTTCACATCCAGCTTTCCTGAGAAGTAGACACTTCAGAGCTGGAACACCATAAACTGATAGGATATAAGGAGGGGATCTTAGAGCACAACCAAGGACCCAGTAATGACAATTTTCACTGTCCCGGTGTAGAAGCATGTCATGCTCTTAAATGTGTAGCTGAGACTTCTGGAGGGCATTGTCCAGCTTCAGAGTAGTCTACAGGGTAAACTCCTGGGAGCGTCATTGCCAAAATATCTAGAGAATCCAGTGTTTTCAGCTACAAACTACTGGTTTCTGTTTCTCGAGCTGAAGAGGAATCTCTGGGAGGTCCCCGGCAGTGGATCGGGCTCTGCTGCCGCCGGAGGACAATGGCGCATGTAGGCATTAACCATCAGTTTGAATACAGGCTGCAATGCTCACATCAGACAGCTCTCGAGTGCTGTTTCAGCAGATGCAATGAGGGGGAACCGCAGCCAAGCAGGAGGGAGGCAGAACCAATAGTGGCAGCTAAGGCACAAGTTCAACTCCTGAATTTTCTTGGTTTCTTCCTCTCCCCACTGCTGTTTTGGGTGCATAAGTGGCCTTTGTGCTTTTGAAATTATCCCTCTTAATCTTTTCCAGTGCAGATCTCCTTATTTAAAGCGCCTTGCCTTCTTATTTGAAAGGCAAATAAGGACTAAATAATGGAGGGCCTTTTTCTTAAATTAAAAAAAAGAAAGAGACCGAGGCTTTTGTGCATGAAAGAAATCACAATGCAGCCTGCCTTGTGCTGTTTATACAACCTGGGTTTAGATCTAAACACTACCCAAGAAGTGTCAGAGACCATAAATGGGGAGAGCTAACGCACAGCTGGTTTATATGGGTAGGTTAAAGCAGAGATCACTGAAGTGAGTCTCATAATCCTGGAAGAATTGAATGACTAGCAGCTGCTTAAGGCGTTATTCCTATTCATAACGCCTGTGCAAGTGCACTTGAAGTTGGTTACTCTTTTTGGAGACACGAGGCTCAAAGTGCATAAACAACCAAGCCAGGGAGAGAGCTTGTTCACAGCCTTTTGGTCTGAGTTCAAGTTTGATTCCTGCAAAACCAAGCAAGTTTCGTTCGTGGAGAGTGCCTGCCCCTCACGTGAAGCCGGTGTTCGCGGCCACATGGCAGCACCGCTCCGTAGCTGTCTTCTCAGAGGTCAGGTCAAATTTGTAGGAGAAATGAGCATCCGGTCTTCTGGAGACTGAATGCACATTTTTCTGAATACTTTGAAGTCTTTAGTATTTTCATTCTCCCTGGGTAGAAAGAGCTGTGCTCCGATCGACCAGACGTGCGGACTCTGTGCTGTGGCAGCTTCAGGGGTAGGTCTGCAGAACATTCCACTAGCAGGCCCCTGGCTCAGTGTGCACTTGCCAGCCCCTTCCCAGGGAAATCTGGGTTGAGGGTGGACCTGCCTGGCTGGCGGGGGGATGTTACCATCGGCAGTGTGCAGAGATATTGTGGAGCGGGCAGAGCATCTCTGCGGCTAGTACTGTTGCAGGATTCCTGTGGTCTCCCATATTCTCCCTTATGTGGCAGAAAGGTCAGTGCTTTCTTTTACCTTTTTTTTTTTTTAAGAATATTTAATACAAGAAGGAGAAAAGCAAATTTATATGAACCCTGGGCTAAAAATAAAGGGCGGTGGGATACTTAAGCTGACAATGTGCCTTTAAATTGCACTGCTTCTGTAGATGTGGAAGTGCAAGTTTGTCCATATACACGTAAAGATAAAATTGTGCGTGATTTGTGCAGGGTTAGTATCATTCTCATTGCAGAAAGCATCATATAAATGTCTTTAATCAGCCTGTTGCTCTCCCTATGATAAAAACAATTCCTTCATTACCCTTCCTTTCGTCTAGGTTTCTTAACATATAAATTGTGTTGAACACAATTCAGCCAAATTAAAAAATGAGCTTTGCTTAAGAATGAGGAACTGATGGAGGGCTCAACTCTTTTCTTGCTGGGGGTGATGTAAATCGTGAGTAAGTTTATTGGAGTTTATTAAATTATAGTGGTGTAAGGAAACACTGTATAATGAGATGTGAGTCAGGCCCAAAAAGTCCCATGCAGAGATGCCAAATGGCAACAAGGGGTCATCAGAAAATCCCACAGAGCAACTTGATAGTTAATTATTAGGGACATTTTCTCTCTGGAGCAAAGTCTGTTGTTTATTGAAGCAGGTTATGAACTTGCACAAATCCTGCTATGCTTATTTGGCCAAGATCACACCACACCATGGAAAAAGTATGTTTTCTTTCTCCCATTTGTTAGTCTTATGCGCTGCCCTATTGTATGCCTCATGTTTCCCATCTGGCAGCTTCCGCTTTGTGTATCTTTTTAAATAAGAAAGAGAGTGGAAAAGGAACATTTTCCCTGGGGATATAGAGGCAATGGGAACATTCCCGAGTCCTCTCTGATTGTGGGTAGATAGTTTAGTCCATAGGTACCTTCACTGACCATCTTGAGATTACGTAGCATATTTGTGCTGCTGTGCTTGGGAAAAGGCTCCCTTAGCTCACATCTTTACAGATCCTACCAAGATGAGCAGAAGAGAGCGATACCATCTTATCTGACCTCAGCAATAGCCATCACCCAGGGCAGGATTTCCCGTTACAGGACGAGAGGGGGATGTTTCAGTTGAACCTCATTTGTGTTATTTCTAATCCTGAACAAATTAATAAGCAAAATTATACCCCAGAGAGACATTCTGGTATGTTCTTTTTAAATCCACACTTCCTCGTGAGTAAGACATTGTTGTGGTTAAAATTGATTGGAGGAATCTCTTACAAGGTCTGCAGGATACTCGCATTGTAGAGGATGTAGGTATCCTTCAGCTTGCGTGTGGGAAATGCTGGAAGAGTGGGAAGGACAAAGAAAAGATCATTAAGGACCAGTGCTATCCCAGGAAGGAGACAGTGAAATTTGGAGAGGAGTCAGACTTGACTGCTGTATGCAAGAGTCTGTTGCACAAGGCTGAGCATTCAGGGGTCACTGGGTGTGGGAGGGTCACCATCACTAGAATAAATGTCTCTCATGCTGAGGCTAGAAGCTCAGGTTGCAAAGAGCATTGCCATGGAAATGTTTTGGAAGTGGGGAAATAAAAAGTTTCTGCAGGGAGACAATGAACCAGTCCAGGATGTCTCAACAGCTTGTGTGTCTGGAGGGTTGGCATGAGGATGTACACCCAGGAGGGAAGGGAGAGCTGTGATGCTGAGACTCCTTAAAGTATAGAGGAAAAACTGATGGGAAGGTGTTGCCTGGTAAACCAGAGCTCCTCAAAGGGGTGAAACAGAGATGCACAGGCCATGGGAGACTACCAGTATGAGCTGCCTGGTGTGCACTGAGAAGATGTTCTGCCCCATTTTTCTCTTCCTCTGTGTTTGGTGGTCAAAGAAACATGTGCTATTTCCTCTCCACAGTTTCTCAGGGGAATGGGAAATTTGGGAGTTGTCTTCTTGCCCTGATGACTGACATCATTTGTGGTCTAGAAGGGAACTTGCTGGACCGTGTGAGCAGCTGTGCACTCCCAGCCAGATGCAGCATTGCACACAGGACTGCGACCCAAAGGAGCGTGGGTGTCAGTTGGGTCCCCTGGCATGAGGGAGCAGGAAGCCGGGTCACTGGGCAAGCCTACCCTTGAGCTTTGCTTCTTTTCAATGCTAAAAGGTGGGGAGAAGGCTCGTGCCCATTGTGTATGTACCGCTGAAATCAGTCTGGAGGAGAGCTGTCAATTAATTGCATGCTAGGGTATGATGGATGAAATGGGCTGTTGTTGGCAGCCTTGCCTGCACAGGCAGCATCCCTGGGCGCCCCTGCCTGAGGAGCGTGCCGGGGCTGGGGGTGTGACGTAGGGTATGGGGCTGTGGCAGGAGCTGGGCTGCCAGGTTCCTTGTCTTGTGCCAGGTTCACTGCTTCAGTACAGCAGAAAAGACAGATTGGAAGGATGAGGAGCAGATATTGAAATTATCATTAATACCTAAAAAATGAAAAGTTTTATTGAATCCTTGATTAAAAGAAAATACAAAACCTTTGCATTGTGTGAACACAGTTACCAAGTAGAGTGTTCACAGGGCCTGTAGGAATTAACCTCTCTGTCACGTTGGGTGCAGTGTCCTTGGAGCTGACTTGGAGACGAACATTCTTCAGAGGGGGTAAGAAGGTTCTGCCTGAGATAGATTGAATGTTCTTCAAGTAAAAAAAAAAGTCACACAGTTCCCATGAACTTGTAAACTAGCTCTTCATAGTTTTGGCATTACCTCTTTAGGAGCAATCTGAGCCATCTCTGGCTGTGGATACTGTAGTCATCACAGAGTGACTTCAGAAATGTGAGTCAGATCATGACACCGGCTTCCTGCTTGCTGAGTAATCAGTCTGCATCCAACTGGTGGTATGTGCAGCTCCGCTAGCACACCCTGACCCGTTCCCGCTTTGCCCCATGTCATATGGGGGGGGGTGTTTCTTTAGCCTTTTTTTTGTCGTATTTATTTGTGGGTTGGTTTGTTGCCCGGTTGGCGCAAAGCAAACACAGCACAGCACACTGAAGCATGCTGCTTCCCAAGGTGGATTATTTTATTAACTATTTTTCTTTATTTTTAGCTGGTATTAGTTCTCACAAGTACTTCAGAGGGGTTTGAGAAGCCTCTGCTTTGTGCCTCAGTGTCTGGTGGTACTCAAGGGTGTCGGCTCGCTCAGCCTTTACACTGGCAGGCAGTGCTGAAAACCAAGAGGAGATATGGGGGGAAGCACAGTGGTCAGGCTCAATAAATCAGGGAAATTCAGGGAGATGCCATTCGAATTGACTCCCCGCCAGTTGGACACAATCCATCATGCATCTGGGCTGAGGCTGGCATTTTAATGGTTTGATTAGTTTAGGAAGAATACTTTTATTGTGTGTCTTTGATGATAGTAAGTACTGTGTGAAGTTGTTACATTGGGATGAGCTTATATTGCCTTCCTGTATACAGTACAGTCAGTGCTGTCTATCCAGAATCCTACCAGTAAGCTGGTGGAATCCTCTTAAGTAAGAAGCTGTTAAATTAATAAAGCTGTTAATCACATAAAAAAAAAAAAAGAAAAAAAAAGAGGAGAAAACCTTAAGTAGAAATGCCAAATCTTAGCTTGAAGGTTTCCAGTTGGGATGGTCCTGCAGGGCTGGATAGAGCGGCTCTTCTATTGTAGAGCTGCTTTTCATATGATGATTTTTGCACATCCTCATTTTCTTAGATATTCTCCATGTCAGAGTTTGAGCCTTGCTCCTAATCAAACATAACACTTAGATCGCACTGTGCTTCTTACATGTTAATCCCAACAGAACCCCTTTATACTTGATAAAACCCTGTTGTTATTATTATCCTCTGCACACAGCCAAAAATTACAGGCAGAGAAGAGAATTGCTAAAGCCCTTCTGCCGATTTGCCATTGGGGCCAGTTCAGAGACTGTGCTTCTACTTTTAAGTACAATTTTAAGATGACATTAAAGGTATTATAGGTGTATTTATATGCGATGGAATTGACTGAAGTCAGTGCGATTAAGGTGGTTTGCCAGACATTTCAGTGCTTTCAAAATTATGCTTTGCATCCATTGCTCATCACATGGAAGAAAAGGCACTGGAATGGAGTGTGATAAAGAATTTGCATGCAAAACAATTGTAAAATTGACTTTTTCTGTATGATTAGTATATGTGGCCATTATCCATGCCGATAATGACCTGGTCTTGATTGCTCTTTATTCACCACGAGTGGCTGTAACACGGTTCGCAGCTGTGGTAGGCACGAATACACGTGTGTCTGATTGTTGGTGTGCTGGGACAAACAGCGTCCTTGTCAGACAGTTTGGTGTCAGAGTGGTTTTCATCTTCCCTGCTTTTTTTTCAGGAGGAAGTGATTGCTGTGCCTCAGCCTTTCAGCACAGGATGCCCTGCCTCAAGTGCATATTTAGTTTTAAATGAGCGTGTTCATGTCAGGAAGCAGGCACGATGGTTCCTTCTTGGTCTAGAAAGGTTCTTACATGTCAGTTGTCCAGCATATGCCGGTAAATGAAAGCAATTAAATTAAAAACAAAAAAAAAATCACAGAAGGGAAAAATAGCTATCTTCAGGAGCACCACAGAGCACAGCTTCAGTGCCGACTCGTGTGCAGGGGCCAGGTCCATACAGGGATGTGTGCGGTACGTGTCACTGGGAAACCAACAGGCAATCTTAAACCATAATCTGCCAGTGGTTTTGCATGTCTCTTTGAAGTTGGGGGTGTTGTGTTCTCCTAACGTGACCTTTGCATCCTCCTTTGGATCTTATTGTATTGACTGGAGGCCAGTGTGGCATTAACAAAGCGGTAGAAAAGCAGAGCGTTCGGGGGGGTGGGTTGGTTGGGGCTTTTTGTTGTTTTAAGACCTTTTCTGTTACAAGCAGGCACGACTGCACTTTGCCTGAACAGGCAGGCAGGGGAAGGGAAGCGGCAGCGCTAGCATACTGCTTCTGTCCCCTGGCAGGAGGACATGGTGCCCCAGCCTCAGCTGCCTGCCTGCCTCAGGGTGTGCCATGGCTCTGCACGGCTGCCACTGCTGGGTTTTGTGCCACCAAACTGCTCCTCAGTGCTGTGGCTTCAAGTTCTGATCCACTGATGAGCTGATGAGGCTCAGCTCTTGTCCTGTGAATGGCTGGCAACAGCGCCTAATACCAGTAGCTGATGGGTTTTGGCATGAAGGACAGGGTATTTGGCCTCGCCTCCCCTGAATCCCCGCTCTTGGCCTTCTTTCAGAGAGAGGCACTCAGAGCAGATCCAGTTGACTAAGAAAATCTCTTTTTTAGATGATGAGCTGTGTCAGAAGGATAAGGCTTTCGAGGAACGGTGACTCCCAAGCCTAACTTCAGCACTTTGGCTCAGTCCACTGTGGTGTGCCCAAGATGCAGCAGGATTTAAAAGGTCAGTTAATAGAACTTTCCTGGCAGATGAGGGGCTTGCTAGTGACCCAGCATTGGTGCTAGCTGTTGGCTACTGGATGGCTGTGGGCCATTTTGGGATGTCTTCTTCCATCACCACCTACAGTGGGGCTGGCACATCTCCTTCCAGCCTCTCAGCATTTTTCAGACAGCCATGAGCAAGCACCACATGTGCTCTTAAGAGACAAGAGCCTGGTCTGTGTTGAGGCCATGAAACCACATTATGGAGGTTCCAGGTCTGAAGAACTTGTCCCGCTGCCCCAAGCACTGCTGCCCAGAGCACTGTCCCCACAAGGTGCTGGGATGCAGAGCCCTGCCCCAGGCTTCTCAGCATCCTCCTCCAGACAAGAGGGCACTTGAGCATCCCACCTGTCTGGCTTGCATTACATCTAAGGCAGAAAGAAATCTGGAAATACCCACTCCCAGACCAAGGGACCTGTAATATCTCCTGCAACCCAAGTCAATCAAAAATCCTTGGAGGGCCCTTAGTGTGGAGGCAAAAGAGTTGCATTTGCATCTCAGGAAGAGCAGCTGATGTTGACCTCAGACCCCAGGCAGAAGCAATATCTTTAATCTGATGTTGTACTGGATTCTTATTCTCCTTTACATTGCTGTATCTCATTTGCACATATTTTCCTCTGTACGTAGAGATAGGGGCTTTATTCAAATATTAATCAGCCTGACTGATGGTGGAGATTTGTGCATCTGACAACTTGACATCGGCACCATGCAGGCGTGGTTGTTTGCAGGGCATTACAGAGCACCTCCTTGAGTGCTTCACAGGGCAAGTTTGGGGTTTATGGATATTAGCTTTCCAGGTTGGTTTTTTTTACGCAAGGAGAACAAGAACAAGAGTTCCTCCAACCCAAACTATTCTGTGATGATTCTGTGATTCTTTGGCACAGTGGCACCCTTACGTGTTGCCATCTCAGATTTTGTTAGATGCCTGTTGAGGTTTTAAAATCCAATTTGTATCATATTGCCAAAAGCTGTTAAGATTGTCTCTGGGATAAGTGACACTGTTGTTTTGCTTTCTCTCCCTGTCCTTACCTCTGTCCCTTACACAGTATGTTATCTACAGAGGTGAATTTATGAGCAGCCAAAACAGGGCTTGATTGATCGTGGTGCAGGACTGGTGATGAATGACACCCTGTGCTGGCATTTGGGAGATGCAGGACGTTCAGCTGCCTTTCTGTTTCCGCCACTGTATAGATAATCCGCCTTCGGTTACAGAGTGAGGAAGATGAAATTGGGGTTTATTTCTTGTTTGTTGAGAGATACCATTTTGCTTTTTTTTTCTTTTTTGTTTTTGTTTGGTTTTTTTTAAATCCAAAGGAGCAGACAGAAGCAGCTCCTGGTGATGGGGCTGGGCTGGGCTCGTCGGTCCAGTGGAGAATCCAGCCCCAGGCTGTGAGCCAGGACTGGAGAGGGGTCAGTGGAGTGAGAGGGCGTCCCTGTGTCCTTCGCTTGCAAAGCAACCCTGGTTTAGCCAACAGCTCTGCACCAGCTCACCATCTGGGAGGCGCAGAAACATTCTTGAAATGACTTCTTTTGTTTCCTTCTTTTCCCTTCCAGTCCTTTCTCTGCGAAAGCTATCGCATCCTGGCTGTCAATTTAAGAGTTTGTTAAACCATTCCAGACGTGTTTGTAGGATATCTGCTCCAAGTGTAATCTACACCGTGCTCCCTGGATCCCTCTGCTCTGTCACAGAAAAATAAGCTTAATAGAGTTAAAAGCTAAAATACAATATCCACTGAACTATGAGAATTGACTGCATAAGCCCTCTATGTAAACAGAAAGCACCAATTTGTACAGCTCTGTGGTTAAATACTGCAGATTAATTTTTTCCAAATGTCAAATGTCTGTATTTAAATTTAATATACATGTTAAGCTTTTTCCCTCCTTCCTCAGCCTTTCATTTGTAACAGGAATCACTCACATGGAGTCAGATAGAATTACTCCTTTCTAAAAAAGAGGTCTGAGTTTTGAGCCCTGTGCTTGGTGAAGAAAAGGTTGTTTCCCTAAACAGGATTTACCCACTCCTCGGGCTGGTATATCCCTATCCCAGGCTGTGCAGAGCCTTTCTCCTCACAGGGCTATACTTAGCTGAGGCAGACGGCTGCCTGTACACTGCTGGTACGCTCGCTGCCTGCACGCTGCCTGCCTGCGCTGTGCCAGCGGGGCTTGCCGACAGCACTGCTTCCTCCCTCCTCATTCTTGCAGTTCTTCAGCTCTTCATGTTATTTTGGGAGTGATGGGTGGAAGAGGAAAACCTCTCCCCCATCTCCCTTCGCAGTGTCTCCTCACATCCATGCATGTTTTAAAAACACAATAAATGCGTTTTCTGGCGCCATTTCTGTTGCCGGGCTGTAGGCGATGGGGAGGAATTGTTTGAAATGCTGGCACGCCTGTGAAGCGACGCAGATCGTCTGCTGACACGGGTCTCCAGTTACACCTTGCTGGGGTTCAGGCATGTGGAGGGGAGCAGCAGTGGCTGCCCCATGTCCTCAAACTCCGCTCATCCGTGCTCTCACATTGTGTATGTACACACATCCTCCCTGTTGCCTGCTCCTGGGTTTGCTTATGTAGCACGTTGCTTCCAGAACGAAATGACTCTTTCTCATGGGGAAAATACGTCTCCTTAGCCCGATAGGCAAATCAGTCTCAAGGTGTTTGAGGAGGAGTCACAAAGCAGTAGCTTTGCAGATGACATCGGAGGAAAAATACGATCATCAGCACATCAGGTGTGTTTGATTTTTGTGTGTGTGTGCCACTCAACTTATTCCCTTAATTAAGTTGAGGTAAGAAACAGTAAAAACAAAAATATCATATAGCATCATGCTTTATTAATAATCTCCACAATGTTTCTGGCACTATCTTTTCTCAGGTATTTATTTTTAAAAAAATATTAAACAGGATACATCTTTTGTTATTTACTATTATCCTGTTTGCTGTTACCTCTCTGCTCATCTTTATATATTTGAATAATTCCCTTGAACCAACACAATTGTCGCACACAAATATTTATGTGCATAACAGTCTGCAGATCAGGTAATAGGTGGGAATTAATGCCAAAATTCATGTCACGAAATAGGAATAACCCTTTCACGAAGGCTGTGAGATGTAAAAATGGCCAGTGTTGCAGCATCCGAATAACAGGACTGCACAAAAGAGAAATGACAGTGACATTGAACCCAGCGGTAAACACTTCACAGCTTTCCTTTGGCATCACAAACCCTTTGAGCTCTGTTCTCCTGGTTTATGCGATGCTAGCTGGACCCCATGATGTGTTTTACAGCCTTGTAATTCTCCTCCCCAGCATATATTCTCTGTATACATCAGTGTGGCGTGACCGTGCACCCTGGCCTGCTGAAGACAAATGCCCAACCAAACCCAAACTCGTCCGTGCCCTGTCTGTGCAGCACTTAGTCTTCGGAAGGGCCCGCTCGTAATTCTTCTCTTGGTTGTGTTGCTATAACTCAGAAGAGCTGAGCCAGTCTGTAGAGGCAGCGATACTTTATTCTTGTGAATGAACAATCTGAATAAAAGGTAACATCTCACCAACTCTCATTATTTATTTAGCTTTCTGTTTGGCTCTCATAGAGCAGATGAAAATGCGCTGAGCAGTGTGTGGTGTGGAGAACTTGGCTTGACTCTCTCTTGATGGTACCCTTACTGTCTGCAAAGCTTCGTTTCCTCTTCATCCAGTGCCAGGCAGAACTGCCGAGCAGCAGGCGGGTGCGAGGATGGAGGCAGCAGTGGCATCGGTGGTTAGCGAGGACAGCCCCAGCTCAGCTCCCTGGCTGAGGTGGCTGGACATGTCTGGGGGTTTCGTTCCTCATGTTTGTGAAAGATGACCCAGGGAGATGCTGGTGCTGGTTGCGTCTGAGCATATGCTGGGTTTGGTTAGCTACTAGTTACACCTTGGCTGCTCATCTCCAAGCACAAGCATACAACTGAACACAGCACTGTGTGTGCCATCGACTTCTAAGGCAGCAGGGTCACAAATGGGGGCACGCAATTTTTAGTAGGTCATGAGAGGTGGTTATTGTACTGTTGCTGAGTTATAACATCTTCATACAAGATATGCTCGTGGCAGTGGAGATTCAATTTAGGGGTGACTGATTTACGAGATTGCACCAGTGATGTATGCAGCAATCTATGCAGAGGCTGCTCAAAATGGATGCATAGGGAGTACTTCCCTGGGTATAAATGTTCCATATATTATAAATAGATAATACTTATATAGACCAGTTTATACCTTCCAGTAGTATGGGGAAGGAGTAGGGAGCAGAGAGATACCTGCCTGGACTCAAATGTGGAGCACATTAGTGGAGGTGTCAACATCTTGAGGATCAGAAGGGGCTTCTTAAGTGCATCTATTATACATAAATCTCGCACGTGTGTGCGAAGATATGTATGTAAATGAGTACTGGGAGATTGAGTTTTGTATTCAGTCTGTGTATGTAAATGCCTACTCATGCACTTAAAAGTATAGTGTTAGCTGTAGGTTGCATGTATAGTGAAACCATATGGCTTAAAAAATAACTTCAGCTCTGCACTGTGAAATGGATGAGAAATGCTGTGTAATGTGCGGAGCTGCAGGCACTACTTTTACCTCTGGGATTTTGACACATCCATTAACAAGGAGACCTTGGTAGTGCAGTTGTTTTCAATCATGAGTCTCGTGGAAAATTCAGGGGAAGAAAATCCACAAATAACTGGTGATGTTGTTTAAGCGATAGTACTGAAACTCATTCATTTTTCTTGAGATATATATGCCCACATAAATAATATATTCTCATAGAAGCATCTATGTATACATATTCTCATATGTATAAGTAAATATTCGTGATACCTTCCATTCTAAAGTGTGAGGTTATGTAACCTAACATAAACAACCTTAACATTTGGGAAAAAAATTAAATTGTGTGCAAACACCTTGTATTTCTTTTTGCTCGTTAGTAAAATGACCCGACTTCCGCTTAACAATGTATGGAAAGGCATCATTCAACTTAGAAAACCCAAGCAGAGTGTAATGCAGTACCCAACTTAATTGATGACTTGAAAACTGGGTGGGCATTGTACCCAGAGCAGAGCTGGGAGTGACTGGGTCAAGTAATTTGATTTTAAATGGGAAAGGATTGTGTTGGCTGCAAGAATATCTGGAAACCCGAGTATATGTAATGTTATATGCATAAGGAAAACTCAGTAATAGATATGCAAAAAATAATAAAGAGATTGAAATAAGATAGAGATAAATCTCAGCAGCAAAATCCAGATGTGGATTTCATAACGGATACTTTTCTAATGAGAAATTTTGGGAAATGTTTCCCCTTTTTCCTTCCAGCTGGCTCTTGCTTGGGCCCCTCTTTAATATAAGCCACATAAGAGAAATGCCAGTCATAATCTAATATTGCACTTGGTGAATAGGAACTATTAAGAAACAATGGAGAAATGAGAAAAAGAGTCCTTAGAACTAGTCTCCAGACCTGGCCTCTTTTTCATGGGTTTATCCATTCTAGGAAAGAGAATATATAATATTTTTCAGTAATGTTTTCCACAGTTACTCATTTGCAGCTTTGTCTTTAGCCTGGTTCTTGAGTCTCTGATTTTTTTTCTCTTTCTTCATATTTGCAGTGTGAGTCTGATATCCACCATCATCACCAATAACCTGAAAACAAATTACTTTCATAAACTGGGCGAGTTAAACCTCTGACTGTCCCTAGCCTCCACTGCCATTAATGGCCTTTTTGTTCATGCCCCCAGACGCCAGCCTTAAAAAACCCTTGTGCCTAGACATGACTCAGAGGATAGATGTTCAGGCATGAATGACAAATTGCTTTATCGCAAATATACCAAAAAGAAATGAGGTGCGACGGTCTCAAAGCTAGATGGGGTTCTGAAAAGCCAGCGCGACCTTGTGCAATGTGTGTGCCGAGTCGCTAAATTTAACTGGGTGCAGTCTTGTTAAGAAAGTGCTAATGCTTCTTGTCCGGGAGGAAAATGGGCTTTTTGGTTCCCTGGGCACCTGACCTCTTTCGGTGCAAATATTGAATAGCTTGCACGTCCTGACCCGCTTCTATTTACAACCCTTCCAGCTGAGCCCAAGGAAACACTGCCTGGAGCAAGGGAGGGAGGAGACAAAAGTGCCGACAGAGTTGAAGAAAGGAGGAGGGGAGGGAACCTCGTCTTCTTTGTGCTGATATATACAGCAGGTCTGGCAGTGGAGGAAAGTGTTTTGACCTGGAGTGTTTTACCTGCAGAGTCTTAAAGGCCGCTCTGTTAACCTGCTGGAAACGGGACATATGCTAAGGCCATGTGGGAGATGTGGACCGGTAGGAGAGAGCTCATGGTTTCGTCTTTCACGGTTCCTCCTCCTCAGACCATGCAGTCTCCAGCACACAGCTTTATTTCCTGAGCCATGGAGGCTGTCTTGGGTGGGCTGATACCTGTAGCTTCAGGTGTTCCCTGCTCTGGCAGCCAAATGCCCTCTATATCAGTTGTGGAGCAGTACTGGGCTGGCTAATCTCAACCTCATCCTCTTGGCTGCCTCCTTGGCAGGACCCACAGCCAGCCTGGCAGCATGGAACAGCAGGGCTCTCCAGCTCAAGGACTATTCCTGTTCCCCTGTTGTACAATGTGGCCTCACTTGGGCTTCCTCTAGAAACCCAATTGCCCTACATATTTCTGGAGGCACGTCACCTCTTCTCTGTCAGCTGGGGCCACGCAAGCTGTTGACATCAGTGGAAAGATGACTTCATGCGTCTTGCAGCCTGTGCTCTTGTCTCTGCTTTCCAGGCTGGGCAGCATTATGGTTTTTTCTTTCTGTTGGGTTTTTTTGTTTGGTTTGGGTTTGGGGTTTTTTTCACCAGGGCAATATATGGTGGCTTACACACTGTTTATGATTCACTGTAATCACCAGGTCCTTTTCTGAAAGGCTGTAATCTAATTACTCCCTCCCCACCCTGCGTGGAGTGTAGTAATAACAACAGGAACAGTTCATTTCAGAAAATCCTTTGTAAACTACCTGTTTATCGCATATGCATGGTATAGTAAAAATGTTTTACAAAGGAGGTGGGCACCCCTGTTTCCATTCTATGGTTATGGAAGCTAGCCCATGGAGAAGGCAACCCATGGGCTTCTTGCCACCCCAAGGTGAGCTGGAAGGGCAGAGTTGCGGAGGAGTTGAGCATTCTGGAGCTCCTGCCCCATCCTGTGCCTACTCTGCCTATGCAAAATGTGCTGTGCTCTGCTTATCTCTTATCTGACCCACTTCTTCACATTATTTCCCCATCAATTCTTGTCTCTCAAATACTTCAGTGCTGTGGGATGGGGGTTCTCCTCTCTGAGGACGTGCATGCATCAGAAAGATAAGTGTTAAGTCTCAGCGGGGGCGGCTGGACTAGATGATCTTCTGAGGCCCCTTTCACCTCCTAAACATTTTGTGAATCTGTGAATATTCATGTTGGCTTCCCACCAGTCAATCACAATTTTTTTCTTTAAGAGTCAGCTCTTTTGAGAAATCAGCAAAATAGGAAGATGTGTCATTTGCAGGTAGTTCACTGGTCAGAGGTTCTTATCGCTCATCCTCGCTCTGCGTATGAAATGTCTTGCATCAAATTACTTCTATGCATTTTTGTCTTTTTATATGCCTTTAAGGTATGGTGGTAACAATTATTCTGTTTTCATAAACCTGCTGGACAGCACCACCACTTAATCAGATCTCCTATTTATTTGACTTGTTTAGGCTTGCGGTGATAATTATTTTTTCTCTGAAGCGTATGATATAACCCATGAGGCCAACGTGAGGTTGCCATGAGCCATGCAACGCAGCAATCACTGGCAAATGCTGATTACCTTTGTGCTCAGATGATTTGAGAGGATGTTGCATGAAGGTGTAAATAGATAATTTTCTTTTTAGCTTCTGTTAGCAATGCAACCGAAGGGATTCCCACTCATTTAGCATTATTCCAGTTCACTTTGCAGCAGCCTTGCCAGCCAAGAAATACCCTGGTGAACTTCTAGTCAAGAGTAGCTTCCTAAGTACCACTAGAAAAGCAGCCAGCCCTCCCGGGGAAAATTAGTCCTTTTTTCTTGTCCATGTTCGTTGTGCGTAGCTGGCCTTAGCATTTACACTGCCTAGTCAGAGTTCGAAGAAATAAAAAGGAGCAATTTGCCAGATTCCTTTTACACTCATTCACGGAAAATCAAAATTCATAGTTCTATTGAAACCAAGGGGGGCAGTGTTCTTCTCCTTTTGACGTTTCCTTATCCTTTTTTTGAGTCTGAAAGCGGGACTCACGGGTCCTGTGATGAAGAAAGGGGCTAGCAGCCATTTGGCTAAAACTGGGAGCCTTGAGAATGAGGTGAAAGACTCTCAAGGAGATTTCTGTTTTCTCTCAATGGTTCCAGTTGTTACTAAATGGATTATCTTCTTCAGCAGGACAGCCCCGCTGAGCATGAGAGAGCATTTTCCTTTCTTACAAAGATTTAAGAGACCTTTTTAATTGCCAACATAGCACAGACTATTTCGTATATTAAATATGGGCTAGGGTTGGAAATGGAAGACTTTCCATGGATGGTTATTTTTGCAGCTTAGAGAAAATCCTTTTGGCTTTGTCCTCCTTGTGTTGCTCCTGGATGGATGGCCTTCACGCAAGCAGGGGCTGCTGGCCAAGCAGCATGGTGGCCACAGATGCCATCACCTCATCTCCCAAAAGGGCTGCTGCCGTCAGAGCCAATCTGGCACGTGGGGTGGATCAAGGCTCCTGCCAGTCTGTGCTAGGTTGGGGATGTAGAGGAAGAGCATCGGCAAAAGGTTGACTCAGGACAGGCAGATGGGAGACTGGTCTTTAACTGCAAGTGCGTGATTGGTTATTGCAATCCTTTGGCCTAGTTTTGCTCTGTGTCAAGGTCCAGCTGGAGAAGACTCAGTATGCTGAGTCACTGCTTGGTTACTTGGTCCCAGTATTTCCCCATCGGGTACTTTAATTAAGCAAGTTTAAGTTTCACCTTAGCTTAAATGCAGACTTCACAAGGACTCCATCAGTTTGGCTCGGTTTGTACCCTTCACCAAGGGCCAGCACACTGTCATGTTGGAAATCTTGGGATCACACAGGACAACTGCTGCTTTGAAATTGAGATAGGTATCTGTTACTGCCTCATCAGTGGCAGGAAAAAAGGAGAAGGACCAAGTCACATCTGTGCAGATTCATGTCTGAGTGTGGATGGGTCTGGAAGGGAAAAGCTGGACTGTTTTGCAGGGATGAAAGGAAGGGTGACTACTGGAAAGCTCCCACTGGGCTGGAACTGTGGTCACACCATCATAGCTGAGCTGTGCCCTGCTCTGGGCACTTCTCACCATCCCTACTCTTGCTTGGTGTGGGGGCTGCCACCATGGGGAGCCTGCTGGCGGTCATAGCAAACCCGATGGGAGAGAGCCTTTGGGTCATGGCCGACCTAGGGGTCAAATGAAAAAGAGCCTTGTTTATTAAAGGAAATGCCCTAACAAGGCTAATTCTTTATGTGTTTATTATGAAAGAATTCAATTCAGACACGTTTTAATTTTCCTGCTCGACTTTCAGCTCTAAACCCAGCCTCCCTCATTTTAATTACTCGTATATTGATGCCATTTCCTCTGAGCCGGTTGCTAGGCGAGCGCAGGCATCCTCTGGCTGTGACCGCCCTGTGGCCAGTGGCTTGGGGCCAATGCAGGCATGTGGGGTGACCTCCTGGGGCTGGGGGGGCAGTGGGACCCCCTGACCTGCAAACACACGCAGGGTTCACCACTACCTCTGGTGGGGGGAAGAACTTGGTGTGTGGGAATTGCCGGTCCAATTACCATTCCGGTGTCAGGGAAATGAAGCTTTTCCATTGCAAGATCACAGTAAATCACAAGGGGGGATGACAGCCTTGTTAGCATGGGTGAAGTTACTGTAATTTATGTATAAATAACTCCTTTGTGTCAAGATAATTCAGCTACCTTGAAATGCTTTCTCACAGTCTGTAGAGATACCTGTGATTTACACACCATAGTCATGGCATTTTCTTAATTACATATAGAGATTTTAAAGGATTTTTTAGGCATTTGTCCTTTCAGGTCAGCCAAAATCCCCTTCTGCAGGAGGTCCCTGAGGACAAGGGGTGGGTTGGCTTCTTACTCCTCTGCTTACCAGGCTGGGCCAGGGCAGCAGAGCTGGTGTGTCCTCCATCACTGGGGCTTCCTTGGGCAAGGTCACACAGGATCTGAGGGCCACTGGCCACAAACTACCCGAGGGGCCGAGGCAGCAGGCAAAGCACACAATGACCCCCACGGTGACAGACCGTGTCATCGGTTTCCATCAGTTCTCAATACCTTTCTTAGTGAAGGATTTTTGCTTACAATTGAGCTTGGCCTTACAAACGGGGGACCCTTTTGCCGCTTTCCTTTGGTCGCATTGTTTGCTTGCCGAGGAGCAGTACGGCTGTCAGGTTTAATTTTGCATCCACGTGAACTTGTTTAGATTTGCCTGCCTCCTGGTGGCTAGTGCCAAGTCTCTGAAGGCACTTTCATTCTTTTACTCCGTGAGAGGAGGTATTTTTAAAGTAAAGCCTTAAAAGTGCTTGAAGTTGCTGGACCTGCGAACCATCCTCATTCACTGTCGAGCATTGGCAGCCTTGGTTGCTTTCCAGCACATCAACAACATCAGTATTTTTTGTGTTAGCAATGTAGTGCTGCAAAACCTTTTACTGACCGTACTTTTTAGCCAGGTGAAATACTCCATCCAGGCTTTTGGGTAAAACAGAGTCCACTCACACAGACTCCTCAGGCCAGGAAACCTTCGTCTCTGCTGCCCGCAGCTCCAATGTTTCTTCCAGGTACTTTGCAGGGAAATGAGTTTCAGCCTTTTTGGATAAAGCAGGCTGGAAGGCGGTGGCTGCAGGGTCACAGGCTCCTCATTTCAAGGTCTCTCTCCCTGCCATGTCTATTTTATCCCAGCACCCCACACAAGGCCCACTGGAATCACAGACTTGAAAAGCCAGAGTATGAGTCTCTATGTTACAGTAGCTCCTGGTGTAGTTAATGATTTTACCTTTGTTATAGAAATTTCCACTACACAGAGGAGTCAAGTGAGGAACCAGCTTTCAAGTCATTCAGCTGGCAGTTACCAAGCAGTCAGTGAAAGTGATGTGTTCCTCCAGAAATTCATTTTATGTTGCAAACAGCAGCTGAATTGCATCATGGCCCAGTAAGGTGAGAGCAGGATCCTCTGCCCATTTTGAAAGACAGGAAAAAGAGAAGTGGTTCAGGTACGGTATGGACCCTGAGCATGTAAATAAAGGAGACCATACTTAATGTACACTAACAAGAGTAACTTTAAAAGAGCTGTGACGGCAGCCTTGGCTGGTCTGATGCCTTTGTCTTGATGGACAAAGGTGTGTTTTTCATTTTCATTAAGCTTAGTATGATTGAACTAACAAGACTGAAAACACTGCCATCGACGCTGCTTGCGACATGCTCTTGTCTGGCTGCTGTCAGAGTGTTGGAGCCTGTTGAGGGCCATCGGCAGCATGTCCTTCATGGCACCGTCTGAGACTGAGCTGGAGGGTATGCTCTGCAATACCTGACACAGGAGGCGTGACATTTTGATGATAGAGTTGTACCTTACAAGCAGTGTTTGGGCTGTTTTTTCAATTAGCTTCTGTCCAGCTCAGAGCACAGCGGGAGGAAGAAAAAAAGAAAAAGCTAATAATGAGCCGCAGGCAGGCCAGGATGGAGGTGAAGTGCCCTACCAGTCTCCTTGGAGGAAGAACCAAGGCCTTAGATATTGAACAGTTTTGGAAGCTTCACCTGTGGGTTATTTTTGGATGAGGGGGGAACCCATGCTTTGAAGATCCAGTGGTAGAGCAGGAGCTTTTGGTGGTTGCTCTGTGGTGGTGGCTTTGAGGAGGAAGGAGGGTTGGTGGTGTTGAGAGATGCTCCATCAGGTTTTGCTTGATACCTGTGCAGCACAGTGTTCAGTCCTAGATTCAGAGTACTTAGCATGCCTTGAGCACTGTCTTCAGGTGAGGAGCCATTACAGTGAAGAACTACAGGATATGACACCAAGTATTTTGTAGTGTCTTTCCATGGCAGTGTACTGCTGCCATATCTGCAAAGTCAGGCTCTCTGCACAGTTCTTTTCTGGTAGGGGATTTTTGCCTTAAATACAAAACTTGATAAAAATAATGATTCATCTGCTGTTCTCATGCCTAAGAACAGTTGTTCACCAAATAGTTTAATGTCTGAGCCTTTAAAAAAAATTAATAACTTAGACACTTTATAGGTTTTTTTAGCCTCAGAGACGTCGAGGGGATTTGACTTGAAGAGAAAAACACATGTGTGCTAAGGGAGTTGTGGAGTTTGGGGGGTTTTCCATGCTGTGCTTGACTTCTGTGGGCTCCAGCCCAGTGCTGCCCCGGCCGTGTTTCCCAGACGTGTGTGTCCTGCACGGCTCAGGGGGAGCAAAGGCTACCATGTCCTGCAGAAAATCCAGCTTTCCAATGGTTTGAAATAAAGACTTAGCAACTGAGCTGCACAGTTTTTAAGGGGAATCCTTTGGGGATGGAAACAAATAGCTCGTCACAGCATTTTGCAGAATTTAGTGAAAGGCAGTGCTGCAGCAAGGGATGGTTTGGGTATTATTTTTTTTAAATAGCGGCATGGGGGGTTTCTTTTCCATTTTGTCTCATAACAAGTACAACTGACTTCTGAACCAGATACATTCCTTTTAGAAATTGGAACTGCTGTTAAACTGTGATTTGACCCACTGATAAATTAATGAAACACTGAAGCACTGCAAGTCCTAAATAACTCACCCGGTCCCACAGGAAATTCAGAGCATACCCAGGACCAGAGCCCACGTCTGTCGCTGTTGGAGCAGGCTTCCCCAGAGACTGATTAGGGCATGAAGTCCATGGCAATTCCTAATCACTATCTAGCTGGGAGAAGCTGCGTCTGAAATGAGCCTTCCTGCAGGAAGGAAGGCTAAACACTTCGGTTCATCACTGGGTTTTCCCATGGTTCTTTTCCTTATTCCCATTTTTTTAAAAATTGTTTGGATTTCTAGTGAGCTAAAAAGGCATGGGATGCACATGCCTAGGTGCTTCTGTAGGTCTCCCTGTACTTTCTCTGGAAATGATGGAGAAAATTCCAAAATGTGATGCCAAGAGGATCATTTGCAAGGGAATGAGTTTGCTGTGAGCTGTAGCATTGCCATGGGTAAACAGGCATACTTGTAGGGGTTTAAAATACTCAGAGGGTCCTGCACAGCTCCAGAGATAGGAAGGAAAAACGACTTTAAAATTGCAAGCTCACTGCCACATCAGGGGAAGGCTGCTGCAGCAAGGCATTGTTTAAGGGCTCTGTTTTCAGCATGCTCCTGAAAATGTGCTCTTGGAAACAGGGATTCGTGTCTAAATGGGAATCCAGACATACAAAACACTTCATTTATTCATGTAAATGTCTGCATAAAAATGCAAATGCGATACCTATGGCTATTGCCTCCGTATTGGGCTACAGTATAGCATATAAAAAGCATACTAATGGGTTTTCAGCAAATTTTCTGAAAATACTTGAACAGTCATGGGCTCTGATATATAAAGTTACCT
Source organism: Heliornis fulica (assembly GCA_013399135.1). Lineage (NCBI taxonomy): Eukaryota > Metazoa > Chordata > Aves > Gruiformes > Heliornithidae > Heliornis > Heliornis fulica. The sequence goes on along the minus strand of VXBZ01004297.1, from coordinate 91,482 downwards.
TTTAAAGTCATTTACAGAAATAGATACTTTCTTTTGCATCCCAATGGCTCAGCATCTTCATGACTTTGAAAATACTTCCAATTTAAAAGAAATCTGAATCTAAAGATCAGCTTCATTTCTAATTCTGCTGCTTGTTAACTTCACTCTGGGGTATATTTCCTGGATACTTCCAACCTCAGCTTATGCATTTATTTACTTAATTCAGGGTTTTGTAATTTTTTGAAGAGCGTGTTTTGATCTCCAGGCAGATGCGGTGCAGCTGAATCAGAAACGTGGTATTTAAAAAGGATGGACGAGGAACAAAGCCACCTGTGCCTGGCAGAAATGGCAGTAGGCAGCAACATTGAGTTTAGGAAGGAGTCAGTTTAAAATTGGTGATTAAATTAAATTTTCTAACTTTCCTTGATTTGGTGTGATGTGTTACCATGATGCAAGTATCATTTGGCATTCTCCTGTTAGGAATTACAAATAAGAATGTTTTGGCTGACACTTCTAAATGAAATATCAGGTGATTGGGAAAGATGTGGATATTGTTGGGGAGCTGTGCATAACCCATGCCAGTGCTAATGCTACACTGCCATTCTTTAATCCGTTTTTAAGAGGAAGACTTAAAATACCATGCTGCCTGCACTGCCATTCATCCCGCACTGCTTCTGACAAGAACAAGGAGGTTTATCTCTGGGTAAGGCCAGACACTGTCTGAGCTGTCTTCCCAGGAGAACAAGAAATGAAAAATGAGAACAAGAAATGAAAAAAGAGGAAACTCTGGCACGTGAGTGGACAGACACACACCTCCCATAGCTTGTCCCAGGCGAAGCAGCCTTCCTTATCTGCAGCATATCATAGGGAAAAGATATGTAGCTCATCATAAGCAATGTTTTTGCAGGCACTGGTTGTTCTTTCTGTTCTCTGTCACATCTGGAGATGTTTAGCTGACTTCCCAGGTTTTGGGGTGATCTAGAGGGGTTAATTTTTCTATGCTGGGAGTCAGTTTAACAGTAAGGAAAAAGAAAATCAGGTTTGGTGACTCCTGATGCTATATAGCTTTCAAGATCTACTTGCCCCATGAGGTTCATTTCCACAGTCTAAGCTATTTTTTAATCTTCAAATTGATAGCCTGTGCTCTGGTGTATCAGACATAGTAGGGTTATATTTAAATATACGAATCTGTAATATCCACTCTCACTCTTTTTTTTTCCTCCCTTTGCTGGCTTTCTTGATGATTTTCCCTGCCTGCTTTCCCTGGCATTCTCTCCTTCCCTGACTATTTAAAAAAAAAAAACAGTCTGGCTAAAATGGAAGGGTTTTGTTGCTGCAGGCTCGGATTTCAGGAGCCTTGTCAGACAACCAAAGCCAGCAATGCACTGGGATCGCCTTTATCCAGCCTGGGAAACCTCTGGTGATGAGACTGGCTGTGTCCCAGTTGAAGAAGCTTTCCTGGTGCAGGAGTGATCAGCTTTCTCCATCACAGCCTTGTCGCAGGGTGCCTGCAGCTTCCCTCTGCGTTCTGCTCAGCCAAGCCAAACTGCCTGGAGATGCCCTAATGAGGGACAAGCCAGGATGCTTTGTTCTCTAATTAATAAAAAATTAACCTCTGGTCGCATGCTGTTTCCAGCACTCCCAGCAGCACTTGTTTTCAGGGAGGCAGCTATTATTGTCTGTCTTGTTCTTTTGGACTGGCACAAATAAGAGACAAGCACCCTTTGCCAAGAGTTTTTCCAAAGTTTTTTTGGAAAGCACCGTATATCCACGCATATATGCTTCAAGTCATCCCAGGATTAAGTGTACCAAGCTTAACATTTAATACTCGTTTTGGGAAGGGTCATTCATGTTCCCCCATAAACCTGTTTCTTTTTCTGTCATGACTGTGAGCTTGACAGGAAGCTTGTCAGAAGTTGTCCAAAATACTTAGGTTTTGCTTTTCTGGAGGGTCAATATGATATGACTAGCTGGCTTTGGGAGAAGAGCCGTTCTACCCCCATGTGTGCTCACCAGAGAAGGTGAAACCGCCATTGACTCAGTGCAGCGAGAGGTTTGGATTGCACCAGCTGGGTCCTGACCAGCGGGGTCCTGACCAGCCACTGACTCTCCGTGACCTTGGAAGAGTTACTAAACCTGCCAACTTTTATTTTCTCCAGCTATAAATCAGCCATTATTTCCATAACAGGGAAGGAATTTTTATTTTGAATTGATGGCAAAGGTTTAGGGTCTGACTCCTCAGCTCCCTGCAGTGATGCAGACTGTAGAGTAGTAAAATTGGTTTGGCTAAACCTTTACATTTCTCTTGTTCCACCTCTATGAATGTTGAAGGAGATAATTCTTCCTGGAATGACTAACTATATTTCAGGCTCATACAGTTTGCTGGGAACCTTAATTTGTGTTTTTATGCAGAGGCAAGATGATGTTAATACAGGGTAGACATCATCTTGGTATGATTTTGAATTTCTTCCATGGTGTGTAGTTGGAAGTCTGGATACAGCACTGTCCTACAAGTGCTGGATTTTTACTCATTTGTTTTTGTATGTGCTCACCAGATGAACAACCTTTGTGAAATTGCCACTTTTGCCCTTCCTGAATTTCCTTTTGATCTGACTGCTGATAAAGGTTTTATTTGATGAATAGCAGAATAAACATGAGATGGTCAGCTTTGATTACCGTGGCATGCCAACCCTTTGAAGGACAGAGAGGGAGGGTGAGAGGGAAGGTCAAATTTATCATCTTGAGGTGTCAGACCACCATGGAAAGAAGCAGGTGTTACCGTCCAGAACACCCCTGCCAGATTTCAGCAAGACAGTTATTAAATAGCTGATAGCAGCACAACGTGGTTGATCTTAAATACCTTCTACCCATGTTAGCAGCTGAGCAGTAGAAGTGTTCAGGAGAGAGTCCTTGCGAGTTCCTAGGCAGCGTATCGAAAAGGTGATGCTGCAGTGCCATGGCCTCGGGACTGTGGAAGCGGCCCCAGCAGTCATGCTCCAGTGCATGGTGCTTCCAGCCCTGGGCCGCTGGCACCAGGCACAGTAGGTTTCATCTTCTCCCTTAGTAATGCTGTCTTTTCCCTTGCTTTCAGGAGTTGCAATCCACCAACTACTACTGGAGGTCAGTGTTGGCTCCTTGCTGAGCGTGAAGGTAGACTTTCATTCAAGCTGGAAGAGCAACATGTTGTTTGCGTGTAGAGAAGTTTGTGGGAGTGATCAGCTTTTATTGCAAGGCAGGAGGCAGCTATTCCTGTTCTTTAATTACTTTGATTGTTTCTGCCTTGAGAAGAAAGGAAAAATAAAACCCCACAACCTATATGGAATATTCATCAAGGTAAATCAAATTTGGCCGAGAAAGGGTGTTTGGGGAATAATTTTTTTCAGAGCTAAAGGGAGCTCTCTGATGAGAAAGCTGTGCAGGATTCTTGCTTGAGATACACACATACATGCATATGCATAGAAGCAAATACACTGGTATGGTCTTTGTGTTTATTACTGTTTGTTTTGGCACTGAAGTGATTTAGTTCTTAAAATGACACAGGAGAGTATCTTCATTCCGAAACCCAAGTGAAAAAAATAAAATTAGTGAACTAAGTTGCTCATGATCTACCACACTAAATTTTCACACTTTCTGAAATAATAACAAAAAAAAAATAGCAATTAAAAATGAAGCAGCTTTTTGCTTGCTGGGTCTCTACAAATGTGATATCAGTCTCCTGAAATTACCTATTTCAAGTCTAAGTGTTCAATAAGTAACTACCTGCAAGTGGCTAAAATTATTCAAAATGAGAACGCTTGTAAGTCACTTCTAGCTTCTTCTGTTCAATAATAGATAATTATTGACATTTCTAGGAAGCAGATGTATTCCAAGAACAGGTAGTAGTACTATAGCAAACACCTTCAGTCTCTTTTGACGTGAACAATGGGGTTCCTCCTTGGATGAAGTGAAATCTTGGTGCTGTCAATGTCAACAGCAGTGGACCCTGGGATCTAAAATGGGCTGTTTCCAGCATTTAGTCATTTCTGTTTTGAGGCATATTCAGTTTTTGAGGTTTCTGCTGAGAATTTCCAGCAAAGGGGACAATAAGTGAGGATATAATTTTTTGTGGTGCAGAAATATTAGCTCTCTGGCAACTGGACTAAACATACCAGACTCATTTCTCACAGGACACAGGAAAAGGTTCAACACAGACTAACTCAGACAAATTGTTGATATTTCAGAGCACAGACTGGGAAGGATTAATTTGTCCAATAACTCTCTTTATGTGGTTGGGAATTTTGAGTTGCAACAACCCATTTGGCAAATGACTTTGCTAATATCGTCTGTAAAATCCAGATTCACTCGCTAAACTTGAGAGTATTTTTTTGCTGATGAGTGCTGCTGTAGGTATAAATTTCCCCTCTGTCCACAGTGAGAATGCAGCCCTCAACTCGGATGTGTGCACTGAAGGAGGGAAGGGCAGAGCTGTTAATGCATTAAATCACGTAGGGATGTTGGTTTCTCAGGCTTCGTAGGGTTTGGTTCTGGTTTGAAGCACTTGTTCTTGAAACAGCAGAAATGGCTGCTGAGCCCTCCTGGAATCAGGTTGGGTTTTGGCCTTTTGTGTTAAGAGAAGACTGGTTCGTGTAACTTGGGAAGCCTCTTCCCTGAAATCTTAGGAATTTCTTATATGTGTGTCCCTGGTGTATATTGTGTACACGTTTCTAATGTAGAAGTACAAGCTCACAGATGTGAACTGTATTTTTATTGGGTTGAGACCTACATAAACACAGCACAGGTGTTTTATACATGCTCATGTATATATATGCGTGCATTTAAAGATGCTGAGTATAAACATGTAGCTAAGCACGCAGTTGATTCTATTACAGAATCAAAGAACTTTCAGGGTTGGAAGGAACCTCAAAAGATCATCTGGTCCAAACCCCCTGCCCAAGCAGGGTCACCTAGATTAAATCACACAGGAAAGTATCCAGATTGGTCTTGAATGTCTCCAGAGAAAGAGACTCCACAACCTCTCTGGGCAGCCTGTTCCAGTGCTCTGTCACACTCATGGTAAAAAAATTTTCCTTACATTCACATGGAACTTACTATGTTCCAGCTTGGACCCATTGCCCCTTGTCTCCTATCACTGCTCATTACTGAGAAGACCCTCCTGACACTCACCCATAACATATTTATAGACATTGATGAGGTCACCCCTCAGGTGCCTCTTCTCCAAGCTAGAGAGACCCACCTCCCCAGTCTGTTCTCATAAGGAAGGTGTTCCACTCCATCATCTTGGTGGCCCTGGTCTGGATTCTTTCAAAGAGTTCTGTGTCCTTCTTGAACTGAGGGCCCAGAACTGGACATAATGAACATCTCTCTCATTTAAGTTCTATCCTGAATTAATTTTGGTACTGTTTTTAATCTCAGAGTCATCAACACATTTCTTTAAAACCAGTAGATCAGCCCTTTTGTGGATTTTTTAGCTCTGTCAGGTTCAAGAGTAGTAAAGCCTATTTTGGAAAGTGCTTTTTGCAGCATTTCTAAATACGAGCGCTGCTTCTGCAGTTGTTCTTCATGAAAAGTACTTTCTGACAATCTCGGAAAATGTAAATTTAATCTTGGTAAGTGCTTTCCCTGAATGCAACCTTTCCTCTGTAGTGGGAGAGTGTGTATTACATCAGCATAAATGCATTCAGATAGCTCTGTACACAGGCAAGTGACCTTTCATTCAAAAGATGTTTTAGGATCATTTTTAAGTCCATCATATTATCCATCATAAAGTTTTGTATAGATTAGAGAAGACTTAATGGAGTTGTAAGTTTTCGGTGTTATTTTACCCTGTGTAACAAAGCGAATCAGGACTCCCCCTAGAAGTCATTTCCCACACTGTCTTCTGAGCTGATCGCTGCCATTATCTTAGGTCTAGAAAGTGCTGTTCATTCATTTTTTCTGCCCTGCGATACAGCCAGAGTGAGCAGGTAATTCAGAGCTTTCTACTGAAAAAAAAATAGCACCAGGGAAATGGAAAAACCAGGAGTCTTTATTTTTGACTCTTTGCTTGTTTTCTGTTACAAAGGAAATTTCAATTTTTTCAGCAGCATTTTCAAGAAGCTTCACATCGTGCCTTCTCAGAAGAGTCAAAGGGAGAAATACAAAGAGACTGTTTAAAAACAAACAACAGTTTTTAGAAAGCTTGTTGTGTGTGGGTAGCATAAGTGTGAATGAGCTACCTGGCTTGCAAACCCTGGGACCAGCCCAAATTTATATTTTGTTCAGGCATTCGGCATCCCAACATCGTTCTGGTTTCCACAAATATAATTGAAAAGGAACATTTCTCAGAGCCCCTGTGCTGTTTTAATGAGGGTATCATGTGTCAATCACAGCTGAGCCGTTACACTCCGGATAGCCAAAGCACAGCACCAGCTGGGTTTGCAGATTTCTGTGCACTCCTGCTTCCTCATCAGCCCCATGAGGACCCCAGGAGAGGGATCTGGGCATCCCAAGCATCCAAGATGCATCCAAGGCATCTGCCCAGGCCTAGCAGATGTGTTTTGGAACACGATGGACATCTGCACCCTTTTGGAGCATCAGCTGGAGTCTGTGCAGAAGACCCTGAGACACCTGAAAACGTAGCAGTCATCTGCATTGTGTGTGTGAGTTGCTCTCCGGGGTCGGTGCCAGTCAAAGTTAACCTATTAGAAATTTTTTTGATCAGATTTAAGTGCACATTGGGGAGACCTTTTAAGGTTCAGGGATGTGGTGAGTTGGTTATGGTACTAGGAAACTTTATGCTAGATTTTATCATACAGTACAGTTTTGCACCTTGATTTTCCTATGTATGCCAGGCTTACTCTCAAATGGCTTGTGATGCCTTGGGCCAGTGTTCTTGCACTGGTTTAGGGCCCCTAAAACTCTTACTTAGATATTATTACTTCAGTTCTTTTACATTCCTGTCAAGACCTTGGAAAATATTTTGCTTTTTTGTTTTTAAGTTTCCTTAATGACTGTTTAGCTTGTCCAGGCATTGCCTGTGCCTAAACCTCAGCAGAAGGCGCCCTTGCCTTCTAATCTTTTGAGGCTCAAATAAACTCAATTTCAATGTTTGTGGAAACCAAGCTTTTTAATCTGATGATTGGATGGGAGCATAAAGCTAAGAATTTGGCAGCAGAGAGGAAAACCGAGAGGATTCATCTTCTTTAGCTTAACACTTTAGGAGGTTTCAGCCTTTGCCGGCGCCTTGAATTCCGCAATGATTCATGCATGTGGATGTGCGGAGGAGTTCCTGGGTAAAGCATGTGTGGGCATATAGATGTGCTGTAGTGAATACCGCGGTTGACGGTGATTTGGTTGAATTGCAGGTTTCTATAGACAGTAAGAACAAGAGGGTGAGCTATGGCAAACGCAAGCGCGATTAGCATTTCCAGCGTGAAACCCTTCGGTCAGCAGGAAAGAGGAAAAGCAAAGCAGTTTGACACATGAGAACAAGAACATTTCTTATTGCCTAGGCTGCTCCCCGAGACTTTGAAATGCCCCTCTTTGTCGAGGAAGCATGCAAATGTTCTCATTATTTTCTGTAATTTGCATTATTAAAGAAAAGTTATTACCCAGGCTCAAACTTTCTTAGAGCACTGAGTCAAAGATACTGTTTTGCTTGCCGCATGCACTGATGGACCTAATGGTGTACTGTTCAGGAGTATTTTATTTTAAGGACCCTTAATTGCTTTAACATGCTATGCTGTAAACAGACTGAGGCAGGGATAAACAGCGATCCTTTCCAGCTCCATAGTTAGGTAGGGTTAAAGCACTGGCTCAAATTAAGAGTTAATCCTTATTCTTAAATCAAGGGAACTAAGTCCTTAAAAGAAAAAGAAAAGCCCCTTTAGTAGTTTCTAATCCTGATTTTTAGCCCTGGGTGCTTTGAGAGCAAAGCCATCTCTGCTGCTGGAATCCTGTTTCTGGCTGTTTTCTTCTCTCTGAGTTTGTCTCCCTCCCTGTTGAGCACAAACCCACATTCCTGCTTCGAGGCTTGCCATGCCTTTTGCCTTTCTCTGCAAGCCCATCCTTGCAAAGAGCCTGCATCTTCCTCTCTTCGATGAGCTGGGGTTTGCCCTGAAGGAGCAGAGCCCTCCTCTGCTCCTGCAAGTGCTGGAAAACGTGCCCTGCCCAAAGGAACTGGAGCAAGGTGGATGCTCTCCTTGGAGAAGCTGTGCTCACAAGTCGTGGCTGGAGCCCTGTGGCTGCTGAGAGCAAAGGATGAGGAGCAGTGGGGGGTCTGTGAGACTGATTCCCAAAACTGGCTGCCAGTGCCTCGGATTTTAAAAACAAATCACTATGAAATGACTGGAGAGTTTTCATTGTGGTTTCCGTACCTGGGCTAAAGATGGTCGAAGCGACAGGGGTTGAGGGTTGATGAAGCGGTGGCAGTGGCCATCCCACAGCTCTGTGCCAGCTGGCAGCTGGGAGCCCTGCTGCGACGTCGGAGCAGCCCTGCTGTTCCTTCTTATTCCTGATAAGGAAGAGGAGGAACGAGTTCTTGATGTTTGAGAGAGGCAAAGGGCAGGGGAAAAAAGCAATAAAGCGCCTCTCTGGAGCAGTGGGAGGGAAGGCCATTTAGCTGAGAAAGTGTAGGAGAGATGAGTGGACAGTGAGGTAGGTCGAGAACTGACTGACAGGCCAGGCCCAGAGGGTGGTGATCAGTGGAGCAGAGTCTGGCTGGAGACCTGTGACTAGTGGTGTTCCCCACGGGTCAGTGTTGGGTCAGGTCTTGTTCAACATCTTCATCAGCAACATTGACAAGGGAATAGTGTCCCCACTCAGCAAGTACCCGATGATACAAAGCTGGGAGGAGTGGTGGACACACAGGAATGTTGCGCTGACATTCAGCGAGACCTGGACAGGCTGGAGAGCTGGGCAGTGAGGGACCAGATGAGCTTCAATAAAAGCAAGTGTAGGGTCTTGCACCAGGGAAGGAACAACCACGGGTATCAGTACAGGCTGGGGGATGACCTACTGGAGAGGAGCTCTGCAGAGAAGGACCTGGGGGTCCTGGTGGATGACAGGTTGGCCATGAGCCAGCAGTGTGCCCTGATGGCCAAGAAGGCCAGTGGGATCCTGGAGTGCATTAAGAGGAGCGTAACCAGCAGGTTGAAGGAGGTGATCCTCCCCCTCTACTCTGCCCTGGTCAGGCCTCACCTGGAGTCCTGTGTCCAGTTCTGGGCTCCCCAGTACAAAACAGACAGGGATCTCCTGAAGAGAGTCCAGCGGATGCCACAAAGATGATGAAGGGCCTGGAGCATCTCCCCTGTGAGGAAAGGCTGAGTGAGCTGCGGCTGTTCAGCCTTGAGAAGACTGAGAAGGGATCTCATCGATGTTTATAAATATCTGAAGCGTAGGAGGCAAAGGAAAAGATGGCCAACCTCTTTTCAGTGGCTTGTGGGGAGAGGACAAGGGGCAATGGTTACAGGTTGGACCACAGGAGGTACTGCACCAATGTGTGAAAGAACTTCTTCACGATGAGGGTGATGTAGCACTGGAACAGGCTGCCCATGGGGGTTGTGGAGTCTCCTTCTCTGGAGATACCCCAGACCCATCTGGACGCCTACCTGTGTGACCTCCTCAACGCTGAAGAGTGGATCTTCCTACTCTGCCCCATACATCAGTACAGCATCTTTTAGCTCACCAGGACCATTTTCAAATGGCGATGATCCACTTGCTGAAATTGGTATGAGGTTGGTCCCTGGGAGTCCTTGCATGGGACAGGACACCTGCTGTGCTGTGGTCCCAAACTCAGGTGAATGTGGCCCCCAGAGAGAAAAAGGGCATTTTGCGAGGTTGCAGCAGAGCTGGGCAGCACCAGCTCAAGGGCTCACTGAGCTCCTCAACCCAAGAGCGGGCTTCATGCTGTGGCTTCCCAGACTTGTGCAACGAAGGTGGGGAGGAATGCTAGGGGTGCACTGTGGAGCAAGGGCATTGCTCAGGCACCTGTCACAGGATCACAGAATTGTGGGGACTGGAAGGCACCTCGAGAGATCATTGAGTCCAATCCCCCTGCCAAAGCACGTTCCCTAGAGCAGGTCGCACAAGTCGATGTCCAGCCGAGTCTTGAATGTCTCCAGAGAAGGAGACTCCACAACCTCCCTGGGCAGCCTGTTCTAGTGCTCTGTCACCCTCACTGTGAAGAAGTTCTTTCACATATGTGTGCAGAACTTCCTCTAGTCTAATCTGTGACCCCTTGTCCTGTCCCCACAGGCCACTGAGAAGAGGTTGGCCATCTTCCTTTGTCTCCCACACTTCAGATATTTAAAAACATTGATCAGATGCCTTGCAGGACAGACCAGGGTGGCATCATATTTTACACCAAATAATCCAAGAGTCCAAATGAACATTTAAATATGTTGAATAAAGGGAGATGATTGTGATCAGGACACTTTGTCTTCTTGACTTGGAGTATTTTCTCCTCAAGGGCATTTAAAACAACGAAGTTGAGCCTTCAGATTCGTAGCTGCCACCTTATTATCCTATTAGTCAATTATGGCTGCTGAGGAGCAGGAGTAAGTGACAGTATGGCAGATTACAGCAATTTATTTGCAGTTCTCATAGTCTGGTACCGCATATCATCAGGCTGTTTAAATTTAATGATAGGGTTTTTGCATGTGTTTTAGTGCAGTTAAAGTTGTAATCAAAATGTTTAGGAAAACCCCCACTGACCTGCATAAATACTTCCATCTTCAGCACTGCTTTCATGCCCTGTTGTAATCTTTATTAGCAGAGCTGACTCACTAATTAGGGGAAGCAACCTGCCTTGGAAATAATAGATTTTTTTTCTTCTTTTTTTTTTTGCCACGTTACAAAGCTTTGAGGAATAGAAGTTGCTGGTGGCTCTGTGTCTTGGCTCTGTTTCCAAGCTGTTCTCTCACCGCCCACCAGATTGAAACTAAAACCTAGAAACAGGTACATGTTAGCTTATTTTCTGTCAGCCTGGCATGTGTATTCCACGTGGGGGAGAATGGTCACCCACTGGCCTTTAAGCATCAGGCAGTGGTGGTGTTCTCGAGGAGGCACCTGCGGGCAAACACCACAGCCTTCAGCGCTGTCCCAGCTCCCATCTCCTTTCGTCTTCAGACATCACCCTTGGAGAAGAATTGAGAAACTACCATGATTTTCATAGGTTTGCAGCTGATGAATGACAACCATGAGGTCTGAAAGCAGGCTGGGGGATGCTCATCAGCATCCACGTCCTTCAGCGGAGGCTTTTTAGGGCTTAGGAGCTGGCTGCCGGTGACTGCCTGCACCCTCAGCACACACAGCCTGTGGTGGGATGTAGAGCAAGATACCTTGCTGCGGTTGGCCCGACATGCAGCCGTTCAGTGGAAACACGTGGGTAAGCACCCGACCCACGAGCACGTTCAGCCAGCTTGCTCAGAGCCCAGGTGGGAAGACGAATGAGGCTGCAGCTGGCTGCCACTGCGTGCTCTGATGCCGAGCAGCAACCTAAATGAAATAGGAATATGCAGGATGAAATTTAGGGATAAAGTGTTTCATGACATATGGTGAGCTCTACAAATAGCTGCTAAGTGCTGAGTCCATAAACCATGTTGCGGATACTGAGCAGAATGGGTGGCCAGGAGACAAATAGCTCTGGGAAAAATACGTGAGGAACGTGTTTCTGTGATAATGCCCTGAAGTGGACTGGGAGATAAGGAGGAGGCCTGAACTGAGGTCATAGACACAAGTGGACAGACCATTCTCCTCTTCTGCCCTTGAGAAGGGATGGCAGGGCAGGATCTTCTTCACTTTGCTTTTTCTCCTCTGCAGTTCAGGTGTTTGGTTGAGTTGGGGCAGGATTTTTTGCTTGTCTTTCCCTTCACCAGCTGCATTTATGTAGTTACTGTGTGGGAGATGCCTGGGTGCCACTGCAGCCCTTCAGCAAGCACTTCAGGTTATCATCTGCCCTGTTTTACCAAACGGCTAGCAACTGCCCCCAAAGGGTAAACCCCACCAACTTGCACCCACCCGCCCTGGAGCTTTCCCAGCATGAAGACAGCCAAGAAGACAACTCCCGTTCACGGGACCCTCGCGCATGTTGGTCGGCCGTCCCGGGGCTGTTGGCAAAAGCACTGCCTTCCCCAGGGACTTTGTGGGGCTGGGGTAATCCTGCCATGGCTTTGGAGGGAAGATTACTCTTTGAACAGTGGAGTGGCATCAGATTGGGATTTAGAAGTTGCTAATTAGTGATAATCAGTATGTAAAATGGAGCTGAGCTTCCAGAAATATACCAGTCGTACGTACAAGTCAGGGAATGGTTTACAGAAAATGGGTGTTACTTTCTGCAAGGGCAGGGACAATTAAATGGATTTTCTTTGAGCTGTTAACCAAGAGGTACAATACCATTTTTATATCCATATTGGGAATATGCCACATAAAAATATAATTGATGAAAGTATTACCTTGCTTAATTGGGAAATCGAAAAAGCCGCTTTCCCTTTATTTACAGATTATTAGCAGCAGTATCTCCTGTTTGGTCTGTGATGGTTTGCACATAAGTCACAGGCTTTGTGCATTATATTCAGCATATAATTCTGTTAGAGGACTCTGTCTCCTCAGTTTCAGAAATGACAACTTCTAGGGACATGCCGTTGAAACCTCACAGTATTTTAGAAAGGTGCGTTACAACCAACACCTAGGATAACTGACAGATTAGGAGGAAGAGTAGCAAAAATATTTTTTTCTATTTTCTTACAGAGGTGAATTCCCTAAATCTTGTCTCAAAACCTCTCCTTAGGAAGGAGTTTCACCTTGGTACCTTATGACAGTGCTTTGTAGAGTCAGGATAATTATTTTTCCAGTAGTGCTCAGCAGTAAGTTGCTCTCCTGTGATTTTGAGGCCATTCTTCCAGTAACAAGAAACTTATTTTTAATGGGAAAATATGGTTATGAAATCATGAAAAATATGGGAAGAGTCTGAGGCAGAGATAAAATTTAAATGGAAGAAAACAGGAAATGAAAGAAGGAGAATTGGCCCCATTTGGGTTTTAAGTAAGCTCTCGCTTTTCTTTTAAACTTCAATTTGTTTTTAAATCAAAAGCCAGAAATCCAGACTTTTTCCACCATGTAAAATACTAAACCCAAATATAATGGCAATTTGATTTTTGCAACAAAAATGTTAAATCCAATTTTTCACTAAAGATGTCAATTTCAGTGAGTGGGCAGTGCCTGCTGAAAAGAAATTAATCAGCGACGAGTTTGCTTTTTTACATAATCATCTTTAATGAAGTCATTTTCCTCAATGTAAAGCCCTTCTTTTCTTTTGCCTGTGGAACACGTTTTTTAGTAAATGTAAGACAGATGTCCGTCTTGTCAGCCCAGGGACGTTCGTCTCCATAATCGGATCCAGAGCATGGTGGGAGGAGGTGGGTGGCCGTGGCCGAGGCGAGCAGCAGGGCTGGGACAAGGCGTTTGCGGCACGCTGGTGGCCTTCTGCTGGGCACAGCACTGTGGTGGAGATGCACCTTCTGCCCTGAGGGGTTTACCAAAGTGAACCTGTGCCCATGGTCACCATTGGGTGCTTATTTGGTGCCTGAGAGGTGTTGCCATGGGAGGGAGGAGAGGTTGAAAAACAGTTGGTTTTATTCTGTCAGTGTGAAAACAGATTTTAAAGAAACTTCTGAGCAGAAGCTCACTGTCTGAAACATATGGACATTTTTCAAGCAGGGTGATTTATTAACCTCTGTTCAAGTAAGCAGAAGTCTACTGAGATGCTGTTTTCAAGCTTGATACCAAATGAGAGAAGGGGATTTTGAAAGAAAAATTACTCCTTTGGAGTCACTGCTCCCCATTGCACATTTTTGCCCTCCCAAGCTGAGTGGTTCTGGTGCTGCCATTGCAGAAGTGGTGGGAAGGAAAGAGCTGGGGCAGTGTGCCAAAACCTGTCCACGTGAGACCTGGGGAACAATTCCAGGCTGTGGCCCAGCACATAAAGCTGGTCAAAAACTCTTGGTTGACTCAGAGCTATGCTCTTGTGGCTACAGTTGATATGTGTCTCCAGATGATGTGTGGTCCCTAAAGGGACATAATACACCTCTCTTGCGTTTGTTCTCCACACTGCACTGCAGGAACCAAGTCCTGCTCTGTCACCCTGATGCTTTTGGATGAGCACTTGTGGTTCAGAGGTTTTACAGGGGTACGTTGTTGCCATGGGTTGTTGGCTACTGGAGTGCCAAACTAGGTAGACATTCATCCAGCCCCTAACAGGGCTTAGTTTAGAAGCATGGCTTCCATTCGCACACCCTTTCTTTTCCCTCCCTTTCTGTTTTCAAGCAGCCTGCTTGAAATGCAGGTTTATTTTCTGGCAGCATTTGAAAGTCTGTAGCATTATGAGTGGTAATGGGCAATGGCTTGAAGCACAGAAAGTTCAAAAGTGTAGCTCATCAGCACAGTAGAATAATGCTCAGGTCTCTGAACATAGAGCAAACCCTGCCAAATAACCTTTCAAAAATTGGCTGGTTTAAAAACTAGCTTGGACCAAGATTTGCTTTGGTCCATCACTTGTTACTTCTGCTCTTGAGTTGCATGATGTCCTCATCGTTATAGGGAAAACCACTCAAGTCATTGGGAGCTGCTTCAAATGATTGGTGACATGACATAGCATCGTATTTACTCCTAGAATAACCATAAACATTGTGTGAATGCAATGGCACGTCTCGTGTCTGCTGCTGGTTAATGCCTGGAGCCTGGAGCCAGACAGTTGGCTGCACGTTTGCGAGGCAGCTCCCTGGGATCACCGCAGTGACTGCCTGCTCCTGCGTGGATCTGGAAGCTCTGGAGCCGAAGTAATTAGCAGCACGCAATCTGAAATTGGACAAGATGTGATGTCCTGATCCAATGATGTCAGAAATTTATTATTTGTATCCCTTTATTGTAAAGGATGATGTTAAGTTCTTATTTAAAGGGTTTCAGGCTTTGTGTTTCCTTTCTGAGAAGAGAGAGCAAGGTAGAAACTCTGGCCAGGTTGGTGCTGTGGCCTTCTCCAGCCCTCCCCCAGGTGAAAGGGCTGCAGGTGACACATGTACCTCTCACCCAGTCAGACACTTGTCCAGAAAGTCCCACAAGTTGATGATTTTGGCTGCTATCTGTCCCATCCACCCACCTAGTGACATGAAATGGCCATGGTTGAGGACACACAAGGCTCCTGATTGTGTGGGAATACCCCATACCACTGCTCATGGCTGTCAAACAAGCATACTGGGGGGTGCCTTCCTGAAACTGGATGTGTGGTCCACCTTCCATCGCACCTCTGGTGTCAAGTATACTTATCTCCCAAAGTCCAGACAAAAGGTTTCCACATTACTTGCAGTGGACCATGTCAGTGTGAAACAAATTCCTGCTTCAGTTCATTTCTCAGTACAGTGTTCACTCATACCCTTTCTCCTGCAGCTCTTCATGGCATAAAATACCTGAATTCTGAGTTTGAAGCAGACGTACTGCTAAGATCAGTATCAGAAGCAGGGCGAGAGGCAGCTCAGGGTCATTCTGTGAACACTCGTGATGGTTTTGTTCACCCTGGGGATATAGAGTGGTCAGTACAAGCCCTTCCAATGTTTTTGGTGTCCATGTCCCAGAACTGAACAGACACTCCAGGCCAAGACGTGCAGGAGTGCATGGGCACCATTCACCTATTCATTAACAGGAATCAAGCAAACATACGGCTTTCAACCTTGCTTGTGTTCTCTCCAGTCTTAAATGTAACGGGAAGCACTGGCTTCAGTAAGTAGCTCAGGTGATTCTGGGGCTTAGGCCTTTAAAACCTACCGTGGTAAGCAAACGGGTGAATATTGGATGATATTCTGGCGTTCCCCACCTGGGTGCATGAAACCAAGTCCCTCATGTCTGGATTTGCATGGCGTTGGGAGGTGTCACGTCTCACTAGTTATCACGGGAGCTTGTCACCCCCCAGCCTGGACAAAGGGATGCTGTGTGATTCAATACTGCTGCCTGCTGCTCAGTGTCTGGAGGAGAGGAGGAGGGAGAGGCTCAAGATGGCCTTTCCATCACTAACGTTTTCCTTCCTGGTATTCTTAATTCTTTTGGATTGGTGCCGACCGAAAGGCAAGGAGTTGTTACTCAAGCAGCCTTTTTTGGGCAAATTTTCTCTCCAGCAGCACGAAGTGTCACACGTGTCTCCAAAGAGCCATCAGTTGCAAGCAAACTGCAGTCATCCGGGCACTAAAGAGCACATCTTCAAGGGCGGGGGAGGATGGATTTTCTGCCTGTTGGTGTGTGGGAACATGTAGGATGTCAGTCTGAAGGGTTAAAGACATCGTTTGGGGAGTGTTGGAAGGAATTAGGATGAGATTTTTTTCCCTCTGTGTGAAAGGGGAAACATGTGGCAGATGATGCAGAAGCTGCTTCTGGTGTGGACAGATAATTTCCTCCCAGNCGAGGGGGTTCAAAAAACATGATCATAAGAAACAAAAACATCAGAGTTTTGGGTATTGGCCTGAGAACTGAATCCAGGGCGCCGGGGCTCTGCTGGAGCGTGACCTTGCAGTCTGTTCAAAGCGATTTAATAAAAAAAATAAAATCAAGCATCTGCTACCAAGGGACTGATGCAGAAAATCCTTCCGCTGGCTTCACAAAGCGGTGCAGCAGCTCCTGCCTTTTTTTTAATCCCAAAGGCAAAAAAAGCCTTTTTCCACTCAAGCCTGCTCCATGACTACACCCTTGTGCTTCTCCTTATCCTCTGCTCTCCCCTCCTTGCAGTTGAGCATCTTCTCCCATCCATGGGGACATCCCCAACCCTTCTCTGGACTTTGAAAGCATGAAACTTGTCTCAATGAAACCGGGTCAGAAGGGTTGGTGCTGGCACTTAGGCTGTGTGAATGAAACTGATAAGCAGTACTCTGGGTAGTTTATTATCCCCAAATACATGACATTTTTCTGCAAGTAATCGTAAGGCACAAATGAGCTGTGGCTAATGAGTGTGCACCCTGACCACTGGAGCGACTGAGCCAGGCATGCCCATCTCTGCCCCTGTGCTGGCTCCAGACATACGTCTGTGTTCCAGGGACGGCAGTATTCACTCATTCCCCTCATCTGTCGTCCTTATCCTGTTCCAAGTATCTTTACTGTAAAAACTTCCCACCAAGAAATTGAAACATGAAGACTTTTTCTCATCTCTTTAATATAAAATACCTAAAAATAGACCGCGTGGGAACAGTTTTCCACTTGAAGAGCAAAATCCTGGAAAAAAAAATGTTTTAATGCAGATTTGGGACCTAATTATTTTATCTCACTCACAGCCATAGTTTTGCCACAGTGTGAACAGCAAGCCTCTAACACTCAGGCTTCATCCACTTAGGACCCAGTATTTTCCTTCTCCTCCTTAGGGCATGGCTAGGAGAGAAGAGAAGCAGCTTAGTGAATGCATCCCAAGTGGCCCAGAGCTGATCGTGAGTCCAGTGAGTCAAAATACCTTCACTGGGTGAAGGTACAGTGACCTTAACTGGAAAAGTACCAAGGGAAATGCTGTAGTTGGATTGTGGTGGTTCAAAGCACTCGTTAGATCAGCACTGGGAAGTGTCCAGTCCGCGGTCACATCAATTTACAGTTGGCTAAAGCTCACAGAAATGTACGGATGGTGTTGCCAAAGGCTCCTAGAAGCTTGTTGTTGGTGTCAGGGACTTGACCAGGCTGTTCTGCCCAAACCACAGCATCATTCCTATCTTTCCAAGTGAACAGGGCAGTGTGTCAGCTGTGCTGGAAGTGGAGGGGGCTCCTCAGCCACAGGCTGACCCAAGACCAGTTTGAGTTGAAGGGAGCAGGTTGGATCTGAGCGTGTTAGTGGGCACGTGTGTATATGTATGGTAACTGTCCCCACCTACTGCTCCTATTGGTATGAGAGGAGATGCTGTCCTTCCTGACACCTGCGTGCTGTTAGCTTGTGGGTAGGGCAGACAGTGGGAAGCCCACGTAGCAAAGCACGCGAAAGCCTTTCCAGTAGATCTGCAGAAGCATTTCCGTATGCCTGCACTTGTGTGCATAAGTACTGTAGGACACGCAGATTGTCAGGCTGCATGCTCGCTGGGGAGAATGTATAGGAGCCAACGTGCTTCTTCTGTGGCTCCCAGATGCAGAGACCTTAGCTGGAAGGGGCTGGTGATTAACACATCGTGGTGGTGCACATTAACACACCATGCTAGCTCTTCAATGTTAAATGCATTGGTGGCCTCAGACCTTTATTTCCTATTTTCCCATGGACAGATGTCCAAATTGGTTTTGGTGGCCCTGACAGAGAGGCTGAGGTCAGGGCTGGAGCATCAGCTCCCTGCGGAGAAGGTCTTAGCAGTTCTTGGCTTGCCCAATATTCATTCATTTATCTGCTTGGGTTTGGAGGTGAGCAAGAAGGGGAGCCTGGACTGGCATGAATGCAGCAGCCTGTGAAGGAAGCCCTGTGCTGGGGTAGCGGGATGTGGATGAACCCATCATGAAGCACTGGAACAGCCTGCCCAGGATGGGTTGTAGAGTCTCCTTCTCTGGAGATACTCAAGACCTTTCAAGACCTGTGTGACCTGCTCTAGGGAACCTGCTCTGGAGGTCCCTTCCAACCCCTACAATCCTGTGAATCTGTGATGATCATGACTCTTTGTTTTTAATCTGGCAATGCCTACACTAAAGAAGAAGCTGGGTCTGTTTCCAAAAAGGCATCTTTAGACCTACACGAGGAATTGCGGCCTCTCCTAAGGTGGGAAGTCCCATGACGATGGGCGCATCGTCCCCCCACTCAACATGGCAATGTTTTGCTGCTGCTCAGCTGAAGCTGATGTAAAAACCATGACACATGTAGGGGGGTCCTCATAACCAGAGGTACCTGGAGCACCAGCCCCCCTCCTGCTTTCCCTATGAATAAGTAAAGACCTGCGCTCTTTTGACCACCCCCGCACTATGTCTGAGTTCATTAAATAAACCGTAGGCAGCACCAGACAATTCAATTATGGACTGTCACTTGGCTTTAAATCACTGCTGTGTGATTATAGGCAATGCCCTTTGGTGGTGTGACAATTTCAGACTTCTCCCCACCTTATTTTGCTCTCGCAACAGCTAAAATGAAAATATTGAGTGAGTCTTAAATAAGCTAAAGTTTGTCAGGAAGATCTGAGAGCGTATCCTGCTATTTTGGAGGCAAGCCAAAAGCGTTACGCATCTGAAATGTATTGTCAGTGGTACCTGCTCAGGCAAGGTAAAAAGTATCATCTGCTTTATATGAAAATTGTAGAAGAAATTGTGCTCTGTGTCAGGACAGCAGTTTACTGTGGTTGACTTGAAGGCAGATGATACCGGGAATATTCAAATAGCTTCAGCTGTAGCTAAAACAGGATCTGGTTTTAATAAACCTCGTTCATGTTTCACAACCTTTGCATCTTTGGTCAGTGAAGGATGCATCTGTAGTTTATTAATAACTCAACCAGAGAAGTGTTGTCTGATTGCAGAGTTTTGAAGTGGTATATTACAGCCAAGTGCATAAATCCGTACAGCTTACAGGACAGAAGGCCTCAGAGTGTGGGAAAGGAGCCAGTCCCACATCACTCTTTGAGGGTTCGAAAGTCTTCAGCCACAGGCTGCAGATGGAAGAAGGGTCCGGAGCAGCACAAGCAGGAAAGATTCTGAGATATTTATCTGAATCAATTAATCCATTTAATTAATTTGATTGATTTTCCATAAGGGAACAAGATTGCACCCATCTGTATTGATAACCACATTGACCCATGAGGCAACCAGCGTGAACTCATCGAACCGCTGGTGTGCGACAGCCCGCGTCCCATAGTTCGGTCAGTGGGCAGGGCTTCAAGTCAAAGGCTAGAAATAATTGAGGGCATTTACGGGGAGATTTTTGTGGTTTATTTGTGAAGTCTCAAGAGCTTAATTTTCAGTCCTCAATGTAGTTCTGTCAGTGACCACTGCAGCAAGCAAATAAAGAGCTACACTGCATTTTGTTGTTGTTATTTTAGTTTTAGGGTTTTTTTAAAGCTGTTTTGAAGGCTGATGGGCCACATGGAGCTGTGTGGGCAGGTTCTCCTGACACAATGGGCCGTGATAGAAAACTCAGTTCTCCTCCCTGCCAAAGCCAACCCTTGTGCTCCTGGCCTGTACCTGGGTGTTTGCTCTTGGCACACTTCACCTACAGCTGTGAAGGAAACAAGTATGAAGAGGAGTTCAAACTGCTTTCAGATCCTGTCTCTGCTTCTCAGATCCCCATAATATGTTTTCTCTCTATTATCCTCCTAATCCCTCTTTCTCCTGTAGATGTGGGAGAGTCCCCTGCTTCTTGTGGAGCAGTTCTCCTGAAGGACAGTACCTGTGCCGGCTGGTATCTGAGCACAATCTCCTCCAGACCCTGTCTGTGGTCAGTACTGAGGCACGAGGAAGATATTATAGTCCCTGAAGAATAATTATAAAATAATTCCCCAGGGTTCAGTTTCTCCCTCACCTCTGGTTGAAGGCACACCACACACATGCTGAGTTTGCTCGTTTTATGTGGAAAATAACATAGTCATAGTCATGTTATGTATTGGTCATCCTTTCTCTGATCTCTCAGAAATTCCCAGCCACGATTATATTTAGAGACAATTAGTTCCACATCTTAATTATAAACTGTGGCTTAAAAAAAAGATTAAAATCTTGTAGCCCTCCAAATTTAATTCTTTTTATTGGCTGTTCTTATTGTACGGCTAAAATCAAATAGGAGTGCCAGATCTCTCTGCTTTCTATTGCTCGTTTGACATTAGCCGTCGGACTGGCTCTGGTTTCCCCCCTCAAACTTAAACACTTGGGGTTTTTTGGGGGAAGCTGTTTCTGCTCCCTCTCATTAGCTGTCATTGGGCCCAGACCAGATTCTCTTGGGAGAGTGTTCGAGTCACCGAGCAGTGCCATTCATATCCTACCACTGAGCTCTAATGTCCCTTTCCTTCTCCTTCATCCCACTGCTTTCATATTTTTCTTGCCCTTCTGACAGCTGCTATACATCTAGCAATACATCTCGTCACCTGCAGAGTCGGTCGCTTTGCAGGTCGTCCTGAAGCTCTTCCAGGTCAGCGCATACTCAAAGTAAACACTTTAAAAATTAAATACAAGGAGGTGGGGGCAGGCAGGGCACTCCTGCCTCCTTAAGTATTGCTGTGAAAAGGAAGCGGAGAAAAATGTGAGAAGTGCAATTTAAAAATTGAGGTGGGGGGTTTCCCTCTGCCCAAGCTTTACTGGTCTTCCCACCTAATTCGCCCACCCCCAGAGTAGCTGGCTGGAATAGCCGGCTGGTCCCTCTCCTTTTCTTTAATTAAGAAGAGTGCTGCCAGCACTCTTGAATCCCGCTGAGACCATCCCACTCGGCTGTCAAACCCCACGGGAGGTGCTGTGTCCCCCACAGCCCTCAGCCGCTTTCCCGGGGGCTTGGCGCTCCCGCTGATGGATTCCTGCTGCTCAGGCGCCTGCGGTCGCCAGCAGCACTTGATTTATGGGGCCTGCTGTGAGCACGAAGCTCTGGTGGCATTCAGGGGGGCTTGGGTGCACCTCGAGAGCCTGGGGTTTGCAGCGCTGAGAGCTCGGGCTGCTGTTCCCAGCTCAAGCACTGATCCCGTGTGTCAAGGAGGAAGCAGGTCCCTCGGTTATCAGTGTGTTAGAGATACCTGTAGAGCACCTTTTGGTGTAGGAGCAATCCCTTATGCATGCATCCACCTACAAGAACTGTGACCTGGTCTTAATTGACCATGGTGGAACAGGAGTGTAACAATCTGAAATAAAACTACTAAGTTGCTTGTCAAGTGAAGAAAACAGCTGTTGGGTATTAAAGTCTTCAAGAAGTAATTCTGTGTGCAGTGCATGCAGACAAAGCATTTTTATTTGTGCTAATGCTGTACAATAAAGTACTTGGAGAGTTAGTAACTAGGGGTGGGTGGGGGTTTTGTAGTTGTTGCTGTTGGGTGGGTTTTACTGAGCATGACAGCGCATCTTCTGCGCTTTTGAGAAGGTCGAGTGGAGCTGTGACCGATGCCACATAACGGTGAATGTTACAGTCTCCCCAGTAGCTGGCAGAATCGAAACCAGCTGTCGTTTTTTGTGCCCATACAGCTATTTATTTGAGGGGGTGGGGGGCGAGGTTGGGAAGCAGGCAGTTCAATGCAGCAATCAGGCACAGGGTATCGGCTTTGCTTTGCACAAGCACCATCAATTACAACTTCGGTTTTCCCAGCAGTGGTGCTACCTGCGGAGGTAGGGAGGCGGAAGGAGCGGGGCTGGCCACGGACACAGGTTCATTCTCGAGAACAGATGAGCTGTGGCATTGCTTGGGCTGAGCGAATAGTTTCACCAGTGCCGATGGTGGGTTATTTGTATACTTAAATTCTGTTGCAAGTGAAAAGGATGTGGAAACCTCTCAGGACACTCACTACATTAGGTGTAGTAGTTTGGTGTTGCAAATGTATTAACCGCAGGTTTACACCAAACATACAAAAACAAATTAGAAATAGGGAAATACAAACACATTTTCTCATTAGGGGATATAAGTATGTGCTGACTGCAGTACAAATATAATTTTTATTCCATTTGTGTAACCTTTGGTATTTTAATGAAGTCCTGTTCCTGTGTACAGCGTATGGTTCACTGTCAGATAATTTAACACTAAGAAAATCTGCCTTGAATAAATTAGAATATATTTGCAAATTAATTGGTTAATTAGATTTTAGACATCTCTTGAGGACAGGAGAGAAACAGATGTGTGCAAAAGCCACACAGATAGTTTTGGGATGAGTGTTTCTTGTAGGGTTTTATCACTCAGTGTTGTGAAAAACGGCCTTTCACGGGTGCCAAAGATTAAAAAACCCTCATCTTTAAGTGCAGAACATTAAACTCCAATTTCTGTGGTGCTGCTGAATGTTTTTTTCTGGGGCAGGGGCAGAGCCGTTTGGACCTGTTAGCCAAATGACTGCACTCGGAATACGTGAGGTACCTTTGAGCTGCTTTTTTTTTCTGACAGCTAAAAGTATCCACGAAACCGTCTGGAAATCCTCTGAGCTGAACACTGGCAAATCAGCAGAGAGATGCCAGCTGGCACCGTGGTGAAATCAGGCAACTCTTAAGAAGAAGCAGATCTAAGATGGAGCCCAAGATTTAGAAGAATGGTCATCGAAGATGGAAAACTGACTGGGCAGGTTTTTTTCTCAGCTACATCGGTGTAAATCCAGAGCAACTCCACTGAGATTCACACCAGAGTAACTGAGAGCAGAATCTGGCCAACATCATCCACCTGATGTCAGGAGAGGGCTCGGATGGGGTATAGCTTGCTTACCTTCCTCTTACAAGCTCTTCGCACCTAACTTTCAGAGAGGCATGATTTCAATTTTGCTCAGTTTTGGGGACCACCAATTTACTTTTACTGATTGGTAAAAGTAACTAGAGATTCTGCTACCAAAACCTATACTTGTGTATTAGCTAATAACATAGACCCTTTCAGAAACAAGCTCTGATTAACTCTTGTTTGGAAATTGAGGGAATTCAAAGTTTAAGTACTGGAGTTGCTCCAGAAGCTGAGTGGGAGAGGATTTTCAGCTTAAAAGCAGTGCAGCAACTCCCTGCAATCTGAGCTGATCCTGAGCAGCAGAGGTGGGTAGGTGACATTACTTGCATCTGTTTCTTTCACCTCTGCTGAAACCCTCCTGCAGGCTAAGCCCAAGTCAGAAGACATTGATCAGTCCCTCCTGGAAAGCAGTTGGTGATCCCATTACTCTGCTTTTGCAGTTTTATCTCTGGCACCCCAGTTTGGATGCGTTCAGAACCTCTTGGCAAAAACCTCATTATTAAAAGCAATATTTACAGTGTACACTAAGACAAACAAGAGCCCATTTGTGTGCGTCATTGATCATTTTACAAACAGTCCTCGGGCAAAGCACAGAACTCGCCTGGTACTGGCTGTTCGGGTCATGATTCAAACGTCAGAGGCAGAAGCATTTTTCCTGCTGGCATAACCTCGGTTAGGCACCGGGACCCCGGTGCTGCTGGGAAGAGCCTTCAAGTTATGTTTTTACTTTGACCTTGGTGTGTTTTCATAAGCAGTGGACAGAGCAAAGTAATAGCCTTGTTGCTGCCGATGTGTGAAAACTACAGCCAGATTTTTTAGACTCGAGAGGCTGCGCCTTGGGGGCTGAGGTCACAGAGGATGCCCGCTGCTGCTCCATGCCAGCAGGTGGAAGGCACCGAAGCAGCCCACAGGGATGCCTGCTCATGGGCGCCCTGTGTCCTTGGCCCAGGACTGCTGTCAGCAGACACATGCCTTCGGGAAGAGAACAGAGCTTTTAGCGGGGCTGTTGAGAGAATTGAGACATGCAAAAGCCTGGCTCTGGTGACCTCAGTGCGCTGATTTATGAAAGCATCTGGGCTGGCCCCTGTGGGCAGCGTGGCTCAGCAGTATGTGGGTAAGAACCTCATGTGGTGGGATGATGCCTGCAGGCTGCCATCCTGTCCTGGAGACATAGACACCTCCGGATGGCCAGGTCCCAGCCAGCCTGCCGGGATGTCTGCTGGGTGCTTGGCCTGTCACAGAATCGCAGAGTGTTAGGAGTTGTAACGGACCTTGAAAGATCATCTAGTCCAACCCCCCGTGTCTGAACAGGATCATCTAGATTAAACTTCCATGAAGTTAGTAACACAGGAGGTTTAGGAAACCCTTGTCCCAGTGTTTCACTCCCCTTAGCATTGAAGTATTTTTCCCTTGGTACCCAACCAAAATTCATTTTATTACAGCTTGAGGATTTTTTGTCCATCCACCATAGGACATAGGCTTTTTCAACTGCTTTTTTTTAATATCACAGAATTTTAGGAGTTGGAAGGGACCTCATAAGATCATCTAGTCCAACCCCCCTGCCTGAGCAGGATCACCTAGATTAAGTCACATAGGAATGTGTCCAGATTGGTCTTGAATGTCTCCAGAGAAGGAGACTCCACAACCTCTCTCGGCAGCCTGTTCCAGTGATCTGTCACCCTCACAGTGAAATATTTTTTTGTTATATTCAGATGGTACTTCCTCTGCTCGAGCTTGGACCCATTGCCCCTTGTCCTATCACTGGACATCACTGAGAAGAGCCTGGATCCATCCTCCTGACACTCACCCTTCACATATTTATAAACATTAATGAGGTCACCCCTCAGTCTCCTCCAAGCTAAAAGGCTCCATCAGCCTTTCCTCATAAGAAATATGTTCCACTCCCTTCATGATCTTGGTGGCCCTGTGCTGGACTCTTTCAAGGTGTTCTGTGTCCTTCTGGAACTGAGGGGTCCAGAACTGGACACAATATTCCAGGTGTGGTCTCACCAGGGCAGAGTAGAGGGGTAGAAGGATCTCTCTTGACCTACTAGCCACCCCCCTTCTAATACACCCCAGGATGCTGTTGGCCTTCTTGGCCACAAGGGAACATTGCTGCTGGCTCATGGACACCTTGCTGTCCACCAGGACCCCCCAAGTCCCTCTCACCTACACTGCTCTCCAACAGACCAGACCTCAACCTATACTGGTCCCTGGGGTTGTTCCTCCCCAGATGTAAGACCCTACACTTTCCCTTGTTAAATCTCATTCAATTTCTCTCTGTCCAGCTCCCCAGTCTGTCCAATACTTGTTGAATGACAGCACAACCTTCTTGTGTGTCAGCCACCCCTCCCAGCTTTGTGTCATCAGCAGACTTGCTGACTGTGCACTCTATTCCCTCATCCGGGTCATCAATGAACAGTACTGGTCCCAGTACCAACCCTTGAGGGACTCCACTAGTTACAGGCCTCCAGCCAGACTCTGTCCTATTGATCACAACTCGCTGGCCTTTTCCCTTCAACCAGCTCTCAGTCCACCTCACTACTCTGCCCTCCAGGCCACACTTCCTCAGTCAGGCCTTTCAGTCCCAGTTAACCCAGAGCCCAGCTCTCCCTTCACAGGCAGGGAGCTCCTGTTCCCACGCAGCATCTGGCTGTCTCCTGAGCCTGCCTCCTGCTGACCTCCTCACTTCTCTCCTCTCCTGTGGAGCCGGGGTTACCGAGGTCTCCTTTGGTTGGAAATTAAATTGGATGAGACAGGTACCAGCTTTTAGCAGGATCTGGCTTGTGCTGCTGGGAAGTAGCACTGTGCCACTGCACTGGCTCAGCCGCAGCTGCCCTTCGCTCCACGTTTAGAACATGCAGATTAATTATGTTCCTGCAAATGAGTAAGAGCGTAGGTGCATTAAGACCCAAGGCTAAGAGACTGCTGGTCGGCAGCTGTGATGAATATAAACAGCTACAGAGGATGTGCATGGACATTTCCCTGCAGCATTCGTCTAAACGCGCAGTGATTCAGTAACTCTGTGCTGGTGTCCTTGGGCAAAATGAATTTGCACATTTGTCAGGTGTCTGGGGGTTGAAGAGAGATGCAAAAATTACCAGCTATGGTAAAGTTCACGGAGGAATGGGTTAACATCATCTGCTGTAACTTCTCTGCGGGGCTTTTTTCAAATCTCTCATTCAAGCAGTGTTTGCTGAGGCTTTTGACATTTGTGGCAGCGCTGGGACAGACAGTAAGGTCGTGTGTCACTTTAAAGGCTTAATTTTTTCCAAATTCCTCACAAAACTGGAGCTGAAAGCTCTCTCATGAATTTCTTGTGGAATCTGCTGTGGCAGCAATTGCGTTATCCTTCAAAACTCCATGGAAAAGGTCACCACAGAACCACATCGAACCTGTTGGGCCAAAAAGGGAGAAGGGGTGAAGGACGCTGTGAGCGAGGCGAGTTCCAAAGATGGTCTCGGTGCCAGCTGAGCGGAGCTGGGAGACACCTGTGGAAACCGCAGCCAGCTCGAGGTGCCGAGCTGTGGGAAAGGCACAAACCACACGTCTCCTCGCCTGGTAGGGTTTCTGCCGAAGATGTATTAACTCAGCAGAGCGAGAAAACCCAAAGCAGAGGAAGGTATAAACCAAGAGAACTGTATTTGTGAGGTGTGACTGCAGCGCTCAGACCTTCCTCCCCTCTGAGCACAGACTAACCTGGGGGACGATAAAACAGGCAAGGAGCTGCCTTCAAATTTATTTCTCGTTCTTTCTCTGTTTCTGCAAACCTCCCAAAGCAGAATATTAATGTGTGATGAGAAATTAGTTTTAAACAAGACTGCTCACTGCAAAAGATAATAAACACTGATGTTCTGAACTAAATTATAGGGGACTTGGTACGTTTTGTGAAAAAACTGCCTGCATTACTAGACAGAGATCATAAACCTTTGAAAGGTGGAGGGAGGAGAAACCAAACTATTCCACATCAGGAACATACTGTTGTCATAATGACTTTGCTAATCCCTAGGCTTCCAGTTTTATCCTTTCATCTTTCCAGTGTCTGCAGAGGAACTTGGGACGTTTTCAATATCCATTGAAAAGATCATTCTTAACATTTCAACATAGGGATAATATTTTGTTGGTTCAGGCTTTTATCTTCCTTCTTCCTTGCTAGTTTATGGATGCTTCCATTAAGTTCAACAAAATAATAATCATAGAGGAAACCTTTTCACTTGGGACTTTGATCGGGATAATCATCCCTGTGAAAAATATCATAAGAGTTTTAAAGGAATGAAACCAATAGACATCTATAGAAATATAATACTGGTGTCTATATAGCTAGATGTCTTAAACTATCCCATTCATCAGAGAAATAATTCTTGAGTAAGTTGAATGTGTTGGTCTCAAGCAGCACAGATCCTGAAGGTTATTTGTTATTTAGTGTACTCTCTTATTATTTAGAATTTATTGTAGCTCTGGTAAGGCGACCTAAGTAGTGCTGTGGCTCATCAGAAGATACCATCCCTTTTTGTGTCCCCACGTGTCTCAGTACTAATGTATTTGGATGAAGTTTGCGTGATGGCATATCGGAGGTAGATGTTTTGTACTCGGGATGATCAGAAAGCACCAGATAGTAGTAGCTTTTACAGAAAATGGAAGGCCAGATGGACCAGGAGATTACTCTGTCTGATCTCCTGCGCATTGCAGCCCATTCTGTGCCACCCGCTTTCCCCATGTGCAGCATCCAGTAAACAGGGATGAGTTACAGCGTGTCCTCCGGCAAAGCACTTGCTTCCTCCGCACTTAGCCGAGGAGCCGCTGTCTCTCGTGCAGCTTGGTTCGGTGGTTAAAACACCTTCAGCACCAGGGCATTAGTGCAGATTTCTATTGATGTTTGTTTCACTTTTAACTTCCACCTCTTGATTCTTGTTGTGCCCTTTTCCAGCAGGTTGAAGAACTCTCAGTTCCTTTCTTTTTCTCCCTGTAGAGCCACTTATGTGCTGTAATCAAGCCGCTTCTTCCTCTTCTCTCTGATAAGCTGAACAAGCCAGGGTCTTCAAGTTTCTCTCAGAAGGCTGTTTACTACTTTTCTGTTCTGCTTTCTCTGGCTTCAGTTATTCACCACCTTTCTAAAATGGGGGGTGGCATATTAGTACTGGATGTTTTTTGTGGTGTCAGCCTCACCGACACCAGGTACACAGGGACCGTTTCTTCTCTGCCTGTATGTGACTGATGTGTCTATGGAATCATTTGCTTTTCTGTAACTGCCTTGAGCTGCTCGTCCAGTGACCCTCTAACCCTTTACAGAATTACTCCTTCCCAAGGCAAAAAGTCTTGTTTCAGATGCCAAACGTTACAGAGGATTTGGGCTTGCTGTATTTTATATCCTCATAAACAGTATGCAAAAGATGTCTGTGCTGTATGACGATGCTCTAAAAACACTGCTCCAGTTCTGCACCTTTTTAGCCTCCGATGTCGGCAGAAATTGCTGACGCGTCTAACACGTGATTTGAGGCACTGCCGTAGGAAAATGCCTATATCACAGCCCATCTGGAGTCTGAGAGAGGGAGCTGGGGAGGAACAGCTGCTCGGAAGTGTGCAGAGAGAGCTCACAGTCTCATTTATACCCCCTGGGGACATGGCACACAAACCCCCGACTCAGCTGGGAACTGTGCAGCCTGTTCTCCTGCCAGCGCAGGGTGCTGCAGTTGTGGTTTCTAAGCAGAGGGAAGCTGAAGTTTACCCTCACACAGAAGCCTCCTCTATGGATGTCTTTGTACCTGCTCTGTAAAAAAAAAAAACACCTCAGTATTTTAAGTATTTTAAAATTAGTATCAAAATTAGCACACCTGTATAAAAAGCAGTCCTGTTGCACAATGCACTGCGTCTTCTTATGGCCTCTCTATAGTTGACATCATTCCCCTCCGTCCGTGGGTTGTCAGCACTTGGCTGAAGAACTGTTGTTCCTCCGAATAATCTCATCACTGCTGGCATCCTCTCATAAACCCTGTTGTCCGGACAGTCCTGTTTTCCTTGGCAGTGTGCAAAGCGCACCAGGTCCAGCTCTGTCTCTGATCTGAGCACTTGCATGCCGATGCCTTTCCCTTTCCATTTGTCCTTGTGCCTGGATTGCTGGAGGAGGTATAAAAGGGCAGTGCAGAGCAAGGAGCAGGTAGAGACCAAAGGGCTTTTTTTGGCAGGCTGTCCCTGCATGCATCCCAGTGGAGCTGGAGGAGGTGCCTGCTGTACCTCACTAGGGCTGGGGCCCGTACTGCTGCTCCCAGGTGTAAGTGTGTTGTAGGTGTGCACCAGCTACTGACAGTGGAGCAGAATTGCAAATACACTTGGGAGTTCCCTGCCCTGCAACATTTCATTCAAGGTGTTTGAGTCTCTGGCAGAAGAACCACCGTATGCCAAACCTGACCTTAGCTCCTCACTGGGGTTCTGAGTATGAAATACCATGAGCTTCAGATTTCAAGGTTTAACATTTCTCATGGTTAAAGCTATTTGGAGTGGAGAGTTCTCTCTCCAAAAGAGAGACTCCTTTCAAGCCTGCATAACTTAATAAATAATTCTGAGACAACTGAATTTGTTGGTTTCTTTAAAGAAACATAATTATTTTAAAATGACAAACTGGTCCCTTTGTTGATAAATGTTTTATATCCTTGCTGCTATGCCTGAATAGTTTGTGTAAATAATGTATTAGCTCACAAACAGACGTAGCACGTTCAGGCAGACACTGCCCAGTGGGGCAGGAATGCTAAAAAAGCGAAACAGACGATTCTGTGCGGTGCTGAGGGCCGTGAGCGAGAGTGGGTGTCAGTGGGGACTAAGAAACGCTGTCTGCATCTCTTAGGATCGTCCCAACATAGCTCAGATGCCCGACACTGTGGTGATGCATTAGGGCTACAGATGCAGGCAGTCAGGCATTCACCATCAGCAGGTATGTGGTTTCCCTGGGACTCTTAGAAGTAAAATGAAAAGCGGCGCTCAGGATTCCGATACGGTCTGGTCTAGATGGTGTTCGATACTCACATTTGCCAACTGGCTTTCAAAGGACTCACCTTACATGCTCAAGAAGAGCTCTTCAGCATGAGGTTTTCAGTTTGCTTTAGTTGGTTGTTCCTCTAATTTTATTCTCAAAATGAACCTTGAGTTTTGAAAAAAGTGATACTGCAAAAATCACAGGTGAGGTTTTTTGTGTGTTAGGGCAGGGTCGGGCAAAATAAGAAAGACTTGCACAAACAACAGTGGTTTCCAGTTGACAGTCCTTTGTAAACACTCCAGAAGCGTGTACATGTAAGTATGCATGGGTGTAGACATGCCGGCGGGGGGTTTTAAGACAGCAATTTTGAAGCTCAGGCTGGGACTAAAAGCCCCATATGACATCAAGGGCAATTGTAGATCAACAGGACGCTTTGGGTTGGCAGGGACCTCAAAGCCCATCGTGTTCCAACCCCCTGCCATGGGCAGGGACACCCTCCACTAGCCCAGGTTGCCCAAAGCCCCATCCAACCTGGCCTTGAACACTGCTACAGCTTCTCTGGGCAGCCTGTGCCAGGGCCTCATCACTCTCAGTGTAAAAAAAAATCTTCCTTATATCCCATGTGAAGCTGCACTCTTTTGGTTTGAAACCATTACCCCTTGTCCTGTTGAAACTAGTTACAACTTCCTCCAGCCCTACTGAATGGAATACAGTCACCCTGATCGGGTGTAACAGCAATGGAAGATCTCTGGAGTTGCCTAAACAGCCCTATAAAAGGTAAAAAACACCTTAAAGAAACCCAGTTGCAATTCTAAACTTACACTTAATGGCATGCAGCTGGTGTTTTCCTCCAGCTCAGGAGGAGAGGACACTCTGGCTCTGAAGGCAGCTTAGTGACGCAGGGATGCAGAGGAGCCATGCTCTTGTTCTAGTTGCCTCTTTTTGCTGAGAAGAGCAAATAATAGAAAACTTTGATTTTACTGTAGTCAGCAGAAGTGAGTGAGCACAGAGAAAGAGCAGATCTGCAGAGTGACAGATCCTGTTTTACCTGGCCACTCTGCAAAGCACAATCCTAGTTCTCAAACCGCACGCCTGGTTCAGCTTTATGTTAACAAAACTGAAGACAGGAATGGAAAGCATCACTGAAAAACAATTATCAGTGCATTTTTGTATTTCTTCCTGCCATCTCCTCTTTTCTCTCTCTTAGAAAATGAAAATTATTTTACTAATCACTGTGAACTGCAGTTGGAAAAAAAATGACCGAGTTTCCTGCCTTTCCACGGTTCACGCTCATGCACTGACTTATTGTAGAAGTTAGTCCCCATTAGGTCTGGAAGATCAGGCAGTGGAAACGCACCCTGGACAGTAGCAGTGCTGGGATTTCACACTAAAGTTCAGTGATACAAAATCAAAATACAGAGAATTAGGGTTCATTCCCCCTTGCCCCACTTTGTGTCCTACTCCAAAGTACCTTTGTCTCATTTATAGAAAGGAGAAAGAAAATACTTTGAAGTCCTAAGATAAATGCAAACATGAGAACTAATAAACAAAATATGTGAATATCTATATATGTTATAGTGTTACCACTCCTGGGGACTAAGGTGCAGCTGACTTATGAGTAAAAATAATTCACTTCTCTATTTCATTCAAAGTTGTTCCATGGATTTGCTGAACTAATTTTTCCTCCAAGCGTAGTCACATTTTGGGTCAGCATGCCTAGACAACATGGGGCTCTGCCAGCAGTTCCTGTGTAAAGTCCCTTTTTTTTTTTTTTTTTTTTTCTTTCTCTTTTTTCCTCTTTTTTGGAAACAAATCCAGTCATTCATAGAAATGAACTCCTGCGTAATTAGAGCCAGTGTTGCACATCGTCGTTGCTTTCCATTTTTAGATGTTGCGTCTGGAGGACTATAACTTTTAAAGATGCCAACAAGCCACTTAGGAGCTCGATAGCCGTAATGGGAAAATCTGTGGAGCTGAATAGAAAATGATAAGCTTCATCAGGACTAGTCTAAATTGTTTGGTAAAGAGCTCAGCCAGACATTCAAAGCAAGCACAGAAATGATAGCCCCTTCTAACTCAGTCTTCAGGGGTTCGTACTTTCTGTGCTGTCCCGCCAAAGTGTCCCAGTCGTACAGGCAGCTGCATGGAGAAGACAGTGCTCTTTACTGGACTCTGCTGTGTCCAGCTCTTAGACTGTGGCATAAATGGGTGGAGAGCAATGATTTTAATCCTACTGTACCATCCAGCAGTTCTCTTTCCAGGTTAGTTAAAACATTCATTAGCCCCAGATGCTGAAGCATAAAATTCTAGAAAACTGATCCTCTTCAGCATTTTTTAACCTCAAGTTTTCAGTGAAGAGCTATTTAAAAATAATTGAGAAAGATTTGGAGGATTTTATTTTTTTAAACAGACAGGAGGGAATCATTGACTTCAGAGACAGCAGGTGTTGACAGGTGAGAGTTCCCACAATAAGTCTTTTCCTTCTCCACACTGAGGCTCTCAGGTATGTCTCATAATCTCAAAATTAGAGTGGCTGGCAGATGAGCTAAAATTTGTTTCTTTGTTCAGAAAATGCAGTATGGATTTTTCTTTGTTTGGGTCTTTAATCCAAACTGATGGTTTAATAACTGAAATTCCAGTAGTGCTCTCTTTTTTGCTTTCCCTTTTTTTTTTTTTTTTTAAGTTAGAGAGTAAATCAATAAGAGAACTGGCTTTACAGTGGGAAATTACCCCAGAGATGTTCACAGCTGGACTGTCACAGTACGTGAGGTCAGATAATGGGACCAGATGAGGCTGTTAAGGACAAGTGTTTGACACTGCTTCACTGCTAGAAGAAGGTTAAAGTCCAAAGTCATGTTGTGAAGGACAGACTATAATATCCCCAGTTCTAAAAATCAGAATCATAGAACCACAGAATGGTTTGGGTTGGAAGGGACCTCAAAGCCCATCTAGTCACACGCCCTGCCATGGGCAGGGACACCCTCTACTAGCCCAGGCTGCCCAAAGCCCCAACCAACCTGGCCTTGAACACCTGGCCAAGTGCTGTTTACACATATTTAAAGGCTCCTGACAAGGTCTCCCTGGAGCCTTCTCTTCTCCAGGCTGAACAAGCCCAACTCTCTCAGCCTGTTTTTGTAGCAGAGGTGCTCTGGACTCACTCCAACAGCTCCATATCTTTCCTGTACTGGAGGCTCCAGAGCTGGATGCAGTATTTCAGGTGGGATCTCACCAGAGCAGAGTAGAGGGACAGAGTCATCTCCCTTGACCCACCTGGTCATGCTGCTTTTGATGCAGCTCAGGATATTATTTCCCTGCTGAAAAGTCAAAGCACACTAGCAAGAGGTAGGTGGGTCTTTCAACTTATTCCTGCATTTTTGTCTGCAGAGTACTGGGGAGCAAGGCTGAGTAGATGAAGCCCAAGCTCAGACTGTGTGGTGGTTTCCCCATTAGGGAAATGGAGATGCTGCTTTGTTCTCCTGACAACAGGCTGAGGTTCTTTACACTGAAATATTCAAAAAGGAGTTTGTGATCTCCAGAAAATGACAAGGTAGAGGTATACTGTAATGATGGAACGTGTTGGTGTAATTTATTGTTAGTAGAATCCTGTTAGAAAGTGCCTGTCTGAACCACTGGATCATCTTAACAGGTTGGTCTTGTCTTTACCTTGTAAGGGTCCAGCAGCTTGATGGGCAGTGGGTGCAGGATGGCACACTGCAGGCAAAGAGGATTCATACACATTTATGTCACTTCGCAGGGTGTGCTGGGGGACGTGGATCCATGTAAAATCTTACCCTGTGCTTTTGTGTGTTCCCGTGTGTGCATCGGTGCTTGCCAGCGTTAACGTCTTCAGTGCTTCCCCACTGACCTAGAGGGTTTTGAATTCACAACAGGTGGTGTTGCATTTACATTCCTTGGAAGATAGAAGCGAGCGATACATTTGCTTCCTCATGGACTTTTCTTACTCAGGCCTGTCGTGAGTTTTCCTGCTGCCAGCACAGCGAGGTGCTGCCGTGAAACAGGCGCTCTTAGAGGACTTCAAAGCCTAGGAGCCAGTGCTGGGTTTTAGAAGAAGCGCTACACGATGCTGTTAGCAGGCTGCTGGTAACTGGGGCGTAACGCTGCCTAGAGAGGCGCCTCAGCAGGGCTCGCCTCTGACACGCTACCCGCAGTCCCTCTCTGGCACACTTGTTAAATAAGCAGTTCTCTTTAAACATCAAACAATGTTGGTTAAAACACATTTGCTAGTGAATAAGTCTACTCATTCTAGATGGTGGTAAGCACCTCACCGGGAGCCAGTTGGGTAGTATTTGGCAGTCCAAACATGGTGCGTGCTTTGCATCCACCCTCTAGATTTACAGGGCATTCTGTGTAAATATTTAGACAAAAATCATTAGAGCATTTCATTTGTTAGAATGTACATTGACTTTAATGGCTTGTGTATCCAAATGTTTCTGCACATAATATGGAAGCGAACAGAATCCAACTGTGGTGCCACTGAAGACTTTAAGGGAGATTTAAATTTCAGTGGTAACTGTCCTTAACTGTAGCAAAGTTCCTTTAGCAGCACATTCAAGTGAAAATTCTGCTTCCCCGTTTTTCTTTGATAATCCGACTTTCTGAACTAAAAGATGCTGGTATGGAGAGGAGAAAACAGTTGCATCTTGACTTTACTTGCTGAGTGTCAGAGTTCCATTTCCATCACCAGGCCTAGAAGAATCATGGGGGATTTTCATTAATTCACCAGTATTTTCACGTTGCACATTCATGTACATACACTCATGCTTGGCCATTACCTGTGTGCTGAGATCCCTGCTGTCATACCTCCACCGTAGCATCCCTTGGAGTCCTGCAGCCCAGGCAGCATGGTGGCGGCAGCTGCGGTAATGAACCAGGCTGAAAGAAATACTCCAATGGCTGCTTTTCAGCACTTGGCAAGAAAATCCTTTTTATGTTAGTTTCAAGGTCGTCAGATATCATTATAGCCAAGTATTAAAAATTTCAAAGAAAGGAGGCAGTGGTTTTGATTTATAGAATAATTATCTAGCTTTAGCTCTAGCTTGGCTTTGGCAATGGTTTTGCAAGCACTTGAAAATTAAATCCATTTTTTATGGCACTACAAGGTATTATCTCACAGCAAATGATAATTAAACACCTGTGAAATCAATTAGCCCTTTAAGCAGGGGGAAAAAAAAAAAAGTTTTCCAATTATGTTTTTGCACCTCCAAACTTTGTAATTCCAGAACCCGCACTTGCAGAGAGGGAAACGAGCTGCCAGCCAGTACCCTGTTAACCAGCATTAGGATCACCCCAAAGCATCGCGCCGCCATAAATCCCAAGGCACGCAGTTCGTGGCAACGGCACCCTTCCAAGTAGGATGCGTTAGCCTTTCGAGCTCAGTCCTGGGCAGCTATCTGTCTGATGCACAGCTGAGCTGTCAGCCTTTCCACAAAGACAGTTACTCACTTGGTGCTTTTCAATGCCAGGTTTTACTTGACAGTTTATTTAAAAGCCAGCATACCTTAATGAAAACCAAGCAACGAGACGCTCTGTGTGACAGAGTGGGTTTCTTTTCAGGCTCTCCAGCCAGTAGTTCAGAGCCATCGCATTAAGCCTTCACACATGGAAAACTGGCTGATCCGCTAATAGCTGAAACTGAATACGCTGGAAAACTGGAAGTGCTCCACCATTTAGCCTATGTTGTAGGTTTTAATATCTGCCTTTGTTTAGCACTTAGGGACTTTTGGAAGATGCAGCACGTGTTCTTGGGCTCGCAGATTCAGGGAGGGAGCCCTGGACATAGTTGGTTAAGTGTCGTAGCAGTTTTTGGCTCAGGAAGATCAAAAAAAAAACCATCTCTGGTCCCATCTGACATCTATGGCGGTATGTGCTCATACTGCCTGCCAAAGATGAGCTCCAGCATCTTCCAAAAGATGGATTATGTGTGGCATTGTTAAAAAATGTACTGCTGGGTTAAACCCATTGTGTTTGGTTTGGGTTCTGCTCCTGTATTTCCATCTGAATCGTGATAGCCATAACATATGGCTGGTCCTTGGTGAGTGCTGTATCACCAGAGAGGAGGGAGGAAGGTGAGGTTGGCATTCCCAAGGTCTGTCAAGCTGCCAGAGAAGCCGCCAGTTATCAGTGTCCCAGGTTTTCCATCTCTGAAATGGGAATGGTGATAGTATCCTATATCAGTGCTCAGAGGATCAGATAAGAAAATATGTACACTGCTTTGTGATTCCTACGTGGCAGGTCACATGTAGCAGGATAAAGCACGTTAATCATTACATCTGAATAGCTGGACTTAGATGCTCCTGGTCTAAACAGCCAGCATCTTTTTAGGCCTCTCTTCAGTCAGTGGTCATGACAATGTGGCTTTGGAAAAAAATAGTTTGTCTTAAAATTGGCAGTGAAAATGTTTCCCAGGGTAGTTTATAATCTCTTAAGTGTAGTGACATGAGGAAATGCTTAAGCTGTAAGAAGGAATGTATGGCATGGCTGATTAGTTACTGCAGAGCCTCTGCAGCCTGCCCGTGCTCCTTGGGATAATGGTGAACCAGGAATCCCAAGCAGCCCTCTAATCCATGTGCTGACTGACAAGGTCGGCACATCAGAAAGAAGGGAGAAAAAAAAAAGGCGGGGGTTGGGTTATGAGGGAAGCAGTGTGTTGGATCAAGAAGTTAAAATGGTAAGAGCATTTGGCTGAGCAGCGTTTTTCCACTGGATCATTGGCCACACAGCACTGCAGTGTTTACACCTTTGTGATAGATGGGGCCGAACATGTTTTCTCAGCTATGGGTGGTAGCAGGGAGGGGTATTTCAATTAAAGTGTGAATAAATTACAGTTGATTACAAATAGAGCTATTTGTTTATGCTGCCTAAAAAGGTATTAGCTGGGAACAAGGTACACTTAATCATTATGGAAGGAAGTCTAAAAGATAATAAAATATACTGCTGATCCTTACAGAGAGATGCGAGCTTTGGGTTAAATCTGTAGCTGTTTTACTTCTGAAGCCACAACTGT
The DNA here is from genome assembly GCA_013399135.1 of Heliornis fulica. Classification (NCBI taxonomy): domain Eukaryota; kingdom Metazoa; phylum Chordata; class Aves; order Gruiformes; family Heliornithidae; genus Heliornis; species Heliornis fulica. The sequence continues at coordinate 54,186 of VXBZ01004297.1, read as the reverse complement.
CATTTTAAAGGCATATGCATTTTGGATTTTAACATGCTTGAATGATGCAGCTGAGGCCCAGGCTAAGCCGACCCTAAAATTGGCAGTAAGATGTTAGTTACCTCCATGCGAGCGTGCAGAACGAAGGAACATGGGAATATGAGCAATAAGCATGTGCCCCCCTTCCTGGCATCCTTCTAAGGTGGAAACCAGGAGCTTTCTGGACGTAAATACCCTCCGAGCAAAGCAGAGGACTCCTCAAGGCTTTTCTACTGTAGGTGCTCAGGAAGATGAACTGCCAGCAGGAACAACTGCAAAGGAAAGCACCAGAAGCTGTGCAACATTGCGGCAACGTGAGTAAGGGTGAAGTGCCCGGCCAGCCGCCCGCGCAGTGCCCTGCGGTGCCAGTCTTCACATCGAGGTTTAGCCCTGGCTGCAAGAGGAGCCCAAAAACACTCTGCAGCCGGGTAAAACCAGAGCATGTGGTAGGCAGGTGTTGCAGAGCCGTCTCACAAGGTGGTAGCTCTGTGTTTGCAGAAACCACAACCATGCAAGATGGAAGACAGTAATAAATCTCCCTGCCGTCCTCAGACATTGCCGGCTAATGGAAATAAGTAGTTCTGAAAGCAGATAAAGCCCCCAGTTGCCAGGGAGGAGAAGGCTCTGGAAGAACCCCTTCTAAACACTTGACTCTTTTCTCTGTATCTTAAGGCCTCTCCGCCAGCTGCAAGTGGGTTTATAATACTTATTACCTCCCTGAGATCTTGTTGAAATTAGGCAGTCAAGATGGTTAGACATCAGGAAAAAATTCTTTACTAAAAGAGTTGTTAGGCATTGAACAGGCTGCTCTACAGGGATGTGGTGGAGTCACCATCCCTGGAGGTATTCAAAAGGTGAATAAATGAGGTGCTGAAGGACACCTACTAGAGGTGGACTAGGCAGAGATAGGCGGTGTTTGGACTCAATGATCTTTAAGGTCTTTTCCAACCCAAGTGTTTCAGTGATTCTGTGGTGACGAAATGAAGCCTGTCATTGATGTGATGCTGGTATTTGCAATGGATGCTGGGTCAGGACAGAGTGTACAGTTGTCCTGCTGTAGCTGAGAGGGTGTTCCTGGATGTCTGCCTCAGCTCCGATTTATCTCCTGGACAGCTGAAGGAGAAATTTCAAGTCCAGCAAAGATTTAATTCAGATACCTACCTTCAATCATAGAGATTATCTCTCTGATTTGACCGAAAGTGGTTCAAGTCAGAGTTAAGGGTAGTGCAGAGATGCTTTCAGGTGAGATGTGTATGCTTCTTATGTAGATGAAAATGGCAATCATACAGGAGTTTTCCCTCATGGACAAAACACCAGAAAAGCTCAAAGCTCCTGTGTGAGTGTGGTAGCTGCAGGGACCAACGTGAAAGAGACTGAAACTGGGGGTTTCCCTGAAGCCTTCTGTCCTCCCGAAGGCCTGTGGGCCAGATCTTCAGTCACCCAGAGACATTTTTGTGGCCAAGGGCTTGTCCAAATGCTGCCTGCCAGTCTGAGAAAAGCGTGAAATGGTCCCTGCTGCAAACTGAGCTCTGAAGTACTATTTATCTGGTACATATAAATTATTTACTCCACAAGCAATGCTTCAAATTACAAAGCTATGCTTGCAGCTTGACAGAGATGTTTATATATTTGTGGCTGGCTGCATGTGTTGTGTGAAAGACGTTTCGGAACTTGTGTTTAAACATACTGGGCTCTCTGCTGTCTTTCAGCTAAGGCAGGGTGCCCCTGTTGCTTTGCGTGCTACCCACAAACTGGTAGGAGTAAAGTTGGTGCCTCGTGTTTTAAGGATTTCGGATAGATGTTTGATCCTGAAGTGGTCATTGATGGGGATAAAACTGGAAACCCGTTCCCTAGCACTGCACTTGTCATGTCACTTAAAAACGTTTGGGTTGAAATTGCAGAGGTGAGTTCATGAGAAGAACCTCCAGTGCAATTCATGTGCTGCAGCAGCTCTCAGTGGATATTGCTTTACTCCTTACTCCAGTTGTATTTGTGAGCTATCCCTGAAGTGAGTGGAAATTTTGTGCCCATACATCAAGGTTAGGATGAGGCTCTCTGTGTACGTATGATGTAGATAAATTGCTTGAGGACCATGAACCGTGCTATTCCAGAGCTCGGCAATAAATCACACGTTAGGCTTTAAAATGCGCAAATGGGAGCGAAGTGCAAACTGGTTTTCAGGTTGAAAATGCTCAACAAAAATCCTTTTTTTCTTTTTTCTTTGTAAATCTATCCTACTATTAGCAAATTAGATATGAAAGAAAAGGTTCCCAATATAAGATGTTGATGGCATATGGAGGATTCGTGCTGCCTTCATTCTCTGCCTGTCTTTGTGTTCTGGTTCCGCCATCGACGTTTTGTGGGTATTGTCACATTCCGGGGTATTAACAGGATTTTACATTTTCAGCTAGCTAATGATGGGGGACTTCTGACTGGCGTGTTGTAGCCCTACGGGGTATTCTATTTTTGGTATCTATTAAAATTTTCTGTCATACAGTATACAGTGAAAATGATGAACCTTAGACCTTTCGGTATGTAAAAAAAAAAAAGGAATGCTTAAAAATGGCAACAGATCTATTTTTTTTTTAGCATTCCAATTTCCTAATATTTTCCCCCATGTGCTGTGTCACTGCTGGCTGGTGAGCTGGGACGAGGCTGCCAATCAGTATCCCACATGGAGAAGAAATGGCTGCCACTCAGATGGAATATTTATATATGTATTTTAACCAAAGTTGAGCTAAAATATAAAAAAAAAAAAGTACTTTGAAGTCTGTTTTGTAGTTTTAATTAATGCAACGAGGGTTTTTATTTTACTGTCAGTGGAGATAATCTTAATCCATTCACAGTGACCTTTTCTTGTGCAAATTAGCTATACACGCTTGTTTAAGCAAATGGGCCTTTGCAAGATGTCTCTTCCTAAAGAGGGAGCTTATAATTGAAAATTGGCTTACTCCCATCTGTCTGGCCTGTGTAAGAATACAAACGTAGATCCGGACTTTTTTATATATAAAATATAATCATATACATATGTATATGCATACATATATACATGCATACCAAAATAAATGCTCTGCCTGCAGGCTACGGAGAAATTAGATTATTAGTGTTAGAAAATTTCCATCGCACAAGTTACTGTCAAAATAACATCTGTCTGTAGAGGCCAGGACACTCTGGAGAGCGGAGGGTGTTTAATCTGGGTTCTTTTGTCTCAGAGGTCGATGCCATTCACATTTCCATGGGTTTGCCAGACGTACAATTAACTAATAACAGGCTGGAAACTGTTAGGATTTGATGTGTTGTCTTGGTAAATGGTTTTGAGGTGATTGATGGAATCAGAGAAAAAGACCCAGAAGTGTCTATAAGCCCTTAAACGTTTTAATTCAGAATAGCCAGGTTTTGTTGCAGATGTGTGGTTAATTGCCAGGATGCGGGAGTTTATCCCTCACACCACACTTGACAATAACCACCAAGTGAGTCATTTTAACCCGCCGCCCCTTGTGCAGGGCCTGCTTGTTAGGGGAAGATTTACTTGGCATAGTTTGAATATTTGTTACTTTGCACAAATCTCTTGCGCAGAAATGAACATGGTTGTGCATCACTCTGGCTAAATCTGTATAGAAATCAGGGTCATGGAAGTGCTGCAACGTTGCTTTGGGTGTCAGAATATTTAATAGAATTCTATGGCTAGACCTCACGCGTGCCTGTTGATATAGAAATGGCTGGTTACTGCGAAGGCAAAATGATCTCCTTCATTCTCGGTTTCACTACCGCTCTCCCGTGGCGGTTGCTCCTTCGGATTAACAAAAAGTCACGGGGAGATGGCTTACGTGCGCGAGCACGGACTGAGCTAGTTAACCTGGTGGCGAGCGGTCTTGGTTGGGGATGATTTTGTCCAGATGTGTCTCAACAGCTGTTTGCATTTTCACGCCCAGTTACTCTAGGACACACCACTAATTGAATTTTCTCTTTTCTCCCCTATTCTTGTTAGGTATGATTACCGTGAAATGCTGCACAATGCCACTTTCTGTCTGGTTCCCCGTGGCCGCAGGCTTGGCTCATTCAGGTTTCTGGAAGCCTTGCAGGTAAGAGTTACAGTTTATAGCATCGGCTACTCTGGCTGCAATTCAGCATGCAATAGCAAGGAGGTGGGGAGGAGTGAAACGTGTTTCATTTCCCTAGTGTACAGTAATCCACTTTGCGAAAGCCTCAATTCATACTTCTGGAGCAATTGGCAGCTCCTTCCCAGGAGGGGCTGAACACTGAGCTCATATGAAGGTTGAACTGCGTAACCTCCAGGAAGGGGGTTTCCCTGAATGTGGTTGGCCTGTGAGGCTGGACCTCAAGCAGTATTCTGACAAGCTGTGAGACTTCCAGTGGGAGACACTGGACTCTACAAGTAAGCCCTGGGGCAGTAAAAGTAGCTTTTTGTTTTCAGCTAGCCAAAGCAGACCTGCTTATGCTGTTCAGCCTTGAGATGGTGCTTGCTGAGCATGCAGAAGGTGGTCCAGAGATTGTAACAGCCCAGATAGAAACTTCTCATGGAGTGGTGATAGGGTGATCTCAGGGAGCTCACTTGCAGTGTGTCTGGGGCAGCACCTGAATCTCCTTCACCTTTTAAAAACATTTTGGTTGATGGTCTCCCTTTGTTGCCATTGGCCAGCAGCAGAACACAGTGGAAAGGGGCTTCTGGTCTCTGTGACAATGGGGCTTCGCTGCACAGTGACTGAGCTTGATGCTGACATAGTCAGGCCTGGGGTCCCAGATCTCTGGCCAGCCATTCAGGGTACCTTGGGAGATGCTGCAGCACCCCACTGGGGCTGGCATCTGGAATTTTGGTGGGGTTAGAGAGGAAGGAAGGGCAAGCTGAGGAGGCCCTTCTTGGTGTCAGTGAGATAACAGATGAGGACATCTTGCAAGGTCCTGGCTTCCGGTGTCCTTTTGCTGTTTGGGAAGCATCCCAGCACTAGCAGTAAAACTGTTAATAAATAGCATCACTTCATCCCCCACAAAATGTCCCAGCCGCTGTTAAAGAGTACTGTTTACTGCAGTGCAGAGTGGGACTCAGGCACCTAAGTGTAGGTGTATCATGTCATTTTCAAAACCCAAGGGTACCCTTCTGGCTTTCTGCTGCTTCTCCAGAAGGTCTCCAGTAGATCCTGTGTCATACCTGGCAGCCTTTGATGGGTTTGGGCTGTCACTTACCTCTTTGCTCAGGAGAAGATTAATAGCCTGCAAAGCACTGTTCTCTCTGCAGCTTCTTCGAGGAAGAAGTAGGACTGGCTTATTTGGGATGAGTCACTTCAGATCCTCCTGGAGAGCACTGCTCAGCTCCTCACATCATCTGGGCCGCAAGTCATGCAGCTCCTGTTAGATACATCATCTCAGGAGAAAAAGAATAGGGAGTGCACCTCACTGTACAGAACTTGGAGGCTCCAGGTCAATGAGAACAAATTGCAGGCACTGAGGATTTTCCTAGCAGGCTAGCAGCAGTATTCACTGATTATGATGAATTTCCAATTTCTGTCTGACTCCAGGGCATGTTGAAAGACATAATCCACATTAGTGGAATGTTTTAAACATGAAAACACATCGCTAAGTGTTTTCTGGTTGGCTTTTTTAATGCACTAATGTCATTTCCTTACAGAAGATCACAGTTCTTTACACATTATAAGCATTGCTGTAATGCAAAGACACGACCAGTCTGCTGAGACTGCCATGTCTGTGGTACATGTTTCCACAGAAGGTACCATGGTCTGAAAGGTGCCCCTTTATACCATCTTTTGGGAGCCATGGGGTGATCTGAACCCTAATCTCAACCAAATTCGAGCACTTAAGCTTACCTTGATGCAAAAGAACCAGAGCACGGGCTTAATGCACATAGCTAGAAACAGGTTCTTTCATCATCAGGAGGTTTTAGGTTCAGATCTTACATTGTAATCCGTCTGACCGGAACATAGCGGCGATCGTTGGTTTACAGAGATACTTCCCTACTTACTGAATATCTGCAAACTTGCTCTGTGCAGAGAGCAAAAAACCTCTGTGCAGAGGAACTTGTGCAGCTCACAAAGGACTAAATAATTGAAACACATCATACTGGTATGAAATAGATACTAAATGTGTATATGCTTTTTGTTTGTTTCAAGACAGAAGGCAATTCTTATTTTTGTAGACAGGTGATGACAGATGAGTTGTGTTTTTGCAGTCGTCTCTTTTGGGAGAGTTGATATCAAATAGGATAGGGGATTCACTCCTCCTTTGTGGAAAAAGTGCTCTGGAATTAAATATGATATTTATTTTCAGGAGGGTTGTCTTGCAACATATTATAAAAATTGAGGGAGTTAGCTCCCTGCTGAATGGTTCACAAAGCAGCAAGGGAGGCCATCATTTTGTATTAAATCCTCCAGTGCTACATCTACAGCATTTTAATAGTTTTGCCCTTGCCTGGCAGCATAAGCACCAGATTTTAAATGCCACTCTCTATGCACATCCCACCTTTCAATGAATACAAAGGAGTGCAAAATAGAAAGCCATAAAAATTTGGGGTTTTTTTTGGGTAAGCTGCCCTCCTGTGGTCTCCAGCTTCTGGTGTACTTTGCCATACCACATCTCCTGACCACCTTCCCAAGAGCTGGCTCAGGACTCAGGCAGAAAACAGCAGTCGTGACATTAGCACAAACCTCAAAGTATGCCCAGATGCTGGGATACCCACTAACCACTGCCATGCCTCTGTGTGCATGCAGGCTGCCTGCGTCCCGGTTATGCTCAGCAACGGATGGGAGTTGCCGTTCTCGGAAGTGATTGATTGGAACCAAGCTGCCGTCATAGGCGATGAGAGATTGTTATTACAGGTAAGAAAAAGACCATGGCCTTCAGCACATCAGTTGATTATTGCTACCGCCATCTGAATGGATGGGGAACATGAATCCAAAAGGTCAGGGCTGTAGAAGCATTTTTATCATGAAGGGATTGTCTGTGTCACACTGCCTATGACCTCATTTAGTATGACATCATTCATTTTTTTGACCTGAAGGTCATTGCAGCCACCAGGCCACATTCTTAAATGCAAGAGACTCATTTTATTTTCCCTAGGAGGGTGCAATCTCTTCTGGTATAGAGCACCTCTGCTCCATACAGTACATGCAGGGCTGTCCTGGAACGGTTGCTGTGATGAGAGAGAAGGGCAGGTTCTGCTCTCATCCTTCAGGAATCGTTTATCCTCAGGGTCCCATCAGCACTTCTAGTCTGGCTGGCAGGTACTGAAGGGATTGATCAGCAAAGCTGGTATTTTCTCAGACAGGAACTGATACCTAGCAGGTCTGTGGGAAGCAGAGATTGTCCCTTTTCTGATGTCTGGAATATATAACACAGCTTTCTGAAGTAGTGTTCATGTCACTTTCTGTTTATCTCCTTGAGCTTATGGAACAAAAGCAGAACAAAGGCTAGAAATTGTCTAGCATCAATTTCTAGTGGGTTTTGTAGTCTAAATACATTCTCTGTAGTGTGTGAAGATGTTGATGTTGGAAAAAGTTCTTGAAAAATGGATTTCCCCAAGTTGAGTTTGATAAAATGCCACTGCCCAGCATGAAGCTGAGGTCCATGAGGTCTAGTATCACCATTAAGTAGCCACTAAGAGGTTTTAATGGTTGAAATCAACTCATTTCCAAATCAGCAAGATGTTGTGGTCCACAAAGAGGAGCCTTCAAAGGTACAGGTGCCTTGGCACCCCAAAAATGAAGCACCATTGAAAATCTTCTTAGATGCCTATTTGTCTGAAAAAGTAGATGTTTGTGAAGAGCCGGCCTAGCTGGCCTTGCGAAGTGCTGCCTCTTCTTAGCATGATACAAGCTGCAAATACAAAAAGGCCATTTGATTTTTGCTTCTGTGGACAGCACATTTTTCTGAGCAAAATTATTTCTCTATTTAAATAATAATAATTTGCTGATCTTGATGCTTTCTGGTAACATGTAATTCGTTCTCTTCACAGCTGCTTCCATATTGAACAGCTACTGCACCGTTATTAACAGCGTTTTTAAAGAGCTGGCAGAAGGCCTGAATGTCTACTCGGGGAAATGCTTTTTGTTATGTTACAGTTTTTCATTTCCTGTTTGAGAGCAGCTCGGATGTTTTTATTTGCATATTCTCCTCATCATAGCGCTGGGAGGGATTAATCCATCCCTTCTGCATTTATTTATGTGGGGTGGTTTTTCTCTTCCCCCTACTTATTACTGAAATGACCTTTTATTGAGACGTCATCCCGTTCTAATAATTCCAGAGTAATCCTGCCAGATTAGTATTAATACATCATTTTCCCCATTTGTCTTTCTGGATAAGTAGATTAATAACTAATAGGCAAATGCAGTTAAAATGAGAGCTCTGATTTTTCTTTCCACCTCTTGGAAAAGAACAGGCACCCAGACTTTTTTTTTAACCTTGGTGCAGTGTTTGCTGGCACGCTTAAGCACAGTGAGGCCTCTAAAATCATAACTTCTTGCAGTAACCTTCATAGTCAGAGCAGCCTTCCCTTTCAAAAGGCACAGTTGGGAATCAGTATTGATTTTATTTCTTGTTCACACACATATGCACACACACACAAGGTTACACATAATGTGATGAAATGAATGAGTTTATACAAAAAAAATGCTGCATCACCACTGTGAAGTGGCTTTGATCATGTGTTTGCTGTTGATAATGATCCTAGGTGGGATTAATAAACATCTGCTTACAGCCGGTAAGGTAATGTTCATTATCCCTCTACTTACTGGAAAAATAGGAAAAGAATTAACATTCACCCCAAAGATGAAATTTGATGCAATTATTTACCATTCAGTGACGTGATGGGTTTGAAAAACATCTACTCATACATGGTTAGCTTCTATCTTTCATATTGCTTTTGCAGGGAATATTTTGCCAAAAGACATGTATTTTAAGTGAAGGGCCTATAGTGAAAGAACATAAAGTACCACCTTCATCTGTCTGACTGCTCTCTTCTGTCCCACTGCGCTGTAGCGCTCTCATAAGCTCAAATTCTCTATTACAGAGAGAAGTGACTCTAAGATAAAGGTCCTTTCAGACACAGTCTCTGAACCTGGATGCAAACGATGCAATAAAGAATTTACTGGTTCTTGTGAATTTTTTTTAGAGTTAAATTCTTAAAATCTCAGATTTTCTTTGGGAAAATGTTTCCTGTGAAACCATTTGCTTTGGAAGCCTGTGAAAGCAAATAAGTATCACTGACAATACTCAGAATATTTTAGGAACAAGGAAAGTGTGTCTGGTCACAAAAGGACAGGATGGAGGAGAGGTGCAGGTAAACTGAATGAGCTCGGACGTGCAAAAGCAGCAGGTGGTCACGGTATATGTTTTTGCTGCTAATGACTTAGGTAAAAGATATATGAGAAATGAGTTTCTAAGAGCAAGGTGGCCTAGTGTGAAATCAGAAAAAAAAAGTAGACATGGAAGTACAACTCTTCATTCCTAGGAAGAAAAGAACACAAATCACCAAAGAATCCTAGTTGCCTTCCTGATGCTGTTAGTGGCCCTGGTAATTGCAGGAAATTATAGTTAAATTCCTTTGATAATGTCAGTTTGTGTTGTCAAAGTGGGGGGGCTTGGTCTAGGTCCTAGGAAGTTAAGCAATGACAGGTACCATGATAGTTTCCTTCCAGTGTGGAAGAGGGATGTGGGGATGGGGAGGGGTGTAGAAGTGAAGCTACCACCTTCTCATCCAGTGAGCAGTTACATTTTTAATGACAGAGCATTGCGGGCAGGACAGTGTGTGGTTTATTTTAAGGCAACTTCAACTTATTCCAGGATTAACATTTTGATTTGATGGAGAAGGGTGGAAAAAGCAGCAGTGTTTTCCCTTGTGAATAACAGGTGTTGTGGGAGATGTTACTCTTTCCGGTAATTAGTAAAATGCAATTTGATCCACAGGCTCACAGAAAGTGGAGTCTTACTTAAGACGTTGCTGTGTTTTCCTTAGGGCATTTAGTGTTGCCATACTGTGGTAAATGCAATTCCAGATCCTTTAATATACTTTGAGAGTGGGGATTATTGTTGGACTCTCAAGACCTGCAGGTACTGGTTTGTTAAAATACTAGTCCGTGAAAAGCTTTGTGCATAAGGGATGTGTGGAGGAGCTCCTTACTGGACCACGCCACAGCGCTGGGAAGAAGGAGCTTTTGTTACTATAAAACAACCAAAAACTAAAAGAAAACAGATTTAAAAAAAATCATATATTCAGTACCAAAGGTTACAAAGGGTTGTGTCTCATTCATTTCACATCAAGGCTTTAACTGTTGACACACGCATCTGTCGGACAGGAGCGTAGAAGCTGTGCAGCTTGCTAATAGAGGAGAGGGCTTGTCAGCAGCATATTAATTTGATGAGATTGCATTGTTTTCTGAAGCTTCTGACTATATTACATCTTGTATTACAGATTCCTTCTACAATCAGGTCTATCCATCAGGATAAAATCCTAGCACTTAGACAGCAGACACAGTTCTTGTGGGAGGCTTATTTTTCTTCAGTTGAGAAGATTGTATTGACTACACTAGAGGTGAGTAAAAATTGTCCGGGACCTTGCTGAGCGGTGAGGTTTCCATACCTGTCCAGCTGCTCCTGTCCTTAGCCAGTGTCAGACCTTGGTTTTCATGACACACAATTGGTCACTGTGAAAAAAAAAATTGGCGTCTTGATAAGTTTTCTCCCCAAGGAAATACTTTCTTCATTATCGGAATCCGCATTAGAAAACTGACACGGTGAAAAATGGGAGCTACCTGACACTTGGAAAAGTTGTCATGTGTGATCTTGCCTTCGCAAGGCTTTATGCCGTATGAATCACTATCCTTGTCACTGGTAGTGAATGTGTTTCTTTGAGAAACCCTTCTGGAATTCATTTAGGGAAAAAAATATTACTGTAGAACTCCTCCTAGACCATTCCTTAACATTTTGGTGCCTTGTGATGGGGCTGTTGCTCTGGTTAAAGAAAAAGGCGGGTGGCAGAGAGGGGGGAGCTTATAAATCACTGTCATATCTACACACACAGGATAAGGGAGGCCCTGATCATCCTTATAAATATTAATAAATAATCATAATTAGACTGCTATTAAACAGAGAGAAGGATCATCTCAAAAGTAGAGAGAATCCTTTCTGAATTCAGAGCCCGAGGAGAGATGAAAGGCTCTTTAGAAGTAGGGCCCAGGCTACAATTTCAAAAGCAGGTTTCTCTTCTAATTGTTTTGCAATTTTGCACATAAATTTTTGACACACTTTTACCACAGAAAGTGGTTCACTTTGTAGGTGCAAATGCATTCGTCTTATGCTAATGCTTTTGCAATTGCATCCGTCTTTGTGCACAGTTGTAAAGCTCCACAATCCCCGCTGTGCCTGCTTTCCCCTGAAAGCTGCAAATGAGTGTTGCTGCCTGCAGCACGGGCTGCCCAGGGCTCATCTACCTCCAGCTGCTGCAAGACAGTCCCTTAGGTTTTCCTGGGCCACTGAAGAAAACCAGACAGGGAACATTTTTGGAGCCCGTGGCACAGCTATCCTCAATGATCTTCCCCCAGAGGAGCATGTCTTCATCTGTGCTGCCCGTGGGGAACAGCTCTGTGTCCTCAGACTGCCCAGAAGCCCTGATGCGCTAGCGATAACTATTGCAGCCCATGCCAGGATCAGGCTAACAAAGCTGGAGGACCACACACCAGTGCTCCCAGTCTAATTTACCCTTACAGAAGTACCCTTAAGGACAATCAGGGTGTCTCGTGTATCACCTGCCCCTTCCCTTGTTATCATTATGGATGGCTGAAAGTAGAGAGGCACACAGCTGGGCTGGTGTAGAGGGAATGTAACCTACAGCCCCCATGGCTTTGGTGTCCATTGCTCCAAGCTCCAGCGCTCACAGCTGGGTCTGCCACTGTCCTGGGACAGGATGGCATCAGCCCATGTGGCTGCTGGTGCTCAGGGGACAGCAAAACCCAGAATAAAGCTGAAGCAGCTGGGCAATCAGCAAGCTGGAGTTTCCCCTTGGAGGGGAAAATCTAAATCAAACCCAAAATTCTTCTTGGAAGGTTTAATTTAATGAAACCGAGTAATGTGTGCCTGGTGTTGAAGTTTTTGTCTGGGCTTTTTCATTTATTTGGGAGGGTAGTTTTGGTTTGAGGGGGTTTTTTTGTTTATTTCTTTAATTCAGGTCTCAGAATTTGTTGAGACAGCTAAGAGGGATCCACTTCCTATGAACAGATACTCATTTCATATTTCAAATTGCCTAAGTAAAGTTCTGAGTTAACTTTCCTTAGGAAAGGAATAAAACAGTTGAGAGTGATTTTTGGCACCAGAAATCTGCAAGCGATATATATCTTCTTAAAATCTGATGCCTGGAAGTAAATTCCTAGCAGGATTATTTTTTTCTGGTGGATGGTATCAATCTTCTGTTGTAACACTGTTCTGTCAGAGTGCTCTGATAATTCTAGATACAACCAGAATAATCATTTGCTGGCTGCAGCGTTGGTTCATGTCCACATATGAGGATATCAGTACAGAAAATTCTTCACTGAGGCAAGTGTCTGTAAGGACATCACAGTTCTCCTCTGCCCTTTAGTCTGTACACCTCTGAAAACAATTTGAGCACAAAAGAGAACATCCAGGAATTATGTTTTTTTTAAGTCCTATTGCTTATCACTGTGTTGAAAAATATAAAGCAGTGTTACTTACTTTGAATGGTACCAGAACTGGTAAAAAATGTTCAACCCAACTTAGTTCAAACACCACTAAGGGCCAATCAAGTTGGTAGCAAAACTTTGGTAGGGTGCAGGGATCAGGACCAATATTCAAGGAGCATCTAGACAGTGCTTTGAGCCACATGGTTCCGTTTTAAGTAGCCCTTCAAGGAGCAGGGAGTTGGACTTGATTCCTTATGGGTCCCTTCCAGCTTGAGACACTCTGATTCTGTTGTAAGGTCTGTGCTCGTTCCACAGCATTTGGTGGCCTGAACCAAACATCTCATAGCCCAGAATGAGAGGTTTGGATTGTTTGGCCCACAACCCTGTTAATTGCAGGCACAGAAGGACAGCCCTGTGCCATGGACACAATGTGGATTAGGAGAAGATGTTCATGAGGTCTTGCCCCTGGCTAGTGAGTGACTTCACCTGGCAGCGGTACTCTGCTGCAGACACCATCCAGGCACATGCTCCAGTGTATCTGCACTTTTTCAGCTTGGTCTTCTTTGAAAATGAACCCAGAACATCCCTATATCCCTGTGTGGCATACTCAGACCTCTGCTCAGGAAGAGGAGGGAGAGGGATAGCATCAAGTACAGACAAGAACTATTTGATGCTTGGCTGAGGAGTGTTGGGAAGCGGTAATGATTAAGGCAATATGTGAACTTTCTGAAGTGTGAGGATGAGTGAGACAAAAATAATGGCCTATTAATGAATTTCAAAAGGAAAGGGGAGATCTCACCAGAGATCCTAAGCCCTCCCTCCTCTGATTAAACTTCCTGTCATGCTTCATCACTGGAGAGACCGTAGAGCTGCTGTCTGTCTCTTCAATATGTGCAACGCTATACGCTCCGCATTTTAATTGATTGGTCCTCCATGTTATCTTTTTTTTTTACGCTTTTCTGTTCTCTTTCTGCCAAGTTGTCTTTTTTTCCCCTCTATCATGACAGACAGCTAGGTTTCTTCTGTAGGCCAGGAGTGTGATAAATTAATCTCCATTTGTTAACTGTGATAAATCACCGAGGCCAGCTCCCCAGCCTGGTGCGGAACCACGCTGGTGAGACTTGTGTGCCCGGCGTGCACCGAAGGTTGCATGTGCTGCGTGGCACTGGGGGCCTGCTCCGCGTTCAAGCTGCGCTCGCTCCGGGTGCGCTGAGGCAGCAGTGAATGTGAGCCATGTGTTTCCCCTGCAGCCTTGTTGGCTACCAGTGCGATGGAAAACTCCACCGTCTGTGAAAACCTCCTGACCGTGTAAATTCACAGACTTCTCCTTATCTGATTACACTCCAGTTCTGAGAAAGCAGGAGGAAAGAGCTATAATATTTAGACTTTGTGGTAAACACTCGAAAATATGTACTTTCTAGGTTCTGTCTTTGTTTAGTGATGTTACTTTCAGATGGAGAAACAGCACTTGTCTTTTTTCTCCTCTCCCCAATACCATGCAGGATATCTGACAACCTACGTTTCCGAACAGAAATACTCAGATGCGCTCTTGTCAGTGATGAAAATATACTCCTAAGTCTGTTATTCCAAGCTCACCAAAATGTTACATTAACTTAGGCACGTGAGCAAATTACTGTATATCAGCTGTGGAGATAGGCTGTAGGCAAAAGATGGACAGGCATGCAAACTTTTGCCCCAGTTTAACAGTACATATATCACTGCCCTCTGTGGATAGTCTAGCACAGCGTAAACGGTTTTTTAATGCGGGAGTTTATGTCATGGCAATCAAAAATTCCAGGAAAACCACTTCTTGTGGCAACACTTACTCATGACCTGTATTGACCAAATGCCCCTGAACTTAGCAGCTTACAGAGATTTTAGCTTGTTTACCCTCCAGCAGCTGCTTTTTTCAGCTTGTGTTTGGTCTTTTTGCTCACGTTTGGTTCTCCTGTGCTGTGCTGATGTACCTTCATCAATCCATGGCATTTAAAGCTAGAGTGAAGGAGGGAAAAGATTCAGTCCAGCTTCAGAACTGAAATGTTTTTCATGGACATACCAGTGTCTAGACCAAAGACGTTTGGTTAGGAGAACCAATGTGTTCTTGGTGCTTGAGCCCTGTGCAATTGCATAAACTGCCAGTTAGATGAGATCTCCATAGAATATAGAATCATAGAGTCACAGAATCATAGAATCACTTAGGTTGGAAGAGACCTTTAATATCATCATATCCTACCACAGCCTAACCCTGCCTAGTCCACCTCTAGATCGTGTCCTTCTGCACATCATCTATTCACCTTTTAATCACCTCCAGGGATGGTGACTCTACCACTTCCTGGGCAGCTTGTTCCAATGCTTAACAGCCCTTTCAGTAAAGAAATTTTTCCTGTTTTCTAGCCTAAATATCCCCCGGTACATTTGAAACTCATCTTCTGATCACAGATTCTGATAACCTTGTCTGCTTCTGCAGCTCATCTTCTGATCACAGTTAGCTGACATTGAGGAAAAATCTTTCTTCAGCACACCCTGGCCCTTTGCGATGCCCCATCTCCTGACCTGCCAACCTGTGACACTGAGGGGAAGGCAAATCTAGAAGAATGTGTGGCCCAACAGCTGGCTGTGCTTGGAAAGTTACATCTTATTTGGAGACTGAATCTGTCCAGTTACAGCTTCCCACTGCTCAATCTTGTTATGCCTTTGCAGCAAATCTGAAAAAGCTCCTGTTGGTGTAAAAGCCACTATGGCTCTTGCATACAGGCAGCTGATGTGATTTTCCTAGTTTTATAAATGTATATTAATTGTATGGCCTTGTATCTTTTTTGTGGCTTGTGGTATTCTAGACTATAAAGGAGATGACCTAGCAGTCAGGGATCCATGTTGGTGGCCCTCTACAGAGACAGGCAGTAGTTGCCAGAATATCTTTTTCTGATTCATTCAGCAAGGAACTGTTCTAGAACTGAGATGTGGAATCAGTGATGTATTTGAATGCTAATATCACTTTATAATTAAGCAAAAATGAATAATTAGGGCAGCCTGATTTGCTGAAAGTCTTTGTGGTTTTGAATGCTCTCATTATCTCAAAATAATACCTAGCTTTGTAATGCCATCCTCAAATAATTATCTTCTGTGAGTTCTGGATAGCAAAGCTGACAATGAACTAATCGGGCTTACAACTGCTAAGGTGCTCTAACACACAAAAATATTTGACTTAAAATACAAAATGCACTGAATTGCAGGGTCCCCATGTCCAGAGAGACTAACGAGGTGCTCTGAAACCTATTGCACAAAAAAGCCTGAGCTGCTGGACTGGTGTCAAAGTGTGAAGGTTCTGTGTCATTTTCAGAGAGATTAAGCAGGGATGTCTGGTAATTTGCATGGCTCAGCTTTTTGCAAAGTGGGTGATGACTCCAGTCAGCTCGAGTCCCTGAAGCTTCTACCAGTGACTATTACAGTCTATTTAAAAATCATCACCTCTCTTGTTTTCCAGATTATTCAGGACAGAATATTTAAGCACATATCACGTAACAGCTTAATATGGAACAAACATCCTGGAGGGTTATTTGTACTGCCACAGTATTCCTCATATCTGGGAGATTTTCCTTACTACTATGCTAATCTCGGTGAGTGAATTCTTGCTATAATCTCATTGTATTTGGAATTTCTAGTGGAAATTTAAAAGTTGATCTTTGAGTAGCATGTTCTGAGTGACTTACCATTAATTTCTAGTTAATGATGCCTTTCGTTTATCCTGTCTCGATCTTCCCTGCCCACTGTCGGCTGGAATGTCTCTGACTCATCAACATGCATCATGTGCCGCTTGCTTGCAAAGATTGTTTTTAAAAAATCTATGTCCCTTCATACTTTCAGTTGCCAGTAATTAATGCCCAAGTTGCTGACCCATTCATGGCCCGAGGGGACATAAGAGGAATAGCTTTATGCTTTTGTTGTTTATTTGTGCTTGGCAAATTGGAAAAGTGGTAATTTACCCATGACACTTGTTATTGGAGTGCATAGTTGGTATGGATTTATTCTCCATGCTGTGTGTCTTCATATGGATCCCACTGGAAGGGATGAATAGGGCTTAGGTTCGTGGCTTTTTCCTGGAGTGGAGCTTAAATGCTGCGTTCTGCAGAGGATTGAGCCTGCAGGCTGAAGTGATCCTGCGTACCAGCCTGCTGCTACTTTTGGCTCAGCCTGTGCCATCCCACTTATGTGGATCTGTACCACTCACCTGCTAAAAATTCACAGTTAACCATGTTAAAAAGGGAGAAGGTTTCTGTGGAATTTTGATGAAGAGTGACTGTGACCCCACACAGATGAATTTAGATGAGATTGAGAGCAGTAATGAAGGGTAGATGCCAGGAAGATCTGTTATTTCAAGCAGAAAAGGAAATCATAGTGAGACAAAGGTATCAGAGTGGAGGGCAAGGATGCAAGCAGAATTATCAGCTCAGGAGGTAATTGAAGATGCATGTGGATGGGGATTGACCCAGAAAGAGCAAATATCTGACAGAGGCTGTAATGGAACTGAGGAAACTGAACAAGCTTCTGGAAGTTGTAGAGATAATCTATAGAAAACATCAAGTATCCAGAGCCAGAGAGCAAAACAGAGTTCGTGTCAAGAAAGACATTGGTTGAACAAACTAGATGTCAATATTATCTGTGGGACAAACTGGATGAAAGAAAGAGATTGCAGGACACTTGTGGAAATAGTGGGTAAGAAAAGGCAGTAATTGTGTTGGAGTCAGGGATTTCAGAGGGTGTGGGAGTTAAAGGGAAGTGTGATCTCCTCTGAAGCATCTGGTATCCTAGTATCCGAGGCGAAAGGAGATGGCCTAAAATAACACAGCAAGGTTTGCATTAAGTGCAGATTAGTTTTCCATCTCCAGAGTCCTTTAATCTGTACTAACCGAGGCAATTTTGTCTTTACTGAACACATATCTCTTCACTTCAGGTCTGAAGCCTCTTTCCACATTCACTGCTGTTATCCACGCAGTAACTCCCCTGGTTTCCCAGTCTCAGCCTGTGCTGAAACTTCTGGTCGCTGTAGCCAAGTCTCAGTACTGTGCACAGGTAAGCGGTGCTCTTTGACTGTCAGTCACAGTGGAGACAAAACTACTACCCCAAAAGCAAAGAGCATGTTGACTTCAGATCTTGTCACTCCTGTTTCAAGCCCCTGTTTCAATTCTGATGTTTCTTTGCTCTGAGATTTCTCCTGTCTGTGATCTGCGTGGGAAACAAAACTTCTGTGTGTAGTGGAATAGAGACAGTAATTAAACCCCTTTGTTTCATGAGGCAAGCAAAACAATGACTACACTTTAAAGATCAGGATTGTGAGTGCTACAAACGACAATAGGATGTGTGTGCCTCAAGAGCCCCTTAGAGATCTTCCTTCCTGATGCTGTGGCTGTTAGTGTCAGCAGTGCCAGGATTTTGGTTTCCCTAGGAGAAGCCCTGGGGAGTTCAGTATGAGCACCCTCTTGCACTGGAGCTTCACAAGTGGTTTAGAGCCAAAGTAAATCAGTGATATCCGTATGACCTGGTTGAGACAGAGATTCCAAAGTTCCTGTCCAGTCTATATTTGCCTGAGAGGATGTGTGTTGTAAATAGTCAGGATGGGTGAAATTACTGTAGGAAGCATTATTTTTAGACACATTTGTATCATTTTTTTGATGTTGGAATTCTTAACTTGAATTTCTCTCTGGAGATCTGAGTCCTTAGGCCTTGGACTCCATTGCCACAAAGTTCTCTGATCATGGTCCAATATTCTCTTTCAGATTATTGTTTTATGGAATTGTGATAAACCTCTCCCAGCCAAACACCGCTGGCCTGCCACTTCTGTGCCTGTCATAGTCATTGAAGGAGAGAGCAAGGTAGGTGGAGAAAAGCATGGTAAAAGATTGCATATATTCTCCGGTGGTACCAGAATTTGTTTTTCCAGCTGCTTTTGTGAAAGCTTTGTAGGTCACAGTGGTGTGACAACTCCTTTCTATTCTTTGGTCCTTTGTACCAGCTTGATCACATATTCATGTTTCACACGTGAGGCCTGTGCTCTCAGACATCAGCATGGCAAGGGATGTTGTGAATATGAGATTCACAGGTACAACCCAGTTTTGAAATGTGGCCCCAACAGTAGGCAGTGATGACCCCATCTTTAGAGGTGTCTGTCTCCACAGCTGCATGTAAGTGGTGATGCAGTTGGATTCAGTGAGTCAGTCAGGTGCAAAACTTGGGGTTCAGCTGTGGACTCAGAAGCAGAAAAAGAGCTAAGGATGAATGGTGTTAACCTGCCTTGGAAAAGTACCTTCTCTCATGGTCTTGTAGGAGACTGATGCCAGCGATGGGATCCCACCACCACAAAAAAGGAAGGGACAAGACAACACCCTTGTTCCTTTGCACTTCCACAAAGTCAAAACAGACACCACCCAGATGAGAAAAGAGGCTTTTTTTTAAAATCCACACTGAAGTGGAGGATTAATTTCCAAACACAGGCCTGGGAGAATCAGGACTTCTTGCTTCTAGACTCCGAGACAGATTTGGACTGGTCCCTTCTGTCAGCTGGCTCAAGCTTTACGTTTTCAATTTTTGTTGCATTGGCAGCACAATCCTGTTTTGAATTTCCAGTCCTGTCTGTGGTCTTTGCCCCAGTCACTTTAGCAAGGAGAAAGCAAGAGCCCTGCGAGCTTGGCAGCTAATAGCTCGTGCCATGTAAACAGTATTGCGAGAGCTGCCGCAGGGCTGAGAGAGGCTGTCGTGATTTCTGAGCCTTTTTGAACTTTGTGAGGTTTTCTTTTTTTTTTTTTTTTGAAAACTTGCAGAGGTGACATAGAGGAGAAAACCTCTGACCAGTTCTACAGTGTTTGTAGAAATTGGCCCCAGGCACTGTTTAGATTACAAATGAGTCTCCTGAGTGCATAAAGGTGTGTTTATAGTGGACGGTCTCTTCCCTCTAATATCCCAAAGTATGCCAAATACCTTCTTGTGTGGAAAAGCTGTTTGTTTGGACAAAGCTTGGCGAGCCAGAGCAGTGCAATTCAAAGGTTGCACAAAGGAACTGCTTTTCCTCTTCAGACCTAACCGCGGTGTACTGGCAGGCACGGTCGCTCTGTGCAGGTGAGCGCAGAGGTCTACCTTTACCTGACCTTCACTCTTCCCCATGAAATCAAGATATACTATCACACTCTTTTTACAAAAGGGAGCTTGAGCTACAAACAACAAATGTATGGGTAGTCCCAGCTGTTGTACTATTTGACAATTTTACTCAGTGTGTGAAAGAGCTGGGGTGAGAACACAGGTCTCTTGCACTGCTTTGCCTTAGCATAAGCAAAGCCAAGCCATCAACCCCTGCCAGAACGCCTCTTCCTCACAGCCACTGCCTCCCTGGCCCGAGGCCATCATAGTGATGAAGGGATGCTCTCCAGACAGACTCCATGAACCTCCTGATTAGGGAAGCAGAGCTTTCTCTGAATTGAGGCACAGATTCCAAAGACTTCCTTCCAAACTGGTTGCAGGGGGCACGGAACTGGCTGTGTCCATTATGAGGGAAGTATAAAACTTCTCCATGTCCCCATTTCCACATAGTGATTTCCTCTTACCAGGCCTGATTTCTGTGGTGTTTTCTTGGCATAATAAGGGTCTATTAACTAGCCAGGCTATTTTTCCTAGCAGACAAGGGAAACAAATATTGGTGTGTCCTTGTTACTATTCATCAGTTCTCAAAAGGTGCTAATTAGTCTGCTAAAGAAACCATATGGATTCTCATTTCCTGCTGTTATCCATTTGATCCCTCTTCCCCATCCATTCCCTATCACTTCAAGAATCGTTCTGACGTACTTTTTAAGAGCTTATTCTGCGTATAGATTTTCTGCATATATTTCTGTCACTTAAAAATCTGTCTGTTTAAAATGCTACAATACCAATATAATCCTGATGCAGGTGAAGCTCACCTGTTAAGCATGTTCTTCACCACGTTCTCCTTTTCTGATGGAGAATGTCACACCATTTGGCAGCATCTCCCTGTGGATACAGCACCTGTGCACAGGGATGGAGCTATACTGCTTGACAGAGGAACCACCCTAGTAACATAACATCCTTCACACACAGCCTGGACCACTTGGCTTGCCAACTGCATAACCTTAGGAGTGCTGCAAAGTCCTTTTCAGTGTTCGTTATCTTTGGTCCTCACACCCCGTGGGAAGGTAGAGGGTCAGTCCCAGTTACCAGGGAAAGTGTCCTCCTTGAAGAAGCTGTAGGTGCAGATCCTCAGTACAAACCATTGAAGTTTGTTGCAGAAGGAGAGCAGCCTGCTCCAAAGAGGGAGGTCTGTTCAGAAACGACTCCTCAGGTAGAAGGTGTAGGCTGACTGCTGGGGTGATGAAAATGACAGTATTTCACTCGTGAGCTGAAAGGTTCTTCCCATCAAGCAGAGATATGCTTCAGACAAGAGGAAAAAAGAGTGGGGAATAAAATTGAGATTTTCCATTAGAAATGAGTCCTTCAAGTGATTTTTTTTTCCTCTTCTTCCTGCCTTGAATGCCCACAGGTTATGAGCAGTCGCTTCCTACCCTACGACAACATAGTGACAGATGCAGTGCTAAGCCTGGATGAGGACACCGTGCTTTCAACCACTGAGGTAAGGGTCTCTGTCATCCTGCGAGTCAGCTGCTCCCCGGCTCAACCTGAGTGTAGCAGATAGGCTCTTCTCTTGGCTTTGCCAGTGAGCAAATGTTACAAGATTTCCTGCTACGCTCCTCAGATTTAGCGCGTTGCGCTTGTTTCAGCAACCCTGCCACTGCCTGCCATCAGAGGAGCTTTTTACCCTGGTTAATTGGCTCATCATTAGCATATGGTTCTTCCGTTCTTTATTATTTTTGTAACATAGCTGCAGGCGGGTGTAGGCAGCCAAGAGCAGTCAGCCTTAATACTCTATTCTCACTTTTCTGATTGGGGTAGCGTTTTTCCCCCCACGTTATCAGTTGGGTGTGGGTGGAGAAGGAAAGGGGTGTCAGCAGCAGGGGACTGCTGTCACTTCAAAAGGCAGCGTTGCTACCCTAATGCAGGATTTCACCAAGGAATGCTCTCTTACCATTGTGCTGCACCATAAAATTGGAGATCTTTGCTAGTTTAGGTGTTGGAGTGTTTGTGCCAAGAGCAAGAGAGCGCTAAGAAAAGAAAAATGCTGTAGAAAACCAATTTTTACAACTGGGATGAGTATTGATTTCTGGAACCTCTTCCTGAGAACCACAGGGGAAACTGATGACAGTTTATATAGAGTGCAATATTTGGGAAATACATTATTAATGATGGCCAGGGAATAGCTTGAAAATCTCGATTTTATTTTGTTTTCCCTTCCCACCCCCTCCCTCTGTCGTGTTCATGGCCATTCCCTTCTCCCCATTTCACCTTTATAAAAATGCTTTTTGTGAATGCTGGGGTTCTTTTACTGATGCTACCACAGCTTGTATGTCAGTGAAGAAATGCCTAACATTAGTCACCGGTCACTAAGATGTCACTGAGCTTGTTCTAAATGGATGAAATTGCAACCACTGTTCTCCATGGTATGGATTTGTCGTGCTGTGGTTAGGCTCCCCCAGAAGAAACCATTGTAGCCCTCTTTTGCAGCACAGATGGAAGAAGTAGTTGGCATCAAAATATAATAATCTTGATACCAAGATTACACCTTGATAGTTTTTGCTGGAAGGAATATGGCTGCTGACAAAGCACTTGTCTGAAAAGCCCTGCACAGCCATAATCCCCAAACCCAATAAAAGACATTTATCCCAGGGCTGAAGTTCCTAAGCAGGTTGTTGCTCAGGATGAAGGGTCTTGTCTCAGCTGACGGGGGGGCATGGCAAGACCTCTCAGAAAGGATCTTGCACTGAGGTGGTATTTACAGCAATCCAGCCTGTAGATTCCATGAGGATTTGGGGCTTTGTTTTGGTTTGACTGGTATTTAGTCATCATCCAAACTTTGGAGTCATCCAGGCTTCTGGAACACATATGAAATAAATAGTGTTTCTCATTTGGCTTGGCCATGTTCTACCCTAAACATTTTGAAATGCAAATATTTGTTGTTTTTTGAGACAACATACACATTTCTTTGTGGCTTCTTCCCCCCTGTGAGCAGCTTGCAGCCAATACTGCATTTTTGCACGGTGGGTATTGGCTCTGCGAGCCCCGTGGCCCCAGTACTGCAGGGAGAAGCAGCTGGCCAGCTCTTGCTAGCACCCACCTTGCAGCTTCAGCCAGGGTGCCAGGGTCAGTGAGTCTCTTTGGTTGCTCCTTCTGAAGAACTGGGGCCTTTCTGTTGCTTCACTTCCCCCATCATACAGCTTCTGCAAAGAAACAATGTGTTGAAATGCTGACATGAAATGTGTGGTGTGACACTTCCCTTGCAACTAGCTGTTCTTGGGTGGTCGTTGTGGCAAAGCTTCAGGGCCCAGAGAAGACGATTTAGAAACGTGGTCAAACATGATCCCATTCCGTTTGGGAGGAGCAGTTGCCAGACACATCCTCCACTCTGGCCATCTCTGACGTGGGAAAGGCTCTCCATACGGCGCAGAATTGCTCTTGTGAGAGGAGCTGTGTCACGTGCGCAGAGGAGTATTTGGAAATCAGCATGGATGAGAAGTGATACAGAGGTTTAAGAGACTGGTGGCCTGGATGGCTTTTCCAGCTGATCAGCTGAGTGGTGATGCCATTGGGAATTGTATAGGATGAGCACTGGGGGTCTTTTCACTAAAGGGAGTTTTCTGTTAGGGTGGTTGCTTGAGTGCATCACCCTGGTACAAGGACAGATACTTGAAAGCAGAAGTGAGGGCACTGAGTGCAGTTGCTTTATTATTTAAGTTTGAGAATCTCAGACTTCTCTAAAGAAAACAGATGTCACATACTATGGGAAAGGCCTTTACAGGGAAGAAAAAAAAAACTTCAGTTCTTTCATGTGGTATTGATTTGAATGAGATCAGAACTATCACAACGGTAACTGGTTTGTGCACATTGTCTTTCTAGTTGGCCTCAGATTTCTTGAAGCAACTTGAAAGAAAATAAGCAGTCCCTAACTTTGTGTTCCAGTACATGTGTGACTCTTCTGTTTCATAAAAACTTGTAAATGAGAGAAGTCTGACAGTAGTCACACAAAGTGTGACTCTTCTCAGAGCAGCTATTCTTTATCTAACCTCTACACCCTTGACTGGCTGCGTTCTTGGAAGGTTTTTCAAGCATTTTTTGAGCAAGGTTTTAAGTCCCTCAGGTACTGGAGAGAAAGTGGTGTGCAGAGCAGAAACAAAGCCTTTGTTTCCTTGGGTTTGAAGGAAACCCAAGGAAAATTTTTTCCATATGTATTTTTACCAAACTGCTTTCAAATCCAGAGCCAACAAGCCTTCTGCAAACTGCCCCAAACATCCTTTTCCTTGTGTCACCAGGATTTGTTTGGTGGGATCCTGGGTAGCAATTCCTGTTGCCGGTTACGCTTCTCAGAGATGTGATTTATTGAAATAGTTACAATGAGACAATAAAACAAATATGTGCTATTGGCAGCATTTGACATCTTTGTGTGGCTCATAAATATCAAGAATTTCTTAAAAAAACAGGCTTCTAAAGCCATGTATCTACATGAAAATCCTATCTTCCCCTTGATTAAGCTATATGTTTATCCCTATTTGTCATATAGGCAGTCTTAAAAGTGTGACCTGCGTGGTCCTTAAAGGCTCAGTATAGATGGAGAATATAAAAGGACCCCACATTGGTTCCCTGTTTTAATCTCACTGAGCCACGCTGATAATTTGTTTGACTCCTGATTTTCCCAGCTTTGTGTTGACAGTACTGAAATGGTAGGTGAGATGAGCAAAGATGTGCGAAAGGTTCAGTTTACCACGTAGCTATCACCAGTCCGTGTTGCATCTAAGTTTAAATGCACCTACACCCATTCTTCCTGTAGCTTGTAAAGGTTTGATACATAAAGGGCAAGCTTGAAAATGTTAATGTAATGCTGTGATGCTCTAGACTCCCTTTAATAAGAACCATTAAAATGTGCATAATTATAGGGCAAAATGTCAAGCAGTCAGTTTAATTTACTGATGAATACATAGAATTAATGTTTTGCAACAGTTCCAAGATTCTGAATTACGGATTAGCGGCAAGGTAATATTTTGTTTTGTTGACATTTGTCGAAACAATTTCAGTATTCATTTGGCCTGTGCCTTTGTCCACAGGTGGATTTTGCCTTTACAGTTTGGCAGAGTTTTCCAGAGAGGATTGTAGGGTACCCTGCTCGCAGTCACTTTTGGGACAACACTAAGGAGAGGTGGGGTTATACCTCCAAA
This sequence comes from Heliornis fulica, assembly GCA_013399135.1. Classification (NCBI taxonomy): domain Eukaryota; kingdom Metazoa; phylum Chordata; class Aves; order Gruiformes; family Heliornithidae; genus Heliornis; species Heliornis fulica. The sequence continues at coordinate 29,189 of VXBZ01004297.1, read as the reverse complement.
TGGACTAATGACTATTCCATGGTATTGACAGGAGCTGCTATTTACCACAAGTAAGTACTCTTACGATGCGCTGTCCTCCGTGTGTATGAAACACAATATGTTGTTAAGGGGTGAAGAACATTCTTCCGAGGAGAGGGAAAAATGGAAAGATAATAAATGGATCTACTTTTTATAGGGTAATAATTTAAGTTGTTGGTTTAGCTCTGGGGATCTGGTAATCATTATTGCACTTGTTGGGTCTCTTTGAAGTCACTTGTATTTTGAGGCAGTTGGACTGCTCTTTTTAGCATCAGGAATTACACACTTCAAAGAGAACCCGAATTCATTAAGCTGCTCGGCTGAATGGCCTGCAGCACAGCAGAAAAGAGGTTACTTCCAGACCAGCTCTGGGGATGTGTTGCCTGACCGCTGCAGACTGCGAAGTCTCCTGGCTACTCTAGAAATATAGTACGGTGGACACTTAACAGATCAACATGTTGGAGTCCCAGTTATTAGGGCTTCAGCAGACTGAAGACGCTAGATTTTAGGAGAAAGTCAGCAAATTGGAGGGCGAGACAGAAGAGAGGAAGCAGTGTATCCAGACTTGGGTACGAAACTTGTGTCTCAACTGAGATAGAAATTTCTTTGAACTTTTGATCCCTGAAAGCCCAGTGACTTACATTAATCATACTGCTGTTGGTTTCCAGATATTATCACTACCTGTACACTCATTACCTGCCTGCCAGCTTAAAGAATATGGTGGACCAACTGGCCAATTGTGAGGACATTCTAATGAATTTTTTGGTGTCAGCTGTGACAAAATTGCCTCCAATCAAAGTAACACAGAAAAAACAGTATAAGGAGACCATGATGGGACAGGTATGTATCACAGCACATTTTAGCAGCTGGAATGTGTTGCTAATATAATGGTATGGCTTGTAGGTTAGGCTTACAATGTGATACAATGCACAGAATCATAGAATGTGTTAGATTGGAAGGGACCTTTAAAGGCCATCTAGTCCAACCCCCTGCAGTGACAGAGACATCTTCAGTAGATCAGGTTGCTCAGAGCCCCAGCAAGCCTGATCTTGAATATGTCCAGGGATGGGGCCTCCACCACCTCTTTGGGCAACCTCTTCCAGTGATCTACCACCCTCATAGTGAAACATTTTTTCCTAATATCCAACCTAAATCTCCCCTCTTCTTTTTTTTTTTTTTCTTTCTGTTTTAGTTTAGCAGAACTGTAGACTTTAAATGTGCTTATTACAATGAAGGAAAAGGAGAAATGGCAAACATGTCTGTGGATGACAGCTTCTCTTCATAGTTTTCTCACACAGTATTACTCATGGTGATTCCAAACTCATGGAACTGATGATTGTGCCGACCAAATTTCAGTTAAACTCCATTTTTCTAATTAAATATTCTAGACCTAAGACCTAGTCATGAAATGCTAGAAGCAGAAGTAAATTCTGGAAAGGTTTTCTATTTTTAATTGTTATTAATGAATATAATGCACCAGGTTGTCCCTATGCTATTTTAAAGTATATAGTGTGATTTGAGCACTGACATCAGACTGTCACAACAGAGGTAATTTGTGATATTCAAGCATTTTTTCCCACAAGGAACGTTTTGTCCCATGGTGATGCCATCACTCACTAGCAGCCATGCAGTGCTTGCTTTAGATCCTTTGCAGCTACTGAGTAACCACTGTGTAATTGCAGAAATGGATGTACCCTGTAGCAACAGGGATGTGTGGTAACCCTGGGGCATTTTTCCTCCTGCCCTGTGTGAGCCAGCAATGGGAGGAATTGCAAGTACTGCAAGTCCTAAACGTCATCCCATCTGTGCCACCACGATCTCTATGATCCTCACTACAGAGAGTACCATGATTCCTAGAGGCCAGGAGAAGGAAGAGGCTCTCTATTTTGCCCTTACAATTTCTCCTGTTATCTCTACTGTGACCAGTAGAGTGGCCATGCCAGTTGTAGACTCCCTTATCAGTATGCCACTGCACTATCATCTCAGGTACATGTAGCATTCAGCAATTCTGACTCACCTGGGTACTGCAGAGACCTTCTGTGAGCAAGAATGTGCCATTCAGGAAGTACCTGTTGCTTCCAGTTTGAGCTTCACCTCTCCACAGGGCCGTGCTTTGGCTCTTTGGCAGTCAGAACATTCATTTTTCTTTTTATTGCACGGGTGACTTGAGTCAGCCATGAACTATAACTCTCTCCTAAAGACAAGTTGTTCCTGCAGCTTTGGGAAATGTAATGGGCCATGTTCATAATTCCTTGAAAGACAAATAAAAAATTAACATAACCTCAATGTTGTGACAGAGATTAATGGTCGTATGGAAATTCACTGTTAATGGCCAGAATGTCTGCTATAATCCTCTATCAACAAGCTTTCACTTGCTCTTTAGTGGCTCAGTATAATCAAGAGTCTGTAATCAACACACATTATAACCTAACACTTGAGCTAAACTGGACAGGCCTTGGGCAAAGATCAAGTCTGATACCCCATTCACTTGGCAGGTCCCTGATTTTATTGGTTTCCTCGCATTTTAATTAACACACTTTGAGTTTCTGAATTTATATTTGATTTTAAAGTATAGTGGAAACATAAGTGCTATACAGAGATGCATGAGAAGTGGCATAAAATTCAGGTTCTCAGCATTTGTAGTTTATCTTAAGTAATAGTTTTATTATGTTTATACATGTAGTTTAGGTACAGATGGAGAATAATAACTGCTTCAGAGCTGTTAGGACCACTTTTTTCCAAAGGTGCTGAGTTTCATGGGCTTCCATAGGAATTCCAGCTGCCCTGAACTTTGGAAAAATCAGGCTGCGTTATTTTGCGTGTATGTGTGCAAAGACCGTGGTCTTTTCCTCGGCTTGGAGTCTAACGTGGTTAATGGGGAACTTCAGTCAGCTTACTTCATCTGTAAGACAGTGCTGTCTTACACCCTGGCCTCGGCTGGTGGAATTCCTGGAAGTGCCGTGCTCTTCTCTGCAGGACATCTACCCACATGAGTAATGCCAGGCATGTAAGGAGTTAGGCTGAGCTCAGTTACAAGCTGGGTGAAATTACTCCTGTACAAATTTTTGCAGATCTGGACTGCAAAATGTGGTTGTGACCTGAAAGACCATAATAATTGCAGTGTGTTTTCCTTGTGTGGCTGGAGGCTGGGGCCAACAGCTGCCCGAAGGATGTGCACCTCCTGTGGAAAGTAGTAGCCTGATGTCCTGATGGTTTTCAAGGACTTGGTCAACCTCAGAAAGAGCTTGAGAGTTTAAAACCCAGCAGAGTGAGGGAGAAGAAGAAAGTGTGAGGTGCTGTGCCGGCAGGCTTTGGGGGGTCTGCTTGCTGGTGTCATGCTCTGGGCCAGGCTGGATCGTGGTCTAGCTCAGGTCATCGCACCACACTGCCCTCAGTGCTGTTTGGACATCCAGGGTGGCTGGCTCACCAACACCGCCTCCCGCTGTGAGCAGGGTGTCCTTCCCCAGGTTTGAATACCCCACTGAGCAGATTTCAGCTCTGGCAGAGCCAGGAGCTGTCATGCTGCCACACTACTCTGCAGCATGGCGTCAGCCCGGCCGCAGCACCCACCCTTTCCCGCCAGCTTGCCGGCCCATGTCTGATTTCTGCTCTCCTCTCCACAGACGTCCCGGGCCTCACGCTGGGCCGACCCCGATCACTTCGCCCAGCGGCAGAGCTGCATGAACACTTTCGCCAGCTGGTTTGGCTATATGCCGCTGATCCACTCTCAGATGAGGCTCGACCCTGTCCTCTTTAAAGACCAGGTCTCCATCCTGAGAAAGAAGTACCGAGACATTGAACGACTCTGAGGGGCGCTGCTGAGGGGGCCAAGCCGCCCCTTGCCCACGCAGCCACTGGCACGTGGAGCAGACTGTGCTGCCGACAGCAAGCGCCTGACCCCAGGAAGCAGCATCCTGGCACCAGGGGTGCGCTGCTCTGGACTGCGTCGAACCGCCCGGCAGGCTTCTGTCGCTCAAGACTAGGTTGTGTACAGTTTCATTATGGAACATTAAATAATTATTTTTGAAATGATTGCTATGCAGGTTTAAACTTTTTTAATGATCAAAAAAAAAACCTATTAAAAACAGAGTTCTTTCTTTAATCAAAATTGTGTTGGTTGTGAATATTTCAAAGCTGCCGTTTCTTTCTTTCATGCATTTGATTGTCATTGCAATTTTCATTCATTTTCCCTTGCAAAGTTAAATGCTTGAATCTCATGGGGAGAAAATGCAGCAGGTTCAGAAACAAACTGAGCACAAGCAGCACAGAACCCAAGTATTAACGTTTCTCATTTACTTTTTGATTTTTTTTCCTGTTTTCCCCAACCAGTAGCAGCCACTGTGGCAAAACTCCTTTGGATGGATGGAAAACTGGAGAACCCCCACTGAGAGAGGGGAGAGCATAGGTCCTTTTGGTTGGGGACCCTGTTTTTAAAGGCAGTCATGTTTGCCTTTGAAGCAGGAGAGGAACATCACTGCCGAGGAGCAAAGTGGTAACATGAAGGGCTTTATGCACAGCACGGTGCCCATCGTCTGTTTTGTTAGGAGAGGCACACCCCAAACGGTCAGTGCGGTGGCCAGCACAGCGGCAGTGCCGGGAACACAGCCTACATGAGGCCTCGTACTGATGCTGCGATCATGGCAACTACATTTCCAGAAATAGCTTTGTTTGGAGGGCAAAAGTGGTGTTAGTGGAAAAGAAAGCAAGCAAGTTAGTTCTCAGAGTGTAGGAATTTGTCCTGTAACAGATTGGTTTATATGAAATAAAAGCATGGGCTTCTCTTTTTTTTTTTTTAAGCACAAATAAGTGGAGAAATTCCTTCCTGGAGATCTGACACCTGACTTGAAGCGTGTGCTCAGATACTGGGTACTGGCAGCAGCAGGAGCTCCCAAGCATACTTGGGGCAGGGTAACTCGCCCCTGAAATACTGGCATAGCTCACGCAATAGTTTTATCATTTCAAATGGAAGTATTTTCAAATGGAAATACTCCAGCTGTTTATTTCTCTGTAGTGCTTTGCCTATTTATGTGTGTCTTTCAGTTGAAGAATGAAAACAAAAGCAGTGTTTCGGGTCAGGAAGATGCCATTCCAATTTGCTAAGAAAACAAGCACTTTAAAAACGTTTTGAACTCTCACATTTTGATGAGGCGCGTTTGGGGTGCTCTGTAACGATCACCACGCCCAAGAGCTCGGTTAAAGTCACAGCAGGAGAGTTTAGCCCCGATGCCCAGAAGACCAGCAAGCCTTTCTATACCTCATTCCTGTGTAAAGGGGCCACCCGGTAGCAGGGGTGAAGAGTAGGTGGGGTGATAGGCAGGGTGGACCAGAGTTATCACCAATTTCATTCAGACTCAGGCACCGCTTTATTATGCAGCTTTAAGCAACTCCCATAACTGAGGCATGCCTCAGTTCCCTCATTTATTAAACTAATCGCTAACCGGTTGTAGAGGGAATGCTGTGAAGTCTAAATAATTTCTTTTGCCGGTAAGATCAGGATCCCCCAAGAGAATATTGCTTTAAAAGTGCAAAGTGCGTAATGCTAAATGTTTGTATGCAACCTGACACGTAGAGACTTGCAAGGAATGCTCTGCTTTGCATATGTACTGCAATATTTGGAGAGAGCACAGCCAGCTAGGGCGGGAACATCAGGTTCCTGACATTTTGTGTTAAACCTGAACCAAATCTTGAAAGGAGCCTGCCAAAACCTGTGTGAGACTGGAGCTAGTGACTTATGCTGCTGAAAGGAAGGTGTCACCATTCCGCGCTCCCGTTGCTCTCCCGGCCTCTGGCCATGCAGTCTTGCCTCACACCTTCTGTCCTGCTGGCATCCACCAGATACTTCTGTGAACTCTCTAAAATCCTGGAAAACCGTCCGGGGAATTATTGGAATTTTTTAATGCCATTCCGGAGAATGAAATCAGCCAGCATGTGTAAAGAGGCAAGAGTAGGTAGGCAGGGCTGAGCAGGAAGTGAAGCAGGGTGTGCTCCTGTCTTTGCAGGGTGATCTGCTGATTCAACTCCCCACATCCCATAAAAACCTGACCCTCACTTCCTTGTGCTGTCAGCTCTGCACTTACTGATCTGCCAGGGAAGGTGAAGTCCAGTGTGGTTTGATTTTCCAGGGCTCAGCAGCTCCTAGGCCACTTTTTCCTCTTAGACATGAGGCATCTCCTTGCGGGGCTGGAATAGGCCTTCTCCTTGGGCTTTGGTTTTGGAGAACGTGTGAAGCGCTGGATGAGGTTGGCAGGGCTCACACTTTGCTCGCGTCCCCGTTTGCAGGCAGGCACGTGGATGTGTCTGTCCACAGAGATCCACAGCTCTTGGAAGCAGTTACGGGTCTGTAGCCAGCAAGAGTGGCCAGGGAGAGGGAAGGAGGGGACCCTGCAGAAATAAGAATTACAGTTCTGCTTGGGTTGCAGTTAATGCCATTTTGGGGCACGTGTGTTGGGTTTTTGGTAAAAAGGAGTAGCTAATTGCTTGTGGAGCACAGCAAGTCAGGCCAGGTTTATATAAGCTGTTTGTCATTCCGTTGTTGTCACTTTTTGGGGTGGCTGAAAGAGGCTGTGCTAAACTCACTCTCAGTGTGACCCTTTCTGTTTACAGATGGCTAACTAAACAAGTGACAGTGAAAGGCTCAGCTCCAGAAGGGATGTGGATAGGTAGGAGAGCTTCTCTTTGTAGCACGTTACCCTGGCACAGCCGTGTCTCTAGGAAAGAATGTGCCTGGCAGCCAGTGGCAAGGACGGCTGTCAGGCTCCGTGTCCACGGCCTCGGGACCCAGGGGAAGAGCTGGACATGGGTCCTGGGGAGGAACTAGACATAGATCCAGCCCAGAGGCTGGGTGTGTGCCGCCTGGTGCGTAGTCATGCCTCGGATCCTCCCCTGTGCATCCCTGCTGGACAGAGCTGTGCTGGTTCCTTAGGGAATGAAGTAATATTTTTATCACATCCTACGTGCAACTTAATGGTTCTTTATGCTTTTTTTGACTCCTCCTGCCCCCCACCCCCGCCCCCCCTCAACTGTAACTCAGATGGTGCTGAAACAGGGTTCACTCCTTGTTGCTCCTTTTGTAGGCTGTTTTTTTAATTATTTTTCTTTAACAGCAGGCTATGTTAGCCTTTACTTTACAGGTACTTGAATGCCTGATGACTTGACTGAGTGTTACGCATGTGGCCTTTTGTAAAGGTTACTGACCTTAATTTAATCAGGGGTGAGATGGATGGATGAATGTGAATAGATCCATGCCATTAAAACCGAATAAAAGTAGGGATTAAAGTTTGGGAAAACTGATGAATTTTTAATTAAATTTATAAAAGGGAGGGCAGTGGGGAGGGGAAGGGGGAATAAAAAGAAACCTTTCCCAGTTTTAATTTGAATGAGATCTTTTGCTGGAGGAGGGTTTCATAATGAGAAAAATGTGACACAAAAATAGGGGCAAACTTCCAAGATAGAAAGTGCCTGGCTTTCCTCGCAGTCCCCTGGGCCCATACAAGATTTTGCCCTCTTTCTATTTCGTGAAAAATTCTGATGATTGCTATAACTTTTTCTGGATGCAAGTGTTCCAGCTTTGCAACAATTTCGTGGTGAGCACGCTGTTGTGCTAATGCATGGCTATCGAGTGCTTTGATCTCTTCCATCGGAAAACATCATGGATTGGATCAATTTCAGATTGCAATTTCTTTTTTAGAGCCAACTTTGACAAAGAAATTAATCTTTCACCAGTGAGCGCCTTCTAAAATAGCTCATTTACCAAAAGATGTCATTTGGAGAATGGGAGTAATCGTTTGACACTGAAGCAGTGAAAGAAACACCTAGAAGTAGACTTGGGGTTTTGGAAATCTTTATGTTCCCAGGGTAAAATGCGGTGTTGTCCTCTTTCTCTCTCCCCTCCCGTATCGAAGCTAAAAGCCTACTCAGCATTTGTCATAACTGACTGACTGACAACAGTTTTATTAATTCCTCCACCTTAACATCCTCTCACGGCAAGGGGTGGACTGGGGCTGTGCTCTTATTTTTTCCAGGCTGGCTCTGCCACCCATGGCAGAAATGTGCCCTTGGCGGGCATCCGCCTGATAGAGCCGTTTCCCCGGTCATCTGTCTGTCTTCCCAGGGATGGGCCTGGGTTCTTCCAAGACAGGACCTGCTCCACAAAGGGTCTTAGCTGGTGTCTGCTGGCAATCAAACTGCATCTTCCAAACTTGTGTACATCTCACCCTTGTTTAAAACTAAGTCAAGCTGGCCTTTATACCACTACTTTAAGCATCTTCACACACGTTTTTTTTTAAGTTGGAGTTAACTTAGAGGGAGTTAAATCGGGGGAGGGGGAGGTTATGGGACTCATCAGATGCTTTGGGATCCTCCCTCCCACACTTTCATGATGTTTTCAGTGACTATTTCACAGCGGATTAGTGATGATCCAATGGGCCTTGCGACCTTGTACATAAGCCTGTATATTTATTTTGAGAGAAAATGTGTATAGTGTTTGGATGATGGGAACGGAAACCTGAAATGGGAATTCTTAGGTGAGCAAATGTAAAGCAAAAAAGCAAACAAAAATACAGTCTTATTTTGTATAAAATGTACATTTTTGAGAAAAATTTTCTAATGCATTACCAATGTTTTCATAGTGCTGCCACATCTTTTTTAAAGTGTTTTTCTCCCTCTTTGTTTGACTTGACAACATGGTGCAATTAAACCTAAAGCAAGTGTGTGAGTGAGAGAAAAAGAGAGAATGAGAAATTAAAAAGCCATATAATTTGGTTTACTCCATTAACCTGTATAACATCATAGGTTTACCATCTAAGATAGGTTGTTTTTATAGATAGTGTCACCAAAGACTTTTTTTCTTCAGATTTATTTTGAAAAGTTGTTAATAAAGGACGTACGTTTCTGTTGCAGTGTGGTTTTATCTTTAAGGTAGAATAACAAATCTTGCTTGTGCTCTTGAGAATGCAAATCCGGGAGCACGATTGCCATGGGTCTCGAGGCCAGGGCCGTTACACAAATGGCTCTTTATCTGCTTTCTCCTCAACTTGAACCGAGCTGGCGGCTGCATGTATATATCTATGACATAGTTAACATGTATGGACTAGCATCTATACACGGTGGTAACTAGTCCAGTGATGTTGACAGGCGTTAACTGTCTTACCCGAGGGTAAAAACCAGTCTGTGTCACTTGTGCGTCAGGAGAGTGTCGAGAGTGTCCCTGTGTCATGACACAGTCATTGGTAGGGAACAGTGGCTTTTAGGAGGAGTCACTGTAACTGTGTACATGCAGGAAGGAATGCGCCTCCAGCCTGGAGGCCTTCGAAGGCTCAGAATGTGCGTCTTTATTGACTCGTGTTTATTGTTAGGGGGTGTTGGAGGTCTGTCACGGTCACGGGGAATCACATTCATACCACCTAACTAGATGGCTACAAAGTGCTCCTGTCTGTCAGAGCAGGACCTCTCCGTCTCCCTGCATAGTCAACGGACAGACTCAGGATTATCCTCCTCACCTCTGGCAGACACGGTCTGCCAGAGGTGAGGAGGACAATCCTGAGTCTGGATCCTCTGGTCTCTTAGCATGAGACCAGCTGCACCTCACACATGTTGGTTTCTCTCTGCTGACAGTACACACACATTGACCACAGTGGCCTTGGGATCATGGCCTGTAAGGAATTAGTCACCGGTTTGTTCCCATCAGAGATACATAGATTGGCCTCATCCCTTCTTCATCCCCTCTGCAGAGCATGGAGAGGTTCTTAGATTGTCCTCCTATCTGATATGTCAGTCACAGAAGACTGAAGTATCTTGGGGAGAGGCTGAAAGACATGGGCGAGTCACTCCTGGTTTTCTGAGTCACTACAGTCATGTCCAAAACAGAGCATCCTGGCAGCTCTTGGTGTTTATGATACTGGCTATGGGCTTCTCCCTGCCAGGACACAAGCAAAAACACATTACCCTGAAAATGACCCAAGAACAGTATTCTTATTCCTTCATCAATTTGTAGGATGTGGCCAAGTTACTGACACAAAACAGCTTGGGGTAGCGGTCATTTGATTAAACTGCAGATAGCTGGAGCTACCATAAGGCTGTTGTCTACATTAGTGATTAGCATGGACTAGCTGTTGTGTTAGCATGGGCTAGCAGTAGTCTGAAACCTGACCTCCATGCTGCACACATCTTGGAAGGGCTGATTGAGATGTGGAGATGGAGCGTGCCAGGTGCACTTCTGCATTTATCAGCTTAGTTTCATCTAAAGAGGATCTGATTTGTGTGCTCTAACACTGCCTATGATGTGAACCAAAGTGAGATAAGGGGGGGAAATTGGATTAGACATCTCAGAAATGCAATGCTGAGCTCAACCAAACCACTTCCATTGCTGTGCACCCCTCATAGACTGGTAGTCAGTGGAGATCAAAATAAATCTGGTGAGCAGGGTCGTCAGAGACTTGTGCCTGCTTCACCTCTGTTGTATAGGAAGGTGCTCTGTAAAGAAAAAACTTCATTGGAGAACAGAGAACCACAGAATCACGGAATCACAGAATCACAGAATGGTTGGGGTTGGAAGGGACCTCTGGAAATCATCTAGTCCAACTCCCCGTGCCACAGCAGGATCACGTAGAGCAGACTGCACAGGAACACATCCAGGCAGGTTTTGAATGTCTCCAGAGAAGGAGATTCCACAACATCTCTGGGCAGTCTGTCCCAGAGCTCTGTCACACTCAGAGTACAGAAGTTTTTCCTTATGTTAAGATGGAACTTCCTGTGTTCCAGTTTGTGCCCATCACCCCTTGTCCTGTCACTGGGCATCACTGCAAAGAGTCTGTCCCCATCCTCTTGACACTCACCTTTCAGATATTTATAAGCACTGATGAGATTCCTCTCTCAGTCTTCTCTTCCCCAGCCTAAACAGACACAGGTCCCTCAGCCATTCCTCATATGAGATGCTCCAGTCTCATCATCCTTGTAGCCCTTTGCTGGGCTCTCTCCAGCAGTTCCCTGTCTTTCTTGAGCTGGAGAGCCCAGAGCTGGACACAGTACTCCAGATGTGACCTCACCAGGGCAGAGCAGAGGAAGACAATAAACGTCCCTTGACCTGCTGGCCGTGTTCTTCATGCGCCCCAGGTACCATTGGTCTTCTTGTCCACTAAGGGCACACTGGTGGCTCATGGAGAATTCTGTGTTGCAGGTGTTAGATGAAGGGAAGCCCAGGTTGACTGTCAGTTTTTGCTTTCTTTACTTCCCACACTGGGCATAAAAACTGATTCTTAGCTGGACTAAATCAAAACCAGGCCCATGAAGTCCCTGGGATTTGCTTGCTGACGAACTGAGGATCTGGCCCAAAATCCTTAACCCATAATCAGTTCAACTGCAAATGCCCTTTGGAGGCTTTTCTGGAACAATCTCACAGAAACTCAGCGTGCTATCACTTGAGCGGGGATAGATAAGAGAGTTGGCACTGATCAATGTCTTGTCTTATTTTAAATGATTTAAATATTCTAAATGATTAGCAGAGAGAAAAGAAACAAGCCTCTGCTTTCCCTTTCTAAAGCTATTAGCTAATTGTAGCCACAATGTTATCAGAGAGAAGCAGATTTTGCTCGAGATTTTGAGCAGCATGAAGAGGGATGTGCTTTATTCCACATTTGTTTCTGTACATGGCATTCGGGGCCGTATGTGGGTTTTATGGGCCGCCTGCTCCAGGTACTGCTAGTTTGGCACATTACCTGCATTTCGACTGCGCATTATGGATGGATGGATGGATGGATGGATGGATGGATGGATGGATGGATGGATGGATGCTCCATGCAGCAGTGGCTCCTCCCCTGCTCCTTTCTGTAATTAACTGTTGTTTTGCTGGTGGTGCTGAAGTGAATTAAGGAACAGATATTTTTCTTTCCAGAAAATGAGAAATAAAACCATTCCTGAAGAAGAATGTAAAATTAACAGCACCAGCTGAGGTAGTGACTGTAAAATGATGACACAAAACTCTCCCAAAGCTGCTGTAGAATGAGAATTTTGAGTTAGTAAAATATTTTCCCTCCAATTTCTCCCTTCCTCTCTACAATAGAAGCAGATCCCACTGGTGATCATAAAGCAGCCATGGGGCAGACCGGTTCCTGGCAGCCAAGGTGTTGGTTGTTTCCAAAAGGGATCCCCATTCAGCTCCTGCTTGGACTAAGCATCCAGAGCACCCCAAGGTCTGTGGTGGCCTCAGTGGGGTTTTCATTTGGTAGCTCTGTAGTAGACTGAAAAGGTCCTCAAAGGAAGATTTTAGGACCTTTTACAGAATCTTGACTTAGAGATGGAAAAACAGAGGCATCTGCAACAACTTTGCTACTTGGAAAATACAAGTCTGAAAAAGACCGGTCAGATTACAGAATCACAGAATCTTAGCAGCTGGAAGAGACCTCGAAGATCATACAGTCCAACCCCCCTGCCTGAGCAGGATCACCTAGAATAGATCACACAGGAACGTGCCCAGATTGGTCTTGAATGTCTCCAGAGAAGGAGACACCACAACCTCTCTGGGCAGCCTGTTCCAGTGCTCCATCACCCTCACAGTGAAAAAGTTCCTCCTTATATTTAGATGGAACTTTCTATGTTCCAATTTGGAACCATTTCCCCTTGTCCTGTCACTGGCCATCACTGAGAAGAGCCTGGATCCATCCTCCTGACACTCACCCTTTATGTATTTATAAACATTAATGAGGTAACCCCTCAGTCTCCTCTTCTCCAAGCTAAAGAGATCCAGCTCCCTCAGCCTGTCCTCATAAGGAAGATATTCCACTCCATTCACCATCTTGTTGGCCCTGCGCTGGACTCTTTCAAGGAGTTACATGTCCTTCTGGAACTGAGGGGCCCAGAACTGGATGCAATACTCCAGGTGTGGTCTCACCAGGGCAGATATTAAAAGATGTGCAGTTCTCAGCTCTGCCAGATCTGCTACGTGGGTAGCTGGGGTTTTCTGAAAATCTGCCCATTTTACTGCCCCACCACTTAACCCTGATGTGGAGACACACGTGATGCGGTAGGAAATGTACTGGTGGCATGATTGCCACATGCACATTATCACTACCGCTGTGGAGCACCAGGCAGCTGGGAGGACAACCTGAAAATGGACAAATTCAGCGTTGGAACTTGGGCTCGAAAAGGAAGAATTGAAAGCACAGCAATGAAGGGCAATGCGGCAGGAGGTAATGGGTTTTCCTCTTGCTTCTGTTGATGTAAATCCCTCGTTTGTGCTGAAGACAATGAATTGTTTTGAGACTGAAAAAGGGCGGAATTAGACTTTCAAAGCATGAAGTTACAATACCTTTCAATTCAATGATGGCTTGATCCTGCTAGATAACAAAGCACATTCACACTTTGAGCAGCACCTTGTGAGAGACTGCCAGAAAACACACAATCCTCTGCTTTCCCTGAAACGGGCGGGTAAAGCACTCTGTTAATGCCAGCCAGTGACTACATTAAGATAATTTTTAATATCCAGCAAATCCTCAGGAGAAGCTGAAATAAAACATTTGTCACTTTATAATTTTTAAGGAAAATGTATACCAGTTCATTGCAATTCCATTTCCCTGGCAGCAGTAATAGAATTGTTGCTATTAGGACTAAAACTGAGTCAAGCTCAGGAAGATCTAAAAATTGGGAATTGCTTGTGATACCAAGCAATAATGTTGTTTTCAAAATCCACACATGATTTAAATGCAATCCCCTTAAGTATTGAAATCTGTCTAGTTCGCTCCACAGGCAAATAAATCCAATGTATATTTTTCTCTCCTGCTCTTAGAGCAGGGCCAAATTGTGGTCTCAGCAACACTGGAGTAAACTCCAAATTATTGGTGTTTTCCTCATATTTCTCCTGAGCCTCAAGCCCTGGTCCAACACGAGATTATTGAATTTCCTTAGCTGCATGGTGTTGGGGTGAGTGTGGCTTGAGGTCACCTTGGGACTGAATCTTCCCCTTGAAGCCAACTGAGAGGGCGCCATGGCTTTGCTGTGCACATTGTGCTGCTGTGCAATACGAGTCCAAAAGTGGGTCATGATGAACTGGGTGGGGATGGGGCTCAGACTCCCTGGATTGGTTTTTACACACTAGTGACAGAAGTCAAGTCTGATGCATTTGGAGGGATGATGTCAGTTCTATGTGAAGTGATGAGGAAGATACAGTTTTCATGTAATTAAACCAAGGACTGGTTGATAGGATTCTTGGTCCTATTCCCAACTGTTCTGATGATTTATTCTAAGCTACAAACCCACTTAGCCTCCCTGCACCTCACTGTTCCTAGTGGAATTTCATAATATTGGATAATTTCATAATAGCGGATGTTCATAAACACCTTCATTTTGTAAGGAAGAATCCATACTTCAGGGGTTCATGCCAGTGTTTTCTGGTCCTCAGGTGAGGCACTTGGTTTAAGAGCAAATTTTTAATGTATCATATGGAAGAAACTCTGGAACTAGTATGAGTAGGTGAGAATGTTGCAGGTGGCTGCTTATAACCCCTTGTTTTGTTGTGTATGTGATGGGTTGCAGTCTCCACTCATTTATTCTGTTTAACCTCCAAATGAAGAGAAGGCTTGGAAAAGCAAAATGATTTATGGTGACACGCAGCAATAACAACATCACAGTCACAACCACTTACAAAAGTGGTTCCAAATCATTATCCTTCTGTAACAGAGGGGCAGACTTTTGAGGTCTGGTCTTGTAAGTCATGGCCACCCCAGCCTTTTGAGTCCCAGCTCATTACAGTTATGGATACACGCTGCCTGGAGCTCCAGCTGTTCTGGAGGTTACCTGTGTCCTCAGCATCAAATTAGGAGATGTCTGGGTTCAGTGTGATATTTCTCCATCCCCTTGCGGTCTCTCAGCATGTTCGCTCTGAAAGGACAATCACTGTGGGAGCAGAAGTTGTGTAGGGCAAGTCCACAGCAGATGCCTGTCATGGACAGAGCTTGTGCATCAATGCAGACCTCCTGGCTAAAGCACCCACGGGGGTTCTTCCCAGCCCAACTTCTTCATAGCAAACCAAGTCAGAGAACTGAGTTGAGAGTAGCAGAGAAATCTCCCTGCTGCCTGGTTCATGGTACAGGAATCTGGAGAGTTGGGTAAGGGGGAGCTGTTAAGTTTCAGAGAGTCTCAATGGGCCTTCAGCATCCCCCCTGACTATGGTGGCAAGGGGAAAAAAAAGGCAAATCAATGCCAGGACAAGCAGAAAAACCCAGCTTTCCCAACAGCTAGAATCTTTCCAGGTTGCCTTTCTTACATCTCCACTGCTCTGACATCAGATATTCCCCGGGGTGTCATGCAGACGAAGAAATCTGAGACTCCACGTAGCCCTCGGACTTGAACTTTCTGAGGACAGCTGCCTGGTTTGTGTGTATGGACAGATGCCATGCGAACGAGTGCAGTCCCACTGTATCCCGCAGCTGGCAAGCTTGAGCACGTATTTCGTTTTCCAAGACTGTACCGAGTTTTCTTGGATTTGGGTCTGAAATGAAAAAGCAGCTGTGCTGTTTCAAAGCAAAGCAAGAAAACTGTCAGAATTTATGCAGGGCTGGAGCCCTGACTGCTGATCTGAACAAGGCAAACTCCCAGGCAGTGTTAAGTCGGTGCCAAGGCGACCTCCAAAAGGTGCAATCAGATCCAGAGTGCCAAGCAGGGAGAAGTGAGCACACATCTGCAGAAATGCTAAAAACCTGAGGTGCCCAGACAATTTGGTTTGCATCCCAAGATTTTCCAGCAATGGCCTCTAGTGCTTTTCATGTGTTAAGCATCAAATGTAATCAGCCACACAGCACAGTATGATGAAGTAAATGCATTGGGTCACTAAAGTGCATTAAGTGCCATTTACTGCATCGATTTAATTCTGTCCCTAGTCAAACTTATAATAACCATCTCTGTCCCTTATTGCTGCTTCCCTTTTACTGCTGTGCAGGCCATGGCATCCATTTTCTCACTGACAGAGTAACTCAGGCTGGCTGATAAACCCAAGCCCGCTGTTGTCAGCCGTGCCTTGCGCAATGCAGCACACCAGAGGGCTGCAGGTATTCCAAGCTGGCAACCCACGCGGGCGGGCTCAGCCGGGGTTAGGTAAGCCTGCGAAGCCAAAGGCCAGCGCGGGGCAGCTCGGGTGCCTGGGAAACCCAAAGCTGCCCGCTTCCTCTTCTCCCCATTGTGTGAGGGAAGTTTCCCATGAGCAGAGCAGGAGTCATATGCTGAGCAAGAGGCGAGTGTATTGGCACGGTGGGTTTGAGGCTGGAGAATGGATGTCTCCATCAGAAGAGTTTCCTCTACAGGAATTTGTTTGTCATTTGCTCTGTGTCCCATTTCCCGTTGTGCCAGTGTAAGTGCCAGAGCAGATTGAAGGTCAGTGTGCAGATTAATTCTCCATGTAGAAAAAAAGCTTTTTCTTCCTTTTTCTTTATTTCCTCTCAAGTACTTACACAACCTCCCTTTTTACTAAAGAGTGCTGAGTCTTCCTTTTTTTCACTTTAAATTTCCAAAACACTGGGTTGTGTGCTCTGTCTTGCACTCTTTGTCGATTACCCCTTTCTATCTAGATCCATCCCCTTAGCAGTGGAGTATGACAGGGCTGTGTTACACTTTGCGGGGCTGTTGTGCATTTTGGGAAGCCAGATGTGCTTTAGATGGGTTTTCTGTGAAGCCATTTCCACAGAGGAGGAGGAAGAAAGGGGAGGCACAATGGCTCGTCCCCTTCCAGGAAAGCTGTTGGTAGCTCAAACACTTCCAGAGGCGAGAACTAAGTGAAAGGACAACCACTCTCCCTGCTGCATCGCAGAGCATAGTTCTTTGTCTGCTACTTTGTCTTCACTCTTTTTTATTTTTCCCCGTTTCTTTTGGAAAGGTTCAGTTTTTATGACTAATTAACTATTAATTTGGCTAGAGAGCAAGCAAGCAGAAAGATGTGTTATAACATACAGAGGAACGTACTGTACTTGGTCCCTGAAGATCTGAACTGAGAAGCAAGGTCCAGCACCAATCTGTTTGTGAGCAGAATATGCTGGGAATAAGCTTTGGAAGGGGAAAAGAAAAGAAACAGCAGCAGAGATCCACATCATTTCTCCCTGAAAGTTGTAGAAAAGGTGAAGAAAAGCCCTAAGGACTCATTAAAAAATGGGAGCAGCCATGGAAAGTGTCAAAGGTTTCCAGACTGAGAAGGAAGGGGAAGACAATCTGGGACAGATTTTTTTGTAAAGAGCAAAAACATCAAAGTTGCGTTTGTATATCCAGGAGGGTGTGTGCCCTGGGAACTTTGGGGACAAGAGGGAGACAAACCCATGGCCTGCTGGTGGATGGGGAGAATGGAGCGAGCAGGAGAAGAAGGTTGTGTGTTACTTGTATGGCTTCTTTTGCAAGAAATCCCTGGATGCAGCAGTTAGGTGGCACAAGCTGAGACTTTGGAGAGTGGGAGAAAAATGTGTGGCTGGAAGTCTGTGTTGGGTTGTAGGGAAACCAGTTGTTTAGCAAAGGCAGCAGAAATAGAAGATGAAGCATAGAAATTTGACTGTGTGATATCTGCCACTCATACTCTGGAATGAGCTAATGGAGGCATCAAGTCCCACTGCTGGACTGAGACATGCTAGACCCCTATCCAGGATTTTGGTGTTTGGTCCAAGGAAAGGGAAGAAAGGGTACAGAGGAGAGCAGGGGAAAACTTGCTGACACCCATGGCCTGTAAATGGGGAAAGGGTGGAAAATGGCTCCAGCTATGCAGGGTCAACAGACCAGCTCTGAGGCAGTGGCACAGTCTGGTTTGCATCCACTCACCCCGAGATTTTCCCTTCCCCCCACCACCACCACTTCCAGCTTCAAAACCAATATGAATACGGTTGGTAGGGACAGTCCCCAGGCTGTGCAGTCCCCAAATTGGTGTGTGGGTGACACCTGGGAGACAGGGAGTTGGCACAGGCCAAAACACTCAGGAAGAGTGTCCACGTGGAACAGCATGGGTGGCTGGGTGCTCTGGCCCTTCTTTACTTGTTGCAGAAATACTGCCAGGCTGTTCGTGGACCAAGAAGTTGTACAACACCAAGTCAATGCTTGGTGATGCCTGGGGGGCATGAGCAGCCAGAACAGCCACAAGAGCAGAGTAAATGCTGTACAGGCATCTTAAGGCAGGTTTTAATCTGGCAGGTCCGGCGTTTGCTTCCTCTTTGTGTGTGTGCATGTGTCAGACAAGTCAAGCTGCACTTCCTTGCCTGCAGGAGGAAAGGTGCTGCCTGGGGTACCGGGGCTGTTGGGCCCTTGCCCTTCCTTCAATTCACACTTGTCTCTGGCTCTCTGCAGCATCTCACTCCCTGGTCTGGGGAGTGCTCCATGAGGTCAGGTGCTCTCACTGCTCCTGCCTTGGTGCATCCTTTGGCTGGATCCCATCCATGCTCTCCTGAACAGGGAGTAGCTCCCTGCCATCCTCGCTGCCACTTATTGGGCTTTTCAGAGGCATGATTTTCCCCCAAGGCTCAGCTCCTGTTTTAGCACCTGCAGATAAGGGCCAAATTTTCTGAAGTGCTCATCAGGCAGCTGCCTCCCCTAGGATGCTTAATCAGAATTTTTTTCCCAAACAAACAAAAAA
>VXBZ01004297.1:0-10569 GCA_013399135.1 Heliornis fulica | reverse complement strand
AAAACAAAAAAAAAAAAAAGCCACGGTGAACAGTTTGGAAAGATCCAGCCATTTGTAAGCCCTTGGGAGCAATGACTGTTGTTTATGTCATGGTTTTGCCTCATAGCACAGGGCTTGGTGTTGGGCACATCTCCTGATGAGTTATATAAAATTATATAATTTTTATTTAATAATTTATTATATAATTTATATAAAGTTATATAAAATTAACTCCTTAGTCCCCACCTTGGTGGAATTGATAACAATTTTTTGGTGTTTTTTTTGGAAACTGAAGATGCTGATGGAAGTTTAAGTCCTCAGATTCCTGCTCTGTTCTGGTGCACAAAGAGGTTGTTTGTCCAACTGGAACCAGCAGGTAGAAATGAATTTCCCATTTTGCTTTGTGTTACCAGTCATATTCTGGAGGAGGAAGCGTTAGTTTCCAATGAATTCAGAAGTCCACCTAGGACAGACCTATTCACATTTTAAAGGCAGGTTAAAAGTCTTCTGCTGGGCAGTTTCCTATCAGGGTGAGAAAAGCAGCAGTTCCAAGAGAACAGGTGCTCTGGGTCAGCTGGCTAATGGCCAGCTTGGAAAAGCAAAGGGTAGCCTTGCCACAGCCTCACTGAGTGCTGGGTGCTGAGACCTGCTTTGGCAGCTGTCCTGGCTGTGCAGAGACAGAGAGAAGGGTGACAAAGCCGGTGAAGGGTCTGGAGCAGAACGTCTGTGAGGAGCAACTGAGGGAACTGGGGCTTTCTAGTCTGGAGAAAAGGAGGCTGAAGGGAGACCTTATTGCTCTCTACAAATACCTGCAAGGAGGGTGTAGAGAGGTGGAGGTTAGTCTCTTTTCTCGGGGAACAAGTGATAGGACAAGAGGAAATGCTTGCAAACTGCACCAGGGGAGATTTAGGTTAGACATCTGGAGAAGTTTTTTTACTAGAGGAGTTGTTAGGCATTGGAACAGGCTGCTCGGGGAAGAGATGAAGTCACCATCCCTGAAGGTGTTTAAAAGGTGAATAGATGATGTGCTGAAGGACATGGTCTAGAGGTGGACTGGGCAGGGTTAGGCTGTGGTTGGATTCAATGATCTTAAAGGGCTCTTCCAACCCAAGTGATTCCATGATTCTAAGCTCATGGCTGGGCACCAGTGGACCCTCGCTAACTCAATGCTTTAAAACCCCTTCCAACTAATAGTTAGGACACCATTTCTGGTATCCTGGTGTGTGGTTAATTTCTTCTCCTTTTTTGCTTTTTAGTGGAGAAGTGTGGCTGCTGAAAGCCTGTGACTCCTGCTCAGAGCAGGGCGGTGGGGAGGATGTTGAGGTCCAGAAGCAAGTCGCATGATGCTCCACTCTCAACCACAAAATCACAAGTCCTGGAAAGTAGCATTCAATGACTAAAGCAATGACTCAATTTCCTAAAGCAGATGTGTCCCACCTTTCAACTGAGTCACATAGTCTAACACAGAGACACCTGTGCTCAGCATACTTTCCTATAGCATAATGAGGTGAGTCTCCACCACATGAGCTGAATAGATTTGCTTGATCACATGGTGGAGAAGGTTGTTGCAGCCTTCAGAGATGCCACAGGCAGTTGGCCATAGTCCAAACAGACCATACAGTCTGACTGTACCTGGTTTGTAGTGGTATATTTACACTGGACTGTCAGGGATTTTCTCCTGCTGGGCACAGCTTGAGAGGACATGAGAAAGGGATGTGTTGCAGCGGGGCCACGTACCCATCTCTGATCTATTACTGGGATGCTGAAAGAATTTGGCCGGATCACCTCTCAATTTCTGGGCATCATTTTCTCCACCAGAATAACAGGAACGATGCCATCAGCTTCCGCTGCAAAGAGCTCCAAGACAGAGGTTAGAAAGCACTAATGAAGAACTGGCAATAATTACCTCCAAATTTAGAAATAAAAGGGCTCTTGTTCCCTTGGCCCTAATGTAATAAATAAATAAATGGAGTAGTCTTGGCTTTATTGCCAATTCCATCTGATTAGATGGGACTTAATTTCTGACATTTTTTCTGCTGGTGGCCATATGATAAAGGCACCCCACAGAACCAGCCTGACCTCTGGGTGCCTCATCATTTTCCTGGGGAAGAAGTTACTCTTACAGAATTAGTTTCCTCAGCATGCCTTTGTGGGGCTGGTGCTTTAAATCAAGCAGACCCAAGCAGCTGTAGCCCTGACACGGTCATTTTACAGCTTGCTGCTGTTTGTCGCCTCTCCCTCTTTCCCAGCTGGTAAGTACTGTTTTACCTTTCTTATTACTGTGGAGATGACATTATCTTTCACTGGAGAATTTCCCTGCTATACAGTTGCTCTGGATAACGTTTGTGTACAGATGATGTTTATGAAAGCCAGGGGGCAATTTACTTACTGCAGTGGGCACCGTTGCAACATGTAAAATCATTGTACACAAATACCATTGACTGAACGGCTCCCTTCCTTCCCATATTTCATTATCGGAACAGGTTACCCGGGGAGGGGGGTGGAATCTCCATCACTTGGAGCCTGTAAATCAGGCCTGGCTGTCTTTCCAAGGAGCGCGCTCTCACCGAACTGCCCAGCCTTGGGTCAGCTGCGGGCATCACCAGGGAAAAGTGATGGGCTTCCTTATGCAGGGGGGCAGAAGAGACAAACATAATGGTCCCACTGGCCTTAAAGCCCTCAGACCTACTGCTACAACTCTGGCTGTGCCAACACAGACATTACAAATGGATAAAATATATCCTCTGCCTTCTTGAAATCTCTCCAAAGGCCAGGCCTGTGATATGCATTGAGCGCACCAGTCTGCTCCTGAAATGAGAGATCCAGCTTGCATGGAAAATTTCATTGGTTTCCCTGTCCGGGCCCCTTGACTTGTCATTTGTGGAAACTTGAGTACAGGCTGCCTGGATCCATGACAGTCAATGGAAAAGGGCTCTCTCCTAGCCAAGAAGGGAAAGGAGCGCTGAGCCAAAGCCTGTGCTCTGGGTGCATTACTCGCCCCAGTTCAGCTGCAGCTGCTGGCCTGGGGAGGGGCAGAAGAGCCTGGCCACTTACTCCATTCAACTTCTGCTTTTAAATAGTTTCCTGAGCTCCTCTGCCATGTTCATCATGGGCCTTGTCTATCCCAGCAGCCATCTCTGACCTCCTGGGATCACCCCTTGTTTGCTGGTCAGAAGGGGAGCACACCCAGGACGGTGGCATTAACACAAGGGTGAACAGGTGGACCCTTCCATGCAGCCTGGTGCTGCATGCAGGATGGCAGAAGGCTTCTTAGACTCTTGTGCTTGTGGTGTGGCTCTGAAGATCAAGGCTGGAAATGTACAGTAACACGTTACAACACATATATGTTGTAAACCTACAAGCATACTGAAGTTATGATGAGGGGTGTCCCCTTTTAGTTCGTTTTGCACTGTAACTGAGACCTCAGAAGTGCCTGCTTGTGATCAGAAGGTGCTTGTATTATTGATCAGTTACTGGTCTGTGCAAAGGGTAAGTTTATACTATTTTATTAAAACTCTGCAAAGAACAAAAATACAATTATTATTGTCCAGGAACACTTCTTTCATGCTCTCCACAACATCAGTAACCACCTGCTCTCCTCTGATGCTGCCTGATCTGTAAGTTCATCAGGGCAGGGGAACTCCTGGTTGACATCTACCACAGAGCAACCCTGATTTCTTGGCTCCCAGTGATGGATAACCTCTTTATCTCAAGTACAAAGTTTCTCTGCCTCTAGACTGTGATAATGAGGGTGTGTAAGGGCCGAGATAAACAGATTTCTGCTGGAGTTCAGCTTGTGTGATTCCTGGTTGCCACCGAATGTGGTGTAGGGCAGGCTGCAACTGTGGGTCTGCCTCAGGCGTGCCTCCACCCTCGTGCCTGGGGATGGCAGTATAGGTTGGGGACTGGCCTGTTGGAGAGTAATGTAGGGGAGAGGGACCAGGGCGTCCTTGTGGACAGCAGGATGACCATGAGCCAGAAATGTGCCCTCATGGCCAGGAAGGCCAATGGCATCCTGGGGTGTATTAGAAGGGGGGTGGCTAGTAGGTCAAGAGAGATCCTTCTCCCCATCTAATCTGCCCTGGTGAGACCACACCTGGAGTATTGTGTCCAGTTCATGGCCCCTCAGTTCCAGAAGGACACAGAACTCCTAGAGAGAGTCCAGCGTGGGACCACCAAGATGGTGAATGGAGTTGAACATCTTCCTTATGAGGAGAGGCTGAGGGAGCTGGATCTCTTTAGCTTGGAGAAGAGGAGACTGAGGGGTGACCTCATTAATGTTTATAAATATGTTATGGGTGAGTGTCAGGAGGATGGATNTTCCTGTGTGATCTATTCTAGGTGATCCTGCCCAGGAAGGGGGTTGGACTAGATGATCTTTCAAGGTCCCTTCCAACTCCTAACGTTCTGTGATTCTGTGATTCTGTGATTCTCTGAAGCCTGTGCCTTGTCCCATCACTCCCAGCAACCTTCTCCACTGGTGGATGCAAGGGACACTCCTGCTCACGCTGGAAATTAGTCCCATGAGATAGATCAGCTGCAGCTCCAGTCTCCAGACAGCTGAACAGAGAACTGCTCCATGCACAGCAGCTTGCTCCAGGCTCTCTGAGATGTCCCTGTCTTCACTAGTTTCAGAAGTACAGGCCAGCACTGGCAAAAGTGTCCCCCACCCACTGGAAAGTTCTATGCCTGGGGCTTCTAAAGACATTGCAAGTCCACAGGAAGCTCCTGGGATGTGGGAAACACCATTACTCCTATTTTACATCTAGGAGTGAGGAATTTGGGAGCTGAAGCCACACATCTGTAGGACCAGTTCCACCATATTTTTGTATGACAGTATTTTCCTGTATTGTGTCTGTGCAGACCATTACTGGCTGGGTCGTTGCCTTCCTGTGCAGCTAATACACAGCAGCATATTCATTTTCAATTAATACTAAATAGTCATCATGTAGTTGGAGTTTGCTGTTTATATTAAAGGTTGTTTACATTCTGCATGAGATGAAGGTCATAAGAGAGTTTTTTTTGGTGTTTTTTTTTTGTTTGTTTGTGTTTTTTTTTTATCAGACCAATTAAGATGACATTCCTTTTCATCAGCATTACTCTCTCTCGAGCAGCCCTGCTGATCTGGCCCTGGTCACACTGCTGCCACGAAAGCAGCCCAGGATGCTGGTGCAGCTGAAGTCCTTGCCATGGGTAGTGTTGATGCATTCCCTGCTGACCCACCACATGGTCATGGGCACCCTGGTACCCACCAAAAGCAGGTGCATGGGAGGGAATAAGTGGTGGCCAGGCATAGAGGCTGGGGCTTGAAGGAAGTCATCTAGTGCAAACAGTGCTGCTGCTGCATGGGAAAGCGTTGTAGGACCTCAGTAGTGTCAATTGCCTGGGAGGTAACAAGGGGAAGCTGGTCCTAGGCTATTTCCAGGCTTCCTGTCTCTCTGTAATCAATAGTAACTTCGAAGATTAACAATTAATTAACTCTAATGGCAGCATCACAGAAGCTGTTCCAAGCAAGCAGCTCCTAAGACTTTTCCCCCTCATCACAAGTCCCATTCGTGCTGCAGTGTGCCAAATCTCCGGGCACTGCAGCAGTGTGATTCAAGAAACACTGGTTTCTTTTGGAACTTGACATTCCTGAGCACCTCCCAAGCTCATGCCTCCTCTCTACCATGGAGCACTTAATGCTGATTGTTCTCTAAGGATTTCCAAAAAGTTCCCAGAAAAAGCAACCTGCAAACCCAGCTGCAACCAATTAGAGGAATACAACTCAGCATTTCACCAGGTTGGACAGATGATGAGAATCACAGGATTAGGAGGTCCTAGGATTAGGATCAGGGAACTCTCCGTAAATATGTTCCATTATGAGATGTGTCACAGGATTTCATCTGTCTAGGTGCAGCCCTAGGGCCCGTATTTGCCAAGTGCCTTCTGAAGAGCAAGGCTGCAGGGTACTGTGGAAAGGGGCTTTTGTTTGCTTAATTGTTTGTTTTGAAACTATGGAAGGAAGTTGAACCGTTCTGACCATGCTGGGAGCTAAACACAGGTTGCTGAGATAAATTTGCAATATTGACTGGATGCTTGGAAATATTACATCATCTCCTGCTTGCACATAAACCTCTCACCTTCATCCAAAACCCTCATTCTGCTCTAGGAATTTTAACTGTTTCCACCTCACTTGGTGTGGTCCAAACAGTAATGGAGTCTGGTAACACTTTATAAAACAAGCTCTAATGAGGCAGTAGGAAAGATGGACTAAAGGAAGGATAAACTTTCCTTCATTGAGGAAAGTTGGAAAGTGCCCATATGGCCACTCAACATTTCACAGGTAGCAAACACATGTTTGTAAGCAATGCTATTGCACCTATGCAGCACCAGAGATGCTCTGTGTTCTGTCCTCTATCAGCAACAGCCAGCAATGCAAATGCCTTTTGAATGCCACAAGAGTTGTACCATCCTTGGCTTCACCAATAGTAGTGACACTTGAGAGCGACCCGCCTTAGGTGAGTAGTGTGGGCAGTATCGCCTACACTCCTGATGTAGTCTGTCTGTACTGCTGCTATTGGTCAAAGGCAGAGTGTCAGTGGTCTGCACACACTGCCAGAATTGGTCAAAGGACAGGGTGGGATGGTGTCACTTGGCCACTGTCCTCCTGCTGCAAAGACATTGTAAAATGGCCTATTACTGTATTTTGGACAGATGTGCACATTTAAGTCCTCTATTCTCATCTCATCTGCAAGAACCATCAGCACTGAAAACATCAATAGAAATAGCTCATCTCTAGTTCTAAACCCCCGCCTCCCCTTCCATGCCCATGCAAACAGAGGAAGGTCAAATGCTCTTTACTCTTAGTGACCTGGCTGTCATTTACACTTACCCAGTGCTTTACACTGCTGCATCATCTCAAAGCCCTTTGTGTCACCACAGTAAGCAGGTTTTTATTTCCTTCACCGTGCAGATGAGGAGAATGAGGATGACAGGGACAGCCCCAGGCAGTAGCGGGGTCAGGGGGTGAACGTGGCTCCTTTCTGAGCATGCAGGAAGACAAAAACACTATCAGGTATGAGTGGTCCAGTTGGCTCTGTGACACCCACAGTGCAACATGTCATGGAATCCATAGCCATGGCTCCTTTGAAACTTCCACCAACCCTCGCTCCCCCCACCCTGAGGTGCTTCACAGTGCCTTGTGCTCCCATACTTTTGTCACTCAGGATCTGAGGAAGGTGGTGGAATACACCTCCAGGCAGCAAGTCAAGCTGTGTTTGTTGACATTGCTTGTGTCATGCCATGTAGCAGGAAAGCCCTCCTCGTTGTTGGGAGTGCCCGCCCAATAAATAATGCCTGTGCTCAGTCAGGGACTCATTTTACTTCATCTACTCCTCTGTCATGAGCAATATTCTCTTAATAGTTACAGTGTATTTCTGGTGCTAGCATTCATATCCCCTCAGAAGAAGAGCTGTCTTTACCAATGTACTGTACTAACATTCCTATGCTGAATCCTTCAAAAATATTGACTTTTCAGAATAAAGTGGAAGAGGTCCAGAATTGCATGAATCAATGATCTAGGCATATTTACTGAAATTCTCCTGGGCAAGGGCTGACACATCTAAAGATTCACTTAAAAAATCTCTGACTGTACAAGGAACATTATGATCTTATTGAATAAAAATGAGTCTACCCAGGAAAACAGTACAATTCTGTTAAGTACTTTCAGTTCCTATGGGACAAAGGTGTTCTACAAACACGAGATGATGTTTATTACGGCTGAGCTAGATAAGATCATGTAGTGTGAATAGCTCGCTAAATAGTTATATGTGTTAAAAAGGGACCGAGAAATAGCAACTGCAATTTATGCTCTATAATATCAACCAGTAAGAGGAAATACCTGTGCTGGCTTGATACTCCACTGAGAATAAACAGTCTTTCAGTAAAGACCAGCACACTAAAGGCATGTGCGATGCATATGACAAATCTCAATTAAGTATGTAGGACCGCACCTTTCAAATGCGTTCTCCCCTTCCAGCATTGCAGAGAATCCTTAGCTCATAGGCCAGAGGTCCTTAGCATGTGCAAGGTGCTCTGCACTAACTTTCCATTTTCTGAATGTGCCCAAGGAGTGTCTTGTTGGTAGGACCACAGACTTACTTGATACAGGGGTTTGAAGGCATAGGGAAGATGCTGGAGACACCCCTGAGGAGTTGATAGAACGTGAGGACGAGAGAAAGAGGAAGGCACTGACAAGGGCAGGGAGAATCAGCACTATTCAATACCATGCTGTGGCTGGGGGAATATCCTCCAAGGAAGAGGCTGCTTATGGCACAGGGAGACAGCCCTGCTCTATTCATGCTGAGGCACAGCTGGGTGGAAGTCTCAATGGCATATAAGTTCCCGTGGAGTTTTGAGTCCCAGCAAACCCTTTTGATGCAGAGGCCAGAAAGCATTTTTCTTCTTCCCCTTCTGTCTTCATGAAGTCTGGTTCTGGATCCAGCTTCTGCTTCACAAAAGCATCGAGTGAGATGCCTCGATCCATACCACCCCTGTCCTGAGCACAGAGGGGTGCCCAGTTGGTGGGAAGGCATTTGGCTGTCAGAGCAGCAGGTGTAGTTTTAACACTTGAGGAAGCCAGTTCTGCTGACCCTGTTGGTGTCTGTCCTGGCAGGTCTCTCTGAGTTGAGACTTAGTCTCTCTTTCTCTTTCTTTTCATCCTCTAAAACCTTCACACTGCAAATTACTGTATTTCTGACTCAAAAGCAATATCCACTATGTAAATTATTGGCAGAAAGAGATCATTTTGTATCCAAGGTCAGCACAAATTTACACTGAATTCATTATACTGCAATTGGCTTGGAAAGGCTTTTGGATGCTAAGGATGTTTATACAGTTTTTATTTCTTTATCTTATGCAGAGTTGGTCTTACACCTAGACAGATATTTTAATGTTTTAATGGAAATCTCTAGTCATTTTACACAGAATATTGGAAAGAAAAAGGAGGGCTGACAAGGGCTCCCTGTCCCTTGCTATTACTCTCTCTGAATCTGCAAACAAACCGAGAGCAGCTGGAGCACGTGCAGCCGCAGCTTTTGCATATGTACAGTGGGTAGGTGTAAATGAAAAGCAGTGATTTACCAGCCCCACTACACTAATGGCTGCTAGTCACATGCCCTGGGCAACTATGATTCACGGTGTCAAGCAGG
This sequence comes from Heliornis fulica, assembly GCA_013399135.1. Taxonomy (NCBI): domain Eukaryota; kingdom Metazoa; phylum Chordata; class Aves; order Gruiformes; family Heliornithidae; genus Heliornis; species Heliornis fulica. The sequence goes on along the minus strand of VXBZ01004297.1, from coordinate 1,399 downwards.
ATCTGTCATAGCAAATAACCTGAGTGATGCTGGTTGACGTGCTGTGTCATCCCAGGAATCTGGAAAATGAGGAGTGTGATAAAATTCCTTCTTTTTGTATTAGTTTCTCTTTTAAGGAGATCTTCCTGATAGTCATGTCTCCCTTTTTCTTTTTCTTTTTCTTTTTCTTTTTCTTTTTCTTTTTTCTCTTTCTTCTTTTTTCTCTTTCTTATTTTTCTTTTTTTTTCTCTTTTTCTCCTTCTTTATCTCCTCTCTCCTCTCCTCTCCTCTCCTCTCCTCTCCTTCCTTCAATTCTTTTTTTCATTTTTTCAAAATGGAAAATCTCAACAGCATTCCACCAAAAATGTTTAAAAAATAAGTTAATGAAAAGCATTTTGTTTGAATGTATTTACCAGTTCCTGCCAGAAAACTCTTCCACTGGAATTTGCTTTACCATCCCTACAGAAAACTCAGCTGAGCAGAAAGTTTTTTCAGACTGAAGAATTACATATCAACTATGTAAGAAAAATGACTTCCTGATCACACTTTGACACAATCGTTCCATGGAGTTTGACTGCCCTGTAGCAGTCTATATTTAGCAGGATCATTAAGAGCTATTGAATATTGAATTAACAAAATGCCAGCTGGATTCTGAGGGTAGAAGGGTGTAAATCAATAGTAGCTGGAAACAAAGAGTGTTGTCCAATAGCTATATGACGAAAATCAGAGCTCACATGTTTGTACGCTTCATTCAACCTGAGATAACCGATTGCTGTTGTGACCTTGGGCAATGTTTTGACCTCCTTGTATCTGGTATAGTTTTGCTGCATAATTGAGAAACAGCAAGATTTTACCAAACCCTGATTAAGGTATCCAAATCTTGTATTTTTTGAGAAATTAATTTTCAGAAAAATTTCATACTTCTACAATGGTCTAAGCACTCAATTTTGTGGAGTGCTATTCAGTCTCTGGAATGGAAGTGGAGTGCGAAAGATGGAAGGTATCAGGAGCTAATATGAGAGAAGAGGAGCATATAAGTACCAGGAACAGTAACTGATGGTGGGGTGAGGAGCAGAAAAGGCCTTGGCTCTGTGTAAACCCTGCTCAGCAGGGACAAAAACACCCCTGTGTTATCAGCACTGTTTGCAGCACAAATCCAAAACACAGCCCCACACTAGCTGCTGTGCAGAACATTAACTCTATTCCAGCCAAAACCAGCAGAGCAGCAGATTAATTTCTAGATGCTTCAGATAAATAACATCCTCTTCTGATGTCCTCTTAGCAGGATGTTTCCTGCAGCAAGTTATAACTGAACAGGCGATGTGGCAGTGTAATGTAGAACTGGAAATTTTCCACTGAAAAACAACAGGGCAGAGGGATAAAGGAACTGAAATCATAGAATCATAAAATCGTAGAATTT
>VXBZ01004294.1:110075-122628 GCA_013399135.1 Heliornis fulica | reverse complement strand
GGGAGAAGAAACTCTCTTGACCTGCTGACCAATCCCCTTCTAATACACCCCAGGATGCCATTGGTCTTCTTGGCCACAAGGGCACACTGCTGGCTCATGGACACCCTGCTGTCCCCCAGGACTCCCAGGTCCCTCTCACCTGCACTGCTCTCTAACAGGCCAGTCCCCAGCCTATACTGGTCCCCAGGGTGTTACCATCACACCACCAAACCTGACCCCAAGCAAAACCTCTGACACACACCCAAACTTCCCATTTTTTGGACATTTTGCCCATTATCATGTTTTCATCCATCTGTGGGAGGGGGACAATGACTAAGGTGGCTCCCCAAAACGGATCTGGCCCTCCACCCTGACCCTTGCTGGGGTGGGGGTGGGTCTTACCTTGCCGGTCCGCCGAGTGCTGGGGGTGTGAGTGGTAGAGGGTCTGCTGGCTCTGCCGGATGGCGGCCGTCAGCGGGAGGTCAGCCTGCATCACCCACTCCTGGTTGCCGTTGAGCACCGTCTCGCCCGGCATGGCCAAGGAATGGCGCTTGGGGACGTCCTTAGTCAGCGTGGCAAGGGACTGCTTGGCCTGTCAAAGGGCATCAAGGTGACAAACTCACCCTCCACCCAGATCGTGCTGCTCCCCACACCCAGGACACCCAGTTCCTTTTTAGTCACATGATTCTTTTTCGGCCAGTGACGCAACAACGGCGGCAAGTGACCGCGTGCAAGAGCCGCAGCCGGCGCTGACACGCAGCGTGGCGAGGACTGAACTTGAGCCAGACCCCCTGGGGTGTTTCAAGCAGCCGAGGTGCCGAGCTGAGCTCCCCCTCACGACCCTCGAGTGGTGCCCGCTGCGTTACTGAGCTCACCATGGCCAGCTCGGCCTCCAGCTCCTTCATGCGGTTGTCTTTCAGGTCCAGCTGGGAGCGGAGGGCGCTGGCGTGGTCCGTCGCCTCCTTGGCTTGCCGTCGCAGTTCCCACTTCTCCCGCTCCAGGAGGTCCTTCTCCTTCGCCAGGGCTTTCACCGCATCCTCGCTCTCCTGACGGGACACGGGGACAGGACGTGAGGAAGAGGAAAGCCAAAAGCTCTTCTGGCATGATCCCTTGGGAATACCCAACTGCCACAGAGCCAGGGGGCAAGGGCACCTTTGGGCATCACGAGAGCAGCAAGCTGAGGGATGCAGATTCCCCAGAATCCCCCAGTCCCCCCCAAATGCCCCTGGTTAAAATGACATGGGATTTCCAAGTCTGCTTCCCAGCCCCATCTCCTCCAATACCCTTAACCTGCTGCAGCCCAGCCTTGGCAGCTGCACCATCTCCCCACTTGCAAGAGGCTGTCTGGGGCTCTATGGGAGAAGTTTTCCTTGACTACAATCCAGCTTTCACACCCAACACTGCTGCCAACCCCCCACCCCACCCTGTGCCACCAAACCAGGGCGCTGGGCACCCGGACTCACTTTCCTGTGCTGCTCGTAGTTCCTGATGAAGTCGCGGAGCTGCTCCTCGCGGCTCTCCAGCGTGGCGTACAGCTGCTGCATCTGGCTCACCAGGTCCGTCTTCTCCGCCTTCAAGCGCTTGCGGTCGGCCTTCATGGCTGCGGGAGAGACCACGGCTCAAGCGTCGGGGGCACAGCAGCCCCTTCACCTCCACCTGAGCCCAGTGGGTGGATTGGGGTCCTGAACCAGGGGACAGATTGCTGGAAGTCTGGGAAAATCGGGGAGAACTGCAGGAACGCCCCGCAGGACAAGGGACTTGGGTGGTTTCCGCACGGGATGTGCTTTGCCCAGCCTTGAAGTGGGGCCTTGGCCATGCTGCAGAAATGCCCTGAGGCTCCAGATGCAGCCACCAAAATAACCTGGCTTTGGAATCAGAACATCAACTCTGCTTCTCGAGGAAGGAGTCTGCATCTCCAGAGGAGGCCATGGAGATGGTCAGGGGGCTGGAGCATCTCTCCTACAAAGACAGGCTAAGAGAGTTGGGCTGGAGAAGAGTTGGGCTGGTTCAGCCCAGAGAAGACCTAATTACGGCCTCCAAATACTTGAAGGGGTCCTACAGGGCAGTGGGAGAGGGACTGTTCCTCAGGGAGTGCAGGGACAGGACAAGGGGCAATGGCTTCAAGCTGGAGAGGGCAGGGTTAGATCAGACCTTAGGAAGAAATTCTTCCCTCTGAGGGTGGGGAGGTCCTGGCACAGGGTGCTCAGAGAGGTTGTGGAAGCCCCTGGATCCCTGGCAGGGTTCAAGGCCAGGTTGGATGGGGCTTTGGGCAGCCTGGGCTGGTGAAGACGTTCCTGCCCATGGCAGGGGGTGGGACTAAGATGGGCTTTGAGGTCCCTTCCAACCCAGTCTGGGATACTGTGATTTTCCACCCCAAGAAGTGCTGCTCTCACAGGAGCTCCCATGCCGCTCCCCACACCCGCTGCACGGCCAGCAGCCCAGCCTCACAAAACCATTTAAACACACCCAGACAACCTCCAGCCCCACCAAACCCCAACACAACGTCACCAATAACCACCTGTGTTACAAAAGCCACTAGAAGATGACAGCACCATCCCCAGCAGGACCCATCTCCAACCTATCTTTATTAGATTTGACAACCCAAGACGGCTTAAACCACACCGTAACGTGTCTCCGAGCTTCTCCTGGTGAGACACACGCGGGATAAAGATCTGACCACGGATTACAAGAGAGTCATTGAAGTGACACATGTAGAAAGGAATTAATTAATTAGCACCTTTGGTTCCTGGTTCCTCAGGTGGGAACTTCTTTCTGTGCATGGGCACTGCTGTCAGCATGTGCTGGGGCGACGCGTAAGGACACGAGTGGGATGGAGGCGGGAAGGAAGGGAGAGGGCTGGCAGCTTAGTGTAGAGAAAGGTGTGTGTGTGTGTGAAATAAATCAAGAGACCAAACAGCAGAAGAAGAGGGAGACATTTGGGACATCAGAGATTTTTACCTGTGAAAACCCAGGAGATGAAACTCTTCAGAGCAATTACTCTGCCATGAAGCTTCAGATATAAATCAAAAGCCAGAAAAAACCCCAACAAACCAGCTAAGAAACACCATGAGGATTCACACTGTCCCACTGCTCCCTAAGACAACTCAGCCCCTTCTGCCACAAGGACTAACCCTAATTTTTTTCTTCTCCAGCTTGGGAAATCCCCCTCTAAAAATAACCCCTACCAGACCACATCCGAGTGTTTGGCAGCGCTCCTTCCTGTCCCTGTGCGTGTGTAACAGCTGCCCAGTTATTTCACATCAATTAAAATCTTGCTGAAAAAGACAAATTAATGGGACACTGACAGAGCCCCTTGACTGGGGTGAGATCCAGACTCACACGTGTGGGTACCCTGAGTTACCGACCAAGTCTGCCCAAATCCTATCCCTGATTTGGGGTTTTGGGGGGGACTTTTTGCCCTCTCACTCCACAGCCCTTCCCAGGCCGGGTCAATCCCAGCCCCAGCCCCAGAGGATAACGCACTGCTGGAAATCCCTCCCCTGCCAAGGTCTTGGGCACTTCCCCACACACGTATTTTTAATTTCCACGAGGATACTGAGAGCCTCTTACAAAGCTTGAAGTCACATTTGCACTCTTGGAAGCTGGAGGCAATAAAAAACTCCTAATGAATTTAATTAAACAGCACCTCCCCCATAGCACAGAACCTGCTTTAATCAGTTCAGGGTCCTTAAAGATTTAGGGAAAATGTTCCACTGCTTGCAGAACACCCCAAACTCAGAGGTGCTCCTGGAAGAGCACACACCAAGGTGGACACTTCCCCAAACTCACACCACAAGAAGATGATGGACCTAGGGTCCTGCAAGAACAGGTTTTTCCATTAACCCAACAGGACAACTGATCATTTGTTTCAGAGATTTGCTAAAATTAACGCGCGTTCTCCCCCCCCCTCCCCGCTCTATTACCACCGCTCTCCCTCCTCCAAAACCGATTAGCTCCTAAGCTTAAAGGAGATTTATCAGTCATTTGAGAACTTCATTCCAAACCCTATTAATAGGAAATTAATTGAAAGAGGCGGGAGGAGGAGAAGAAGTTACGCAGAAGTGAGCAGTTCGGGCTGCCAGCAATTCCTGGACCACGCGCCGCTCGCTGCGGCGGCTTAATACATCCTTACAAACAAGCCCAGTTAATTACTCAGTCGGGGAAAACGAGCCGTGGCAATCCATGGCATGACAGCAGGGGCAGCCAAGGAGGAATAAAGTGGATTTCTGATGGCTGCTGGGGCCATCTGAGGAGGTGAAGTGGCTTTGTTCTTTAATCTGATGATCTGGGTTTCGGTACCCCAAGGCCCAGGCATGTAGAGACTCTCCCACAGCCCATCTGTGTGGTGGGCTCCGGCAGGACCTCAGGCCGTTCGTAACCCCAAGAGACACGAGACGTCCCAAACCCATACTGGGAGAGGAGAGCCTTCATCTCCCACAGTTTATCCACCCTGTTTACCTGCCCCTCCCACCCCAAGCACAAGGGGAGGGGAAACCCACCAGCGTCCCCCTGGACTTGGAAGCAAGTGATGGGAAGGATGGGTTGGGAAGGGTGGTGTGAGTCCCATCTCTTGCCATTCCCCTCCCCCCCACATGCTCACCTGCACGAGGTCAGCTCAAGTTCCTGTCACTGGAGCTTCCACCTCCTGCCACATGATCCATCCCCTGAGCATCACTCCTCAGCAGAAGGGTGATGGACACGGGACCTGTTCCATACTGGTGAGCTCTCCCAGTCAAAGCCATTAAAAATCCTCCCCAAAACCTTCTGTCCTCCAGCTTTACCTAACGAGCTGACATCTGATTGCCCTGATGCACCAACCTGGGGGCACAGCCGAGCTCAGGGCAGTGGCACAACCCAACCACCCAGTGATGCCACCACTGACAGTGCCACCACACCACGGTCTTGCCCAGCCCCGGCATCTAACAGCCCCAGATGGGAACTAGCTTGGTAAAACCAAGAACCAGAAAGGGGCTGCTATAAATACTCTCCTTCAAAATTAGGGAAATGAAGAGAAAACGAGGCGGTGGTGGTCACATCATCTAGCCCAGACTTGCTTGGAGGACGTTTGAATGACAATTATTAGATGACTATGGCCATAATGTGATACTTGATGAAGACCTGGCTCCTGGCAGAGCCAAAACAGAAGCCAGGGCACTGGCAGAGGACATAAACCCACTCTGACCCTCTTGAGGAGCAATTTCCCATGACCCCCATCTGCTTGATAAGAGCTCTCTTGCCATGTGCAATGTGGATTCTCATGCCAGGAGCTCACTTGATCACCCACTGAACCATAGACTTATTTCCTAAGGCAGGGAAAGGTGGCCTCAGGGAGCACCAAGCCAGAGGAACACATAAACCCATCCTATCCCATTAATGTTCCCCTAATTTCTCCTGTTTCTCCATCCAACCATGAAATCTAACATCATCGCCATGACTAACCCATAAAATCGGCCGGCCCCGCGCAGGGATCGCAGCGTCACTCCTTGCCTTGCAATTAAAAAAGACACATGTGATCCCCATCACCATCCACAGGGAAGATCTTACTGTTGAAGATGTCAATGTCAAGCAGCTTGATCCTGGTCAGAGCTATGGAGCAGGCAGGAGGTTAGAACAGAACGTGGAATTGGAGGAAATAATTAAAGATGGCATTTGCCTGGAAACACCCTCTAGGAAGCCAAGGGCTTCCCAAACCAACCCTACCACAGTCATGACAAGGTGGGCAGTGGCTTCCACAGTCATGACAAGGTGGTTGGTGGCTTCCACAGGCATGACAAGGCGGTCGGTGGCTTCCTTGAGTTTAAGGTGGGTCTGCAAGGAGCACTGCGGAGCCCCATGCCCCTTCGCTGGTGAGGGCTTCCTTGGCTGGGACACCCATCCAAACATTCCTTCACCTTCCCCCTCTCAACCTTCCCCTTGCTGCAGCCAGTTGGGGGTGCTGAGGGTTTCTGGGGATTCCTGACCCAACCCTAACTCTGGCCCCAGGGGTCACAGCTCCAAGCCGCGGGTCTGGGAAGGACGAGACTGGGCTACAACCTATTACTGGAGCAGATGCAAAGGTGCTTTCTGAGCAGTGGGGAAAGCCAATCTGAGGTTTCCACCCTGGCACTCTGAAAGGAAACAGAAAGCAGGTTTGCTCTGCATGTGATTATCCTGAGGGCGAGTTCCAACATACTGGAGAAACCCTCCCAGAAATGGTGCTTCTGCCGTTAGCCCACACGCTCAGAGATGTGACCTGGCCAAGAAGCTCCTCGAGCCCTCCAGGATGCAGCAGCACTGAAGCTGTCTGCACCTTCTCCCCTCAGAGACTTCCACACCAGAAATCCAGACTGTGACCATCTCTTTCCAGCCCCAGGGACGAGGAGGGGACGACAGGATGAGCACAACTGGATTAGATTTAGATGTCGATTGATTTAAAAAAAACAAAACAACCCTCTAAGGGATGGAATTAGCCCAGAAAAAGGAGCAGTAAAGGTCCATTAATGTTTATCAGTATGGAAAGGGTGAGTGTCAGGAGGATGGAGCCAGGCTCTTCTCAGGGATGGCCAGTGACAGGACAAGGGGCAATGGTTCCAAACTGGAACATAAAAAGTTCCATCTTAATATAAGGAGGAACTGTTTCCCTGTGAGGGTGGCAGAGCCCTGGGCCAGGCTGCCCAGAGAGGTTGTGGAGTCTCCTTCTCTGGAGACATTCCAGAGCAATCTGGACACGTTCCTGTGTGATCTCCTCTAGATGATCCTGCTTGGGCAGTGGAGTTGGACTTAGATCTTTTGAGGTCTCTTCCAGCTCCTGATATTCTGTGATTCTGTGACAGAGCACACGCTGCCAGGGACACAGAAACTGCTGGTGTTACTCTGGCAGAGCATCCTGCGCCGCTCCGGGTTCCCGCTCCCTGCCTCCGCGGCAGGGGCTTGTTAGCATGGCACATGGATGCTGCTGCACGGGCTCCTCGCCAGCTTCACCCTGCACTAAACGCTCTCAGATAGGGCTGGAAACACAAAGCTGAAGCAGGGGAGATGAACATCCCTCCCCTCCATCTAGTCCATGACAAACCCACCCTTGCGCAGCCCTGCGGAACGTGTCAAAGGTGCTGGTGCCCCAAAAGTGAACCCCAATGGAAAACCCTCTCCACTTCCCAGAGGGCCAGTATCTATCTGAACTGGCTGCACGGTGCTCCCAGGCTCTGTGCCAGCAACAAGGGCAGATTTCCATATAAATTACCCACTAATGACATTACACACAGACCCGGCAGGGCCGCTGCAGGGGTGAGGATGCCAGTGCTGCCGGGCATGGGGCATCCTTCAGCGAGGACTGCAGGGCTTTGCAGCGAGGTGGAAGCGGTCTGGGAGATGCTCTCTGGCTGTGGGGTGCAACCAGCTCCAAGCCCTGAGCTACAGGACAGCATGGCCAGGTCTCTGCGAGCTCCCGTGTCCTCCAGCTGCTTCATGCAGAGTCTATTTCCCAAAATGGCTCTAACAGCCACCACATTTCTCCTGCCAGAGCCATTCACTGGGCACAACTATTGCCATTTTTCCTCCCTTTTGGCTTCATTTCTCTACAGAGAATTTTTCACTGAAAGAAAAAAAGGATTTATTTCCCCAGCCCTTCCCCAGCTGCTGATCCCATTTCCACATTGTCCATCTCCACATCCGCTGCCACGCTAAGCCTGCTCTGCTGCCCAGCACCTCCAGCCCAGCTCACAGGGCTGGATCCAGCACAGGGAGCTTTTCCAAATTACTCAAGAGCTCTCCAGTACTGCAGAGGAGGGAAGGAGCATCGATTTTAACAGGCTTCTTGTTACGTGCCTTTCCAAGCACAAGCCGAGATTCCCTCTTCCTCCGCAGATGTGATGGCTACAGCTCCTGGAAATACAATCCCAGTGGCTTGCACAGCAGCCAATAAAAGCCCAATAAAAACCCAACCTTATATTCCTAAAATACTCACAATTCTCAAGCCAAACTCACTTTTTCTCAGTATTATCCTCTACATGCATGAGACCTCGCTCGGGCTCTTACATGACTTGTTTTTCTTTTTTTCAAACAGTATTAAAAAAGTTCTACTTTATTTTCCATTAACAGCACTTCCCATTCCCTGTCCAAACGGAGCAAACATTCTCTAATTCAGGTTTTTCTTCTGCAATTACAGTTTTATAAAGCCAGAGCATTTCCTGCTGCTGGAGGCTGCACCAGTGGCGTGGGGAGAAGGCAGTTTTGCAGGTATTTGAGCTGCATCACTGGTTTATATGGATGCTTCTACAAATCAAAGAGCGACATGACAAAAAGCCTGCAGACTGGTGTGCTTTTTGCTCTTCTTCTTCCAAAACCCTGGCTCCCAAAATCCAGACTCAGCTCAATTCTCTGCCCCCTGCACATCTCAGCATCCTGGATGGGAACACTCACACCAGAGATGGGTTGTGCTGGGGTCTCTCCCCTCTCCCACAGCTGCTCAACCTCTGAGCTTGAAAACTTCTGACAGCTTCTCCTCATAATCCGCAAACACGAGCTGACAAGTGCAAGTTGCAGGCGGTATGTTGGGGATTTGAGATGATATTCAGAAGCGTGGCACTGCCAAGGTTTGACACATGAGAGACTTCCCCTGCCTGGGATCATTCCTGGCTAACAAACCATCCTGCCTGGACTTGTTGCCAGTTTGGTTTTGGGGGAGGAAAAGCTGCCGCATCGTGTTTTGCCCAGCGCACCCCGGCCCCAGGGCGCACAGAGAGATCGCTGTGCAGCTCCCAGCCCTGATCGCTGCGGGACAACACCCAAATCAAGATGCTTAGAAGGGAGGAGACCCCCACACATCACCTGCAGACCTCTGCTTTCTGCAGCCCCCAGGTAACTCTGACCAGGATAAGGAAAACTGCACAGACAAACTCCCTGCTTTGCTCCTAAAAGAGTCTGAGGGGCTCAAATCCAACCCGCCCTCACTTCCCAAACGCTTCCAGCTGCATTTCAGCTGCTCTCTTGGCTCCAGGCTATAGTTGGCCACAGAGGAACTACTCTACNCCCCTTTCCCAGCCCATCCCTGCACCCTGGTCCATCCTGCTCCACACAGCTGAGGCAGGACAGAGAATGGGGGTTCCCAGGGATCAACCCCCCATGTGTACATGGTGAAATGTTCCAAATAAAAGGGATGTCTGTTCCTTTGCCTGTTCATCAGCATCTAACAGATGGGGGTCCCGGGGGGAGGCGAGTGGTTGGTGCCTTACCCTGCAGAGCCTCCTTGGCGCGCGCCAGCTCCTGCTCCTTCTGCGCCAGCTGCACCTTCAGCTCGGTGGCCGACAGCACCTCCGGAGACTTGGAGCCGTGCGTTTCCTCCAGGTCTTTCGTCAGCATTTCCTTCATTTGCCGGAGCAGGTGAACCTCCTCCTGCAGCTGGGCCACCTCCTCCCGCAGCAGCGCTGGAGGAAGAGGAGACACAATGCGAGGAAGTGACCGACGGGCTCCCGGCAAGGCCCCGCGCCCACGCTGCAAACTCAAATCCCCGGGGGAAAAGCTGCTGGGGTGATGATACATCTTCCCCTCCACTCCCTGCTTGCTAAAGAGATTTGCACAGCCCCAAAAAGGCTGCAGCCGTGCTGGGGAACAGGGAGGAGGGAGGGATTCTATGGAGGAGCTCGGCAGGGAGGGTGGGGACCTCCACTGGGTATTGCTTCCTAGCCTTAAAGCACTGAAACAATAAATATTAATACATAATATTACAGAATCATAGAATCATAGAATGATTAGGGTTAGAAGCGACTCCCAGAGGTCATCTAGTCCAACCCCCAACTACATCAGGTTGCTCAGGGCCTCATCCAACCTGGCCTTGAACTTCTCCAGGGATGGGGCATCCACCACCTCCCTGGATAACCTGTTCCAGTGCTCCACAACTCTCTCAGGAAAGAAATTTTTTCTACCTCCCTCTATTTTAAAACCATTACCCCTTGTCCTATCACATCTGCATCCATGTTGTCCCCATCCCTGGAGGTGTTTAACAGACGGGGAGATGTGGTGCTTGAGGACATGGTCTAAGGGTAGACTTGGTGGCGGTAGGTTAATGGTTGGACTGGATGATCTTAAGGGTCTCTTCCAACCTTAACAATTCCATGATTCTATGATTCCATAATAGTAAAAAGACTCAAACCAAGAAGCACCTTCCCACCCAATGTGCTCCCTGAGGGGCTGCTCGTACAGCCAGTGCCCCGCAGCGGGCACTAAGCCCCGCTATGTGCCACCCGACACGCTTCAGCCCCGCTCCAGCATCCACGTGCTCAAGGTGTGTCCAACACCCAACGTAACTATTCCGAGCCTGGAAAGGGGGAGGTGATGCTTTCACCCGTGGACCGGAGTCGTCACTTCTCCACATTTACACCCTATGACCATGATGCTCCTCAAAAGTGGCTGCATCCACCCCAGCACACCCCAGAGCCGGTCCCCTGTGCAGAGGCAGCTCCAGCGACACCGTTTCCTACGGCAGCACCCGCTGCATAGTGTAAAAAAAGCACTTTTCCACCGTTTCCACATTGCAACCACCATCCTTGTCTCCCCTCACTATCCTCAAAACACTCTTTAGCTACACCTGTGCTGCTGAGACCCAAACAGACCGGTCCAAAACCAACCCATACCAGCATGTGGACAAGCTGGGTGTTGCTTCTACCCCGCTTTGAGGACGCACAGACGAGCCTGGTTGCTCATCCAAAAGGGTTTACGGGGTTTACATCGCTCCCCTGGACGCGGGGTGGTAAAAAGAAATCCCTTGGCACACGTGGTGAAATGAAACAGAATTAAAGAAGCACCCTCTGTGATATGCTCCTTCCCCATCGAGTATCATCTGGCTGTGGGCTGGGGGCTGGGTGTGAAGTAGAGGGGATTTTGCTGAGGTCATCCCCAGCGCCCCTCGGTGCCGCCAACGCACGGGCACTTCTTCCGAAGCCAGGAGGGGAGGGAGGCGATGCCGGCGGCAGGACGGGGAGAGGCGGCTTCCCCCGGCCTGCAGCTGCACCAGGAAGGCATAAAATCTGGTTTGCATACTTGAAATGCTTCCTGCATGAAAACTGGCAAGGCCCCATTCTGTAAATTATTTAGCAATAAAGTCACTAACGAGGAACAGGCGAGCGCCGGGCTGGGGGTTTTGGTGCAGCCCAAAGCGCTTTCTCGAAAGCCGGGCAAAAAGCAAGGACTGAGAGTGGCCAAGGGCACCTTCTCCTCCTCTGGGGGGGTGGGCAGAGATGTGGGGTTTCCCCCCCAGCCTTTGGGGAATGGGGAGAGGGGTGCAAGAGACTTGTACATGGTATAATATTTACCATGCAAAACCCACCCAGCGCTTTCCCCAGCCACGAAAATCCACGCTACCCCAAAGCATCAGTGGCTGCTGCTAATTATCCATTCTCTCCAGCCCTGATAATTAATTTTCACCTTCAGCTATGAGCTGCTTCGCCCAGGGGGGGTACAGGGGGCTATCTGGGACACCATGAACGGGCAGAGGATGGAGGCACAGCGCTTTGGGTGAGGGCAACGATCCCGATGGGAGTCTGAGGGTACCCAAGAAACCTAACCCTAACCCACCCCCCCAGCAAGGATCCCTCCAGGGAGGGGAGAGGGGAACCAAGCCCAAGGAAGGGCAGCTGGGGGTTGGGGGGGGACACCTGCAGCCCCAGAGGAGTGACTCCTTTAGCACCAAGAAGATCTGCAGCTGCTTCTTACAAAGCTCCTTTCCATGAAGCGCTGCACGAGCTTCCCCAAAACCACCCCGTTCCCCTCTGGTCCCAGCAAAAAAACAGTGAAAAAAAAAACCCCAAAACGTTCTTCCTCCTCCACAATTTAATCCCCAGCTCCATCCTCATCTCTCCATACAGGCAGGAACTACTGAAAGATTCAAATCCAAGATCCATCAGAAGCCAGAAGCGCAATCTGGAAGGGAGAAGGCAGCGCCGGACGCGCGGCTGCAATCCAAAGCCTCCAGAAAAACCTCAATTATTGAGCTCAGGATGGGCCAGACACCTGGGATTGTTGCTTTTTAAAAAACATATATATAATTCAAGAGACATGCTCAAAGATAAAAAGTAGCTCATGCTTTGCAGTATATCTTTCTTTCTGCAGTACAGACCTCTCTACCTATAGATAATGCAAAGCACAGTCCGAATTTTGGAGAAAGAGATGCAGAATAACTGCACAGCAGGTTCTAACACCAGGGTCTGACAGGGAAAGCCCTGCCCCTCCTGCTGGGCTCACACAGCACAAGACACACCAGTCAGCTCAGCTAACACATCGCTGAGCAACGTGGTCCCCGCTCCCTCCTAGGGCCGGTGCGACGTCTTCCCTGCAGCAATGAGGCTTGGAGGCAAGTGAAACCCTCTGTGCTCTCCCTGGGAAGTTTTTAAAGGGTTTTCTGGGAAAGAAGTTGGTGTTTCTGGGAAGGGATGGGAGATGGAGCATCTCCTGTTCTCCTTAGTGTCATCTGGAAACCCTGAGGGGGATGGGGGAGATTGAGGGGAGCTCTGGAGATCATCCAGTCCAACCCCCTGCCAGAGCAGGGTCACCTCAGTTAGGTCACACAGGAACATGTCCAGATTGGTCTTGAATGTCTCCAGAG
>VXBZ01004294.1:89313-106651 GCA_013399135.1 Heliornis fulica | reverse complement strand
CGTCGGTCGGGCTGCTCCTCCCCGGCCCGGCACGGAAGTACGGCCGGAGCTACCTGAGCCGGGTTTCCCCGGCTAGAGGAGGGGCTCTGCCCGCCGCCGAGCCGAGCTCCGTTCCCTTCCCTCGGTAAAGAGCTGCGCAGGAACCCCGGGGCCCGGCCGGCGGCGGAAATGATGCCCGGGTTACCGGCCGTCGCTCCGGCCTCCGGGACACGGCGCCGGCTAACGCCCCGCTGCACGGCGGGGAAACTGAGGCAGCGGGAAGGCACCAAGCTGGAAGGGCTCCGGCACCAACATCGTGCGGTTCGTACCGCGTCGTGCTGGCAGGTGGTAACATCGGAGCCCCATCGCTGACCGGCCCCCCCTGCACGCCCCCACCCCTGCAGCCCTGAGGAAGGGCAGAGGGGGCTGGGAGGATGGGGTGAGCTGGGACACGGCCAGACCCAGCGTGGATGTAGGGGCCACTCGCTTTTCCACTGGAAAAGTTGTACAAATGTACCCCAGGAAAAGGGGTACATTTGGTTTGGGTTCCTGGGGTGCTGCTTTTTGCTCCCTCTGGCACATGCTGTGCTGTAACCCACCTTCTCAGTGTTGGCCAGTGACAGGACAAGGGGCAACAGGGCCAAGTTGGAGCACAGGAGGTTCCATGGGAACATCAGGAGGAACTGTTTCCCTGTGAGGGTGGCAGAGCCCTGGAACAGGCTGCCCAGAGAGGTTGTGGAGTCTCCTTCTCTGGGGACATTCAAGACCAATCTCAACACGTTCCTGTGTGTTCTACTCTACGTGATCCTGCTTGGGCACAGCGTGGGACTGGATGATCTCCAGAGGTCCCTTCCAGCTCCTAAAGTTCTGGGACTCTAGGATTCACCCAGCTGCCTGGACCACGTGTTTCCAAGCCCCCCCACAGCACACCCACTTTCTGAATTTCTATTTTAAGAGGAACCACCAGGCAGAGGCACTTCAGGTTTGAGGACTTCTGCCGGTCTCTGGGCTAGCGAGGACCAACAGTGTCCAGCCAGTGTCCAGTTGGGCGGCCACTGCCCCAGCACAGGGACCCCCTGGGAGCAGCTCCCAGCACACAGCCTGCATCCACCTCCCACTCTGCCCAGGAGGGCAAGACTTGTGTGTAAAGTTTAAAAAAAAACATACTCTGAGACAGAAATTAAAATTAATTAAATCACATTCTGCTTTCCAACAGCACTTGGCCAGCAAGGCCTCTGCCAGCCACTAAACCCAGCTCCCCCACCCTACAGCAACTGTGGCTTAGGCATGGGGAAACTGAGGCACGCCTTGTGTGAACCAGCCTTTACACTTTTGGGAAGTGGATGACAAGAGTGTAACTGGAGGAGGAGACCTGCCCCTGGCTAGGAAGAGACGCAACCACGGCCCTTGCATGCATCAAGTGAGCTCGGGTCAGTAAACCAGGTCCTTGCCAGCCCCATGCCCAACCAACCCCATGTCCTTGCCAGCCCCAACCAAGGGGGTTGGTTTTGTTTTGCAACAAGCCGTGGTTCTCACCGCAGCAAGCGCTGGAGCACGCAACGGACCAGAAGTGACATCGCTGGCGCTGCTGGCAGCCCAGGGCACGCCGTGACACCGCTCACAGCATCACTGCCAGGCCATGTGGTATGTCCCCCTTGCCCCAACCTCTGCCATCGCCATCCTCAGCTCCTTGAAGCCCACAAAACCTCCGCTCTTGGCTGCTGCACCACCTCCCATCGCTCCCTGTTTGCACAACTCCCCTCCCAGGAGATCAAGTCGGAGCGCGCCCGCCTGTGCCGACTCAGCTCCCGATGCGGTGAGGACGCCGGCTGCGGTGGCCTGGGTTGCAAGGAAACCCCGCTGGGTTTGGGAGCACCTGCTGATGTAATCCTGCTTTACAAACAAGCACGGTGCAAAGGTAACCAGGCACTGCTCGGCGTGACCCGCCGCGGCACGGGGAGCATGCGGAGCAGCGGTGCCCATGAACCGAAGCAAAGGGAGGAGGTTGTCCACATCACCGGTGTTGCACAAGCTCCAAGCTCCCTCAGAGCAGCTTTCCCAACCTGCTGCACTCCTCCCCAACAGAGGAGACTGGGAGGGAGCGGGAGGGCTGGGCTGGGCTCCCATCCTTGCTGCTGCTGACTAATGGTGGACCAAGCAGCATTACTCACACCAGCACCACCCATCCTCATCCCTACCCCATGCATGTGGTGGGAGGTGCTGCTCTTTAATCCAGTGATGCTGCCCGCAGGGATCCCCCTGCCCCTTCCTGCCTGATTAAAAACCCCTTTGGGAGGTGCATGGAAAAAGGGTGCTGGTTAATTAAAAGGCAGTGGGTGTCTCGGCAGCGGGGCTCCAAGAACACCTGTGTTGGGCAGTAGTCATGCTTTGGGCTGCAGTTAAATTGGGTCTGGGGTGCCTCTTCCTTTGGAGCAAGCCATGACCATGTGCTGGTGTTGGATGCTCCTGGGGGGTGGCATGACAGGGAGCTTTGGTCCTGCAGTGTCCCCTCCCGAGATGACACATGTAGAAGGCATCAGCCCTAACAAGAGATGCCTTCCCTGAGGTCACAGCACAGTGAACTGGGAGGGAGCCCGTATCCGAGACTGGGATTTCCACACACCCCCAGACACCCACATGTCCACATGAGGGTGTTGTTCCAATTTACAACTAAGTGCCTTCTGCAGGAGATGCATCCTCATCTATGCACAGGGTGCTCCTGCTCACTGCACGCAGGACGCCGGGGCTGGGAGGGACACTGGCCAGTGTGGGAGGAAGACGAGGCCAGGGGGGTATTTTTGTCCGTTGAGCCATTTCCCATGGATCCCCAACTGCCACCTGTGCTGGGAGGGGGATGGGTCTGGCCTTCCACCCCACATGCCAGTGCAGAGCTGCTGGTCCCCTTCAGCCCTCCCTAAGCCAAGACCTTTCTGCAGGGATGGGGCAGGAGGGACTGTCCCCCCGCCCAGCCTGTCCCAGAAGGTTTCTGCAGACTGGGCTGATCCAAACTGGACAGCCTCCACCAGAGGACAAACTGCATCTCCAGCACCAGGACTACAGCCCTGGAGCAGCCAGCTACAGGTGGGGTCACACCAAAATCTCCCAGCTCCTTCAAGGTCAGGTTGAAAATCCCAACCATCACCTACAAAGGGCAGAAGCCACCAGAGACTTCCAAGAGAGCTGGGGTCAAAAAAGCACTTCAGCATCACCACTCAAGAAGGTACCGGCCGCACCGAAACACCGAACAGGTACTTGGCAGAAAAGCAGCTTAACCATATGGATGCAGATGTGACAGGACAAGGGGTGATGGTTTCAAAATAGAGGGAGGGAGATTTAGATATTAGAAAAAAGTTCTTTCCTGTGAGAGTGGTGGAGCACTGGAACAGGTTGCCCAGGGAGGTGGTGGATGCCCCATCCCTGGAGAAGTTCAAGGCCAGGTTGGATGAGGCCCTGAGCAACCTGATCTAGTTGGGGGTGTCCCTGCTTCTTGCAGGGGGGTTGGACGAGATGACCTCTGAGGGTCACTTCCAACTCCAGCCATTCTATGATTCTTTGTCTATGAAGACATGGGCACCCACAGTGACTGCCAAATAACCGAAGCCCTGCAAGAAGCATCTCCATGGAAGGTCAACAATGAGTCTGGCCAGGAGCTGGTTCTCGCAGAGCTACATCTGATGTGGAGAACAGAGCTGTCTGTAACAGCTGCAAAACAAACAGGAGGTCTTGTACAAGATCTGTGCCAAAATGCCACTGACTGCCGGGAACAGTTGATAAAACATTTCCCCATGCCCGGGAAAACCCCACTCCCCATCCCCCTGTCTCACAAAAATAATATAAAAAGATAATGAAGTGAGGAGACATTTCAAAACAGAGCTGATTTCTCCCCTCCCCTTCCTCCCCCCCTCCAAATTTCTCTTTCAAGGAAAACTTTTCCTCAAAAATGACATATTTCTGTCAAACATTTCACTCAGCTGGGAATTTCGGAGGCGCTTCGGGAAGCCTCTGTCTGCTTTTACCGAGCTAAAAACTGACGGCAGCGAGGATGAGAAACCCGGTGTGTGAGGAGAAGGATGAGCTAAGGCAGGTCTGGCTCCAAGACGAGAGTGAGACGTATGGTGAGAGTAATCTACAGATGAGAAAGATGAGAGGAAGACGAGGCAAGAGTAATTTCCATTCAGCAACCTGCCTCTGCTCGGCACCTGCTCCTCCTCCTCCAGCACCGCTGGAGTATATTAAACTCCTGAGAATTGTACCTGCATCGTGGAGGCTTTTCTGCATCATAGAATCACAGAATGGCTGGAGTTGGANCCCCTTGTCCTGTCACAACAGCCTACTGAACATCATTCTTGTAGGCCCCCTTGAGGTCCTGGCAGAGCGCTAGAAGGTCTCCCCGGAGCCTCCTCTTCTCCAGGCTGAACAGCCCCAACTCTCTCAGTCTGTCAATCGATTAATTAAAGCCTCAATGGAGACAAAAATCCAAAGTTTGTTTTTTTTTTTTTCTTTTTTANATTGTTTTTTTTTTTTCTTATTTAACAACTCTACCCAGGCTGTACACTGTGACTTTCCCCTTCTCTAAAACAGCATCACAAAAGCTTTTTTGGGGTGTAAAGTGGCAAAAATCCTCCCAAGTAAAGGACAAACACCAGGCTGTCCCCGTGCTCCTGGTTGCAAGCTCATCCGACACAGTTTCCTGACCTCACCACAGTTATTCCTGTTGTGTTTTTTTATTTT
Source organism: Heliornis fulica (assembly GCA_013399135.1). Lineage (NCBI taxonomy): Eukaryota > Metazoa > Chordata > Aves > Gruiformes > Heliornithidae > Heliornis > Heliornis fulica. The sequence goes on along the minus strand of VXBZ01004294.1, from coordinate 101,941 downwards.
ATCATGAGAATGGTGGTTGTTATAACAGACATTTTATGCCTAACAACTTCTTTATGGTATTTTCATTCAAATACTAAAAGGCTGTAATGACACTAAGATAATGGCCCGCAAAAATAAACGGAACGCAGTGGGAAAGGGGGAATTTGGTACAAAAAAAAGAAGAAAAAAACAAATAGAAATGATCCTTCCTAATTAGCATTCAAAGACAGTAACTGGGAGGGGAAGATGTATTTTGGAGAGAGTTGTTTTACCTGACACCCCAACACAGCTTGCCCTGCTGCATCGCAGGTGACAACCACTTTGGAGAGTGGATACAAACCCCAACATCCTCATTTCTGAGCTCGCTGCCACATTATGTCACTCATGGCCACACATCCAAACCCTCAGCTGCATCTCTTGCAAGCACACAGCACATCTGGATCCAGCAGTGAACAGCACCGACTCCTTCCCACCCTCCCCAGCTTCGTCAGCGCTAATGGGCATGCGGGGAGGCGATGGACGGCACCCACAGCCCATCCTGTGCGGCCACGGAGGGGACGGGACACGAGTGGCCAGGACATCGATCAGCGAAACGTGGGTTCTCTGAGAGCTCTGAACCGCCCAACCCCACCAGAATCAATATGTTCCTTTTTAAAACAACGCTGGGGGGAAAAGCACATCTAATATAGATTCCCTGTTACCCAGGGTTCTGCATTATTCATTGAACTTCATCCTATGCCACGCTGCAGTGAATATATTACCATATATGATGACAAAGAAATGACACGACTCCCGCGAACACACGATAAAGCGGCAGCCTGGGCCGCTAAAACAGCCCTCTCGATTGGCAATCCCTAATTAGCAATCTCTAATTGTGCCTGTGCCACCAGCCACTTTATGGCTAAAGAGGAGAGTAATTAATAAATGCAAAGCAACTGTACAGCAGCGAAACCCGCAGCAGGTCTCAAACTTTGGCAAACATTTGCTCACGGAGTTCTGCGGTGCCGCCAGGCACGGAGCCTTATCGCACCCGGAGCGGCGTCACTGCAAGGCCACCAAGGGCCATCATGTCCCCAGGGCCAGCGGGAGCAGCACGTCAGAGCAGGGAGCCTGGCTGCACGCACAGGAATAACTGGGGGGGATATAAAAGAAGCCTACCAGGAAAGGTTAATGATTTATGGGCATGTAGAAGTGTGCTCCCAATTTAAAAGTCACTTGGCTCCTCGGTGACATTTGTGATTGGGCAGGGGTTGAAGGTAGGCAACTCACCACTGGATGTGGATGCTATCTTTGCTAACCAGACTTGTTAATTTTCGCTTGTTAAATTGTTTTTCAAAGCTGCACTTCAGCTTCCAGACTTTCAAATAAGCAATTCCAGTGATCCCTCTTCATCAACCACCCCAACAATGGATGTAGTGTGTATTAGGGAGTCACCTTCCCACCCCACATGCTGCCCATGCATCCCAACACACACCCCAATGGGAACACAACTCCCCCAAACCCTGCTGCTTCACACCCAAAACCTGCCCAGGGACCAGGCTGTGCAGGACAAGGGGAATGGCCTCAAGCTGTGCCAGGGCAGGTTCAGATGAGATGTCAGAAGATTCTTCCCCCAAAGAGCTGTGGGGGTGTGGGACAGGCTGCCCAGGTAGGGGGTGGAGTCCCCACCCCTGGGTGTATTTAACAGATAGGAGATGAGGTGCTCAGGGAGATGGTTTAGGAGAGGGCAAGGACGGTTGGACTTGGTGATCTTAAAGGTCTTTTCCAACTCAGGGATTCTGTAACCCACACCTCAGCATGGATTTTGTGCCTCACAGCCATTCAGGTACATCAGTAAAGACTCAAAATGACGCCATGGGACAAGTTTCAGTTGCTTCCAGGAATTGGGGAAAAAAACCAAGAAAAAGAAATCTGGTGATGTTGTTTTGCAAGGCAGGTTTGGAAACCCGGGGAGGGAGCAGGGATCAATGACCCCAAGTGCCCGGACATATCCCGTTCCCCTCCCATCCACTGCATGTATCAACAGAATATTTATAAATCAATTGCAAGCAATTAATCAGCTAGAGGAAGATAAGGACTAATGAAGAAAAGAGATTAGCTGGCGATGCACAAACAGAACTCCTCTGGGGAGGAACCGCTGTGGTTGGAAGCCTCCTCTGCAAAGCCTATTAGCTCCACTTAAAAAAAGGAATTTAAAAGAAGCAACCTGAATAATTAAAAGGAAGAGTTAATGGTTCATGCTAACAGCTTCTAAAAACCTGCAGCATCGTGTTTGTTAACCTACTGACAAAAGGACCCGCAGAAACACCATCACCCTGTGCTGCAGACGGATGCTCGGAGGGGCCGGATTCCCACATCCCCCACAGCCACCCAGCAGGATGGAGTAAGGGCACTGGAGCCATGGCTGGAGCCAGGGAGGCTTGTGCAGACATAACTGACCAACCCTTTGTAGCTGAGCTATAAATAACAATGGAGAAAGGACTCCGGGACTCGAGGGACAGCCCCCAGGGATGTACAGCCTAAATATCACCTATCCGACACACCCCATGGGAGATGACTTCCAGTCCCCAACCCACTCCCTGTCAGCAGAGCCAGCACTAAATATACTGTCATTTTCCTTGCCATCCATCACTTTTTCCATGGGTTTTTCCATCCTAATCGCTCCGTGCTGAATGCTGGGAAGACGAGAAAGCAGCATTGCTTTCCTTGGCTTACTGCTTCCATGAGTTACACAGTTCCCACCCACCACAGATGCCAACACCAAGGTTGGGCTTAAACCACACTAGTACTGCCAAAAACCAGGCACTCCCCACCAAAATGACACCCCACACTGCTCCAAGCGGGGGTTACAAGCTGCCACATCATTTTTGAGGAGCACCCAAAATTGCCACATCCTACAGGGACGCTCCTGGAGATGCTGACAAGAAGCTCTCCCAAGTTTGTGACGTACAAGTCCCTGTACCAACTCCTCCTCCAGCACTGCCAGGTCCCATTGGGTGGGATTCTTCCTAGGGAAGGGCTTGGGCAGAGCTGCTGGTTCAGAGGACGGTGGTTTGATATGATATTTGCCTCTTTTTAAAAGCAACACTCACCAAAATCGCTGGGTCAGGGCTCAAACCCGCGGGCATTTTGCAGAGGAGAAGGAGAGGAAGCATCTCCATCTCCATGCCTTCCTCACCAACTTGCAAGGCAGTAATTTAACCTTCAAGAGGAGCTCGAATTCATTTAGTAACAGCCCTTATCCACAGGCTGGGGGCAGAATAATTCTACCGAGAACAATATATAATAGATAAAAATAACTGCACTGCAGCAAGGAGACGGATGGCACAGTGCAGGGCAGCACCGAGCCGCTTTCTCCCTGCTGAAGAGCCCATCGATTTAACAGCACCTTACAGGCTGACAGCAGCACTGTCCCCGGTTCTGATGCTTAAAGGGTTAATGTCGATTTTAAAAGCCTTGAGCTTGTCTTGGAGGGTGGCAAACATGCCACACAGCACTGGGATGCTCTCACCGCATCTCTGCGTCTGCAGCCCGTCACCAGCAAGTGACTCAGAGCCCCGTTTCCAAAAGATTTTTTCTTTTCTAAGTAAATAAATAAAACCCAAACCTGAAGGCCTTTCCAAGTACCTAAGCACCAAGGGAGAGATATTTTATTTATGTGCCACTTACTGAACTTCCAAATGATGTTTATTAAAACTTCCTTCGCAGAAAAGTTTGTCTTTCCCTGCCAGGAGGTGTAGGGGAGGGAAAAATTAAATAAACCAATCAAACTCCTGAAGGTTTTTACTGCTCATGTAACCCAAAAATTTTTTAACCAGGTGAAACCCCTGACTGAAATGAAAGGAACATACCCCTGCCCCACAGATGGACCAAACAGACCCCAAAATAGCTCCCAATGGGCTGAAAATGGGGAGCCAAGCACCGATGGCTGGTAAACCCACGCTTTTTTCTGGAATACTACTTGGAGGAATGTTGCTCCAGGCAGTGGGACAGGCTGGTTAAAGCCTGGGGGGTCGTGCTTGACACCTGCCTGGAATTAAGTAATGCACCAGGTTGCAAAGTTAATAAAGGTGACCAGCTCGAGCTGCGGTGCTGGAGCCGGCGGGCAGCCGCCATCACAGGGTTATCTGCGTCACACCGGGCAAAACTCGAGCTGGGAAAATCAAATCAAATCTGAATTTAACCCAAAAGCCAATTAAAAAAAGCAGCAGCAGGTACCACAGAAGACCCATGCAGCAGAAGTCCGGGCTCTGGCAGCATCAGGCTGGACTCCGCAACTGAGAAAGATGGGGAGGGGCTGTTCAGTAGGGCCTGTTGTGACAGGACAAGGGGTGATGGTTTCAAAATAGAGGGAGGGAGATTTAGATTGGATATTAGAAAAAAGTTCTTTCCTGTGAGAGTTGTGGAGCACTGGAACAGGTTGCCCAGGGAGGTGGTGGATGCCCCATCCCTGGAGAAGTTCAAGGCCAGGTTGGATGAGGCCCTGAGCAACGTGATGTAGTTGGGGGTGTCCCTGCTTCTTGCAGGGGGGTTGGACTGGATGACCTCTGGGACTCACTTCTAACCCTAATCATTCTATGATTCTATGATTCTTTGACTGGATCCCTAAGGAATAAGCTCAGCATCAATCCTGCTGATACTGTCATGCTCGTTACGGTGGGAAATGACATCCTGGAGAAGGTGGGTGTGCTACAACCCTCGCTGCCCCTCATGTTTTAATGGGCAGCTCTGGCACGTGATGGCAGCCAGGGGACAGGGGACATGGGATAGAGAGGGATCCTGGTGAGAGATGCAACAGGAGTTTACATGGGGAGGAAAGAGGGACAGAGCACTGGGATGTGGCCGTCAGATCGAGGGAGGGGATTCTCCTCCTCTGCTCTGGTGAGACCCCACTTGGAATACTGTGTCCAGGTCTGGAGTCCCCAACGTAGGAAGGACATGGGGCTGTTGGAGTGGGGCCAGAGGAGGCCATGGAGATAATGTGAGGGCTGGAGCTGTTCTCCTATGGAGACAGGCTGGGAGAGTTGGGGCTGTTCAGCCTGGAGAAGGCTGAGGAGAGACTTTTTAGAAGGGCCTGGAGTGATAGGACGAGGTGGAACGGTTTTAAGTTGGGAGAGGGCAGGGTTAGATCAGACCTTAGGAAGAAATTCTTCCCTCTGAGGGTGGGGAGGCCCTGGCACAGGGTGCCCAGGGCAGTGGTGGCTGCCCCCTCCCTGGAGGGGTTCAAGGCCAGGTTGTATGGAGCTTTCAGCAGCCTGGTCTGGTGAAGGTGTCCCTGCCCATGGCGGGGAGTTGGAGCTTGATGATCTTTAAGGTCCCCTCCAGCCCAAACCAGGTGTAATTCTGTGATTATCAGAGCAAGATGTGCAGAGGAGCTGCTGATTTTCCCTACTTCATCCCAAGGCATAGAGCAACTACTCGGTGTAGATTCCTCTTCCCCCCAACACACAAACTTCAGGTTTGCAACTGAAAGGGACCCACAAAAATCCGAGCTTTTAGCTTAGAAAGACAAGTGCCCAACCCTCCCTGGGTGCAGATCTTTCTCCTGTGCTTCCCCCACCTGTAACTGCACTGGACAATGAAAGCAACCCTTATCTCTTCTGAATAAACTTCACAACCTGAACCATGGCTTTCAAATAGCTAGAAAACTAAAATAGTGATAAATGATCCTAAGAGACAGGTACCCAAGAAGCAATCACAATAACTGAAACCTCAACAAGATCGAGAAGATCACACAAGTTTGGCTTTTAAATGCTGTTGTTTTTTCCTGCTAATTATTAATATAATGAATTCAAATGCCTGCAAGGAGGGTGCAGAGAGGTGGGGTTGGTCTCTTCTCTCAGATAACAAACAATAGGACCAGAGGAAACAAACTGCCCCAGGGGAGACTGAGGTTGGACATGAGAAGAATTTTCCCCCTGAAAGGGTTGTCAGGCCTTGGAACAGGCTGCCCAGGGCAGTGGTGGAGTCCCCATCCCTGGAGGGATTGGAAAGGCCAAGAGATGAGGTGCTGAAGAACGTGGTCTAGAGGTGGACTGGGCAGGGTCAGGATGGGGTGGGACTCAATGAGCTTAAAGGTCTCTTCCATCCCAATGGATTAGATAATTTGATGTTGTGCACCTTTTCTACACTGCCCTCACAGGACCTCTTCCGAGCTGGGCACGGCCCCCAAACAAATATTGTTACACTAAAAAGATCAGGCCAATAATAACAAAAACATAACCAGATTTGGAGGAGAACATTTAAAAAATAAAGCCAGAAGTAAACACAATGTGTCTAACTCAGGGCAGGCAACAGCGCGTGGGAAAAAGATGCCCAGCTCTGGCTGCAAGAGGCACCAGGCACTGGGTGTTTGCAAGGGGGGATGAGAGAAACAGACAGTTCAGGAAAGTCCAGAGCAACCTGTGCCAGAGCATCAAGGAGCAGGAATTCACCCAGGTGATTGCCATGGGGTTGGTCAGTGGGTCCTGCCCCCTCAGGACCTCAGGTACCCCAAGAAACCTCACGGTTTCTGGGCATGACTTGGAGCTGACCCTCAGAGCCCCAGTCACTAAAAACTCTGGGATTAGGCTTGAAACTGGAAAAATTAAAGTAACTGGTCATTCACACACTCGAAGACCCAGCCCCACCCTGGAAAGACTCAAATTTATTAGCTATTTTTTTCCCCTAGCAAAACTGAAGGTTTTTTTTTTAAATATCTCAGCTGGTTTGTGCCTCACGCACTGGGACAGGGCCCTGGCCAAGTCCCCTCTCCCAGGGGCCACCTACAAGCCCAAAAGGAATGAAAAACAAATAAATGTAAAAAAAAATCAGGCTGGGCAAAAGGGTCTCCATCTGACAGCTCAGTATTTGGAAATATAAAAGTCTCAGGCAACGCTTCCCATTCCCAATTAATGGGCATTAGGAGAGGCAGAGCCCGGTCCCAACCTTTGCCAAGTTGAGCTGTGTTTGGTCACTGCTCTTTTCACCGATTTTCCCCCCAGTTACGCAGCAGAAAAGAGGAAAAAAAAACCCAAAATCCCTTTATTTTTCTTTGAGCAAGATTCACCCTCGCAGCAGAGTCCCTGCAGGATTACAAATATTTGATGCAATGGGAATGACAACAAAACTGTCCCGAAATGACAACTGAGAGGGAAACAATCTGGGAAGTTCCAACCTTCAAAATCTGTCTCTTAATTCTGGCTGCGATTTCTGCAGGCGAAGGAGGGAAAAAACAAACCTCAAACCCCAACCCACAACCTGAGTGCTGTCTGCTGCTGTGTTCCAAAGGCAACTTGAGATGGGATTTTAAAAGAACATGACTACACTATGGTTAATGCTATTAAAAATCAAAGTGCAAAGACAACTGATAATCCCAGCCGGTTTCCCAGGACAAGAATCAAACCGGGCGGCACACGGCTCGTCGGTGCCGCTCGCCGCTATCCATTTCCTTTTCTTCTTGAAGGAGGGGAGAAAAAACTAAAAATAAAAGACCAAAGGGTCAACAAGGAAACTAAAACCTCTTTAGTAACCCAGCCCTGCCCACTCACATTCAATACCAGCAGCTCAGCGAGTGAAAAGAAAACCCGCTGGTGAACTCTGAGATGAGTTTCAGAAGTTTAAAGGCAAAAGCAAACAATAAAAAAATTGAAAGAAAAACTCGGCTCTGCACAAAGATATCTGACTGGGAGTGATAGGGACTGTCCTGGAGCAAAGCAGGGACCATGCACATCCCAGGGGTGATGCAGAGGAAGAACAGCCCCGGAGCATGACCAGCGAGACACAGCCTATGAACAAGACAATATTCCCATTTAAAGATCTTGAACAAACTCTTTGACACCTGAAGCCCCAGACTCAGCAGTAATGTCCCTACAAGCTGCTGTGCCCATAAATCAGGTTCCTCCTGACATATTGGAGCTGCTGAGGGATCGTTTAAGAAGAAATCATTGAATTAGAGAATCCCTTGGGTTGGAAGAGACCTTTAAGCTCATCAAGTCCAGCCCCAGCCTGACCCTGCCCAGGCCACCTCTAGACCATGTCCTTCAGCACCTCATCTCTTGGCCTTTCCAATCCCTCCAGGGATGGGGACTCCACCACTGCCCTGGGCAGCCTGTTCCAAGACCTGACAACCCTTTCAGGGGGGAAATTCTTCCCATGTCCAACCTCAATCTCCCCTGGGCCAGTTTGGGACCATTTCCTCTGTCCTGTCGCTTATTCCCCGAGAGAAGAGACCGAGCCCAGCTCTCTGCACCCTCCTTGCAGGGACTTGTAGAGAGCCAGGTCTCCCCTCAGCCTCCTGTTCTCCAGACTCAAAAGCCCCAGAGCTCCCTCAGCTGCTCCTCGTAGGACTTGTGCTCCAGACCCTTCCCCAGCTCCCTCAGCCACTCCATGTAGCACTTGTGCTCCAGACACTTCCCCAGCTCCCTCAGCTGCTCCTCAGAAGACTTGTGCATCAAAACAGCAGAAACCCAGCCCCTTTTATTTCTCCATGTTCACACAAACTTGATTTTATAACGATTTAACCCTTTAGTCGGAGATTTTCCTCTCCTCCTCAGCTACTTGCAAAATCCTCCTGGGGTTACGCAGGGATTATATTGTTTAGTGAGCCAGTTATAATCCCTCTGATAAGAGGAGCTGATCTGGGCAGAGAGGCATTGCCTTGGTGCTGTTTGCAAATAAAAATTAAAACAGAGATAGCAGTGGGTTTGCTCAGCCTTTCACCTTATCTCCGAAGCGTGGCAGAGAGATATTACTCGATCTAACTCCGGCCGGGGAAGGAAAGCAGGGCTCGGGGGGGATTCAGGCAAGGCAGCTCTTCCAGGTGCTGGCAGCCCTCAGCACTGCAGAGAAAGTCCAAACACAGCACCCACAACGCACAGGGGGACCCACAGGCTCCGAGTTTTGGGCACAGACACCTGGAAATCGGGTGTTGTGGGACTGTGGGGAATAGCACTGAAAAGCCGTGTCAGAGCGGCTCACCTGTGAAGTTAAAGGGTTATAAAACCTCTTGTAGGAGATAAGTGAGGAGCTTTTCAGGAGGCAGGTCCTCAGGGTTGAGGCTAAGGTCCCCATTGCCCACCTTGCTGTCCCTTCACAGAGACCCCTGGAGAGCTGACATTGGCATCACAAGCAGCACCTGCAGGGGTAATGGGTGCCAAGGAAACTCCCCCCACCCCTGCAGCCATCAGTAGGGTCGGGCTGGGGGCTCTCTGTGATGCTCAATGTCATTACTGCAGTTAAGACACCCCTGGGAATCTCAACCGTGATATTCTGCTGCTAGAAAGTTATCTCCAGCTGATGACAGCCCTCACAGAATCAGAGAATCAGAGAATTTTTAAGGCTGGAAATGATCCCTAAGATCATCCAGTCCAACCATTAACCTACCGCCACCAAGTCACCGCTAGACCATGTCCTCAAGCACCGCATCTCCCTGTCTGTTAAACCCCTCCAGGGATGGGGACTCAACCACTTCCCTGGGCAGCCTGTCCCAATGCTTGAGGACTCTCTCAGTAAAGAAGTTCTTCCTAATATCCAACCTAAATTTTCCCTGGCACAACTTGAGGCCATTTCCTCAAGTTCTGTCACCTGTTACTGGGGAGAAGAGACCAACCCCCACCTCACTGCAACCTCCTTTCAGGTAGTTGTAGAGAGCAATAAGGTCTCCCCTCAGTCTCCTCTTCTCCAAACTAAACCCCCCCAGCGCCCCCAGCCTCCTCGTAGGGCCTGTTCTCCAGACCCTTCCCCATCCTCGTTGCCCTTCTCTGGACACGCTCCAGAACCTCAACATCTTTCTTGAAGTGAGGGGCCCTCCTCCGTGCCCATCAGTTTTGGGGCTTCCCCAACACCACCAGGTCCCAGTCAGACTTTCAGGGGGATCTGTAAGGCTTCAGGACCCTGTAACATGAGCAGGTTTTCACAGCACAGCCCTTGGGGGACTATCCTGACTTTGAGGACTGCCGTGACTCGAGGGTCAGACAACCAACATCTGCTCCAGCCACTCCTCATGTCTCTGCTTCACCATCACAGTGCTGGAAGGGAGGAAAAACAGATCAAGAGCAGCATGAGGGGAAAATAATGAGTTTTGATTGCGCCTGCAGCATGAGGGATAAACACAGAGCGAAGGAGGGACGGAGGAATCCACGGGCAACACGGGGGGATGACACACTACTGCCTCACGGGTGCCCGAGGGGATGCTGTGTGCACACCGTGGTGACACCACACAGCCCCGCTGTACACCAGCAAACCTCACCCTGCACCCTGCAGGGTATCACCCTGCACCCCAACAAACTGCTCCTCCAGTCCCACGGTGCCAGTTCAGCCCCCCAAAATAAGGACCTGGGGGGAGGTCCCTCTCTATCTTCTGAAGGGGTTCCCAAGACTAATTTAATGCTGACGAGGTCTTTTATACACTGAGGCCTTTTTAATTTAAACTGCTTAATTCCAAATCAAAAGTTTGTTTTAAATGAACACCCAAAACAAGGGGAAGGGGGAGGGAAGCACACTCTAAAAATACAATATTTGCAGGAGAGAATTCCATACATGAATATTCTCCCTCATCTCCTCTTATCTATCCTCAGAGCTGCAGATGGGAACTTCAAAGCCAAGCCCTGTCTTGAAGCAGAAACACAGGGACTGGTCCCCATGGGACTCAGGGAGCTGCAGAGGTGGCTCAGCTCCAGGGCAGCCGTGATGCTCAGCCCCAGCTGACACATCCCAGGGGCTGGGGGTCCCCCGCTCTGCTCAGGGATCACCAACCCCCAAACGACCTCACTGCATGTAGAAATGATTATATTGCCTTGACGAGGCTTTTCCAATCCATGGAAAACACCGAGGACAGATGCCTGTCCTTGGGAAGGCAGGATTGCTCCTCCCCAGCGGGATCCTTGGGATGCTCAGCACAGCAAAGTGTGCAAGGTGCCAGGAACAAGTCCCAGGAGGATGAGGGGACCTGGGGAACGTGTCAGGGAACTGAATTAAACTCCAAAATCACCTTTCGAGGTGCTGCTCAGGAGCAGCCGTGACATGAAGGACACGAGCACAGCCCCGACCTCCCTCCACACACCACACTTCTCTCTGCTGCCCAACTCAAGAGCATCTCACCACGAACCAACACCAGCAAAGGCTTAGCAGACTCAGGGCCCTCCTTCAGCACAGCACCCCCCAAGAGCCAACCCCCCCCCAGAACTCAGACCATTTCAACCAAGAGCCCCCTGAGGCTTTTCAAACCGTCTCACATGAAAGGGAGGAATTTCCCTCGCAGGGAATAGCGGGTTTGGAGGTTCTTTGGCAACTGCATCACCTTTAGCAAACACAATCCACATTTCTGCCTCCCTGGGTTGTTTGCCAAGCACATTGGAAAGGAATATTTCACCCGCTGCGAGATAAACCCCGAAGGCCTCACCCCAGCTAAGAGGCTTGTTCCCATGGAGGGACACCTTGACAGACCCCACCTGAGTTAAACCCCGTCTGCAGGGGATGAACAGCCTAACATGAGGATGGGGGGGAGGGTGAGGGGGGGATTTTGCCCCAGCCACCACCTCTGAGGACAGCGCCTCAGCCCCTCTCCTGACCGGGAGAGAATTCAGCCGTGTTAAGTCACGGTTGAAAAGCACGAGGTGGATCATGGAGGGAGAAAAAAACCCTCCAGCCCCAAAGTGAGGGGGTGCAAAGCCCACCCGTGGCTGCCACCAGCCCCCAAAGCCAGGTCCCAAAGCTCTCCTGGGCTGAGCCTTCCCACTGCGCTCATCCCTGCTCCCGGGGTTTACCCCGAGCTGCTTCCAGCTTACAGCCCAGTTCTTTTCCCCAGGACACCAGTTACAGGCCAGAACTCCCTTAAAACTCCCAAACCGGACATTTGCGGTTCCCACAAGCATCCCCTCCCCCTCCCAGTGATCTCCCTATCACACAGACACTTCCTCTGAAAAAAAACATAGAGGAAGGTGCTTGTTTGACTTATTTTCCTTTTCCTCTGACCCAGCAAGCTACTCCAGACCAGCCAAGACTTTCCAGCATCGCCTCCTGAGCCTCAGCACCACCATGGAGCCCCAGCACCACTCCCAGCTCCAGGACAGAACCCCAACACCGCTCCCCATCCCTGGGACAGAGCCCCAGCACTGCTCCCAGCTCCAGGACAGAACCCCAACACTGCTCCCCATCCCTGGGACAGAGCCCCAGCACCACTCCCAGCTCTAGGACAGAGTCCCAACACTGCTCCCCATCCCTGGGACAGAGTCCCAGCACCACGACGGAGCCCCAGCACCACTCCCAGCCCCAGGACGAAGCTCCAGCACCATGACAGAGCCCCAGCACCACCATGGAGCTCCAGCCCCAGGACAGAGCCCCAGCACTGCTCCCAGCCCCAGGACAGAGTCCCAACACTGCTCCCCATCCCTGGGACAGAGTCCCAGCACCACGACGGAGCCCCAGCACCACTCCCAGCCCCAGGACAAAGCCCCAGCACCACTCCCAGGCCCTGGATGAAGCCACAGCATCACGACAGAGCCCCAGCACCACTATGGAGCTCCAGCCCCAGGACAGAGCCCCAGCACCGCTCCCAGCCCCAGGAATCACTGAATCACCCATGTGAAAACCTGCCTTATGCTCCCCTGGCTCTGTGTGAGCCCAAAATCCAGACACATCCCTAACCTGAAAGCAGAGGCAGCTCTGAACG
>VXBZ01004294.1:77669-88926 GCA_013399135.1 Heliornis fulica | reverse complement strand
GGCTGGGCGGCACCCAGATCCCAGCAGCAATTCCCACGGCCATCCCATCCCACCCTTTCTCTTCCAGCTCAACCTTTACCCTCTTTTACTCAGCTTCCAAGTTCAGTTGAAGGCATTACCTTAATTACAATTATCTCTGGCACAGCTCTGATGACCTGGAGCTCTTCGCTCACGCCTCCCGCGGGATCTGATCCCTGCAATTAGTCCCAGGGGTTCCCGCTCGCTTGGGGTTTGGTTTTAGGTTGTTCTGGTTTGTTTTGGTTTGTCTTTTTTTAAACAGCTTCACTCAAGCCAAAAGACACGAGGAAGGGAAATATCACATGGGACTGGGAACAGATGAGTGTTATGGAAAAAAATGTGCCAAGGATGGTAAGAAGGGGAAAAATGAAATCGTGTTAAATTCAGATTATGTCTGTCCTGCCCCTCTGGATCCTGTTTGAGCTGAGGAAGGGTCAATCTGGGAAGAGGCTGGCAGGCATGGAGCAGACAGCCTGGTGTGATTCCTCACCTGCAGCTGGGTGCTAATTTGGGAAGCAAGGAGGATTTTCCCCCATTTACACCCCTGCAGCTCGCTGGTGCTGGGGATGCGGCATTGCTCACTTCAGGACATGTTTCGGCAGCTATTTAAGAGCTTAGGGGGATTTTCACAAGTCCCTAAGCTGGTTAGGTGCCTAAATCCTTCAGAAAGCCCCTTTGAGTACCCCTACCTTTGGAAATCCCAGCCAGTGCCTATTAGTGTTCGTTAGCCACTTAAATACCTCCAGCCACCCTCCTAATCCCACCACTCAGAAGCTGCTCCCCACCACCCGCCGCAGCTGCCAGCTCACCAGCTCCACAAGACAGGGGCAGGGGACACCATGATGGGGCAGACCAGGCAGACACCCACTTGTGCTGCTCCTCACCAGCCCCCCCAGGACCCCAGCATGGCCAAAGCTCTTGGAGTTTCTCTTTCTCTTCACCCCCAGTCCTCTATGGCTGTGAGCATCCGGATGAAGGGAAGATTGCTATCTACAAAGTCTCTTTGAAATGGGTGCACAACACAACAAAAATCCGTAGTTCCTCCTGTTTGGACAGGCCCCCATCCCAGGCCCAGCGTGGGATAAACCTTCAAAGCAAGGGGCAACCCGAGAGGGAGACACATTCAAGCTGGCAGCATGATCCCAAATCTGATCCCAAAGACTGCACGTCCCTCTGGGAAACCCACCGCTGCTCCAAACCAGGGCAATGCTCCCCCATCCAAGGGTGCAAGGACAGAGGAGGAAGCTGCAGGATGCTTTTGGGGGTGCAGACCCTCTCAGTGTGCTCTCACCCCCCCACCCTCGAGCTAATTTAATTCCCTGACTAACCTCTCTGATAATGCAGGGAGAAAAACAAGCCCGAGCACGTTTGGTTTGGGTCATGTAAAATGCACTTGAACTGGTGATAATTTCTGCATCCAAGTGAAAAGGGAATGGATATGCTCCTCTCCATCAGCAGCCCAACACCCCTTGACATGGTGGTGTTAAAAACAAGGGGCTGCAGCAAGGAGCACAAAAAGATCAACTTTTAAAGGGCTGCTCTTTCAAAAGCATCACGGGATGGTTAAAATTAGCTACAACCCAGGAACAGGCAGCAAACCCAAGTTTAGTAACTATCAGGGGTTTGGAGAGATTCTCCTCTTCCTCTGCTGAACACAGGAAGGACACAGGGCACCTGGTAGGGAATCCCCCTTGGATCATACATACTGGCACTGACCCCCCTGGACACTTCAGAGGAGGATGTGCTGGCTCTCCATCACCACCGCCCAGCTCTCACAGTTGTAGCATTATCCACATCCATGAGCAGGTCACAGAATCCCAGACTGGTCTGGGTTGGAAGGGACCCCAAGGGTCATCAAGTTCCAAACCCCCTGCCACAGACAGGGCCACCAACCTCCAGGCCTGCAGCTAGACAAGGTCACCCAGGGCCCATCCAACCTGGCCTTGAACCCCTCCAGGCTTGGGGCATCCCCCACCTCTCTGGGCAGCCCCTTCCAGCCCCTCACCACTCTCTGCATGAAGAACTTCCCCTGATCTCCAACCTGACCCTTCCCTCCTCCAGTTTCACACTGCACCAGACAGTGTCTGCTGTTTGCTGCTTCTCCATCCCTTGGACTGGGGCAGAGAAACGTGACAAACCCCCCAGCAAACAAACACCGACACGGCCGGTTTGTCACTTATCCGCTGGGCGAGGAATTATCGACTCGGGCTCTAATCAGATGAGTACCCAGCACTGATGCAGAATCCTTAATGGGCTCGTGATTATTTCACATATGCACACACACACAAAAAAGAGCTAAATCCTAGGGATAATTTTATTTCCCCAAATTAATTTGGTCAGCTCGAACCATAAACCAGATCTGTGTCCCCCTGAGGTTGCTGCCTTCCCCCCCACCATCATTCGGGCTTGCTATATTAGAGAGGTTCTGGTTTTGTGGATGGGGGTTTCTGTGGCAGGACGAGCCAAGGGACCACACAGTGAAACCATAAAGCCCCCAGCTCCAAGCAAGGGGGAAGGGGCAAATTTTAAGCAGCATATTGCACAGGTAGTCACCATCCTGGGGGAAAATAAGACACTACAGGTCCCCCATCCTGTTTTTTCTCCGGCGTGCTCAGCGCTGGGAGCACCTTTGTGGGACCCCATCCTGCAGCTGCAGAGGAGCTGGCAGGTGGGAAGAGCAGCCAGGGCTTCATCTTTGAACTATTCCTTGGGGAGCACCAGCAAAGCACAAACCTTTCCTTTGAGTGGTGTCTGAAAGGGTCTTTGTGCTCGGGAGCATCGCGTGGGTTTCGAATCTGCGCTGGAAATCCGAATCCAATCTGATCAGTGCTTTTTTTTTTAAAAAAAAAAAAAAGAACCAGGCCCAAGAACTCTATATAAACAAAATCTGCTGAAGCTTTTGTTTTTCCTCACCTGCCTGATGGTTTCTTCCCCCCCTTGACTTGCTGTATCAAAATAAACAAACACCATCTATTGATTCCGGCTGTTCGCAGAAGATTTGTGGCAGAAATCTGATGTTTGCTGAGTTATTGTGAGCAGTAACTGCTGCTGACTGCTTGGAAATGCTTCCTTGGAACAACAACAGGAGATAAAAAAGCAGCTCTATCAGAGGAGGAGGACATGCTTTGCCTTCTGAGACGGGAAGGAAATGTAAAGTACGACTCTTAATTACTCACTTTGACAAACCTCCATCCTTCCTGCCTTCTTTTTATATTTAAATCCAGGATTCACTAGCAAAATTAATATGAGAAATACAGAGGTTTGGTTTTATTTTGACTTCTGGAAAGCAGCAGCATTCACACCCCTGCACCTCCTTTGACTCTCCCCACCCATTTCCACCAACCATTCCTGTACAAATCCATTCTTCAGCTGCATCTCCACAATGGCACCACATTAAAGATGCTCTGACCAGCACCTTCTGCAACCCATAAACCTTCACATTAACCTCTTGCTTTTGCAGTAGTTAATGCTGCAACAATGCTAACGACCTGGTTCAACCCCAAGACACCAGAGAACATCCACAGCCCGGACTGGGATGCCCTGGCAGAAAGGCTGCCCATACACAATTATAATCTCTCTGAAGAATTAATCTCCCAACATGAGAAGGACAGGGACCAGTTGGAGAGGGTCCAGAGGAGGCCACAAAGATGATAAAGGGGTTGGAGCACCTTTCCTATGAGGACAGGCTGAGAGAGTTGGGGCTGTTCAGCCTGGAGAAGAGGAGGCTCCGGGGAGACCTTCTAGCGGTCTGCCAGTACCTCAAGGGGGCCTACAAGAAAGATGGGGAGAGGCTGTTCAGTAGGGCCTGTTGTGACAGGACAAGGGGTGATGGTTTTAAAATAGAGTGAGGGAGATTTAGATTGGATATTAGGAAAAAGTTCTTTCCTGTGAGAGTGGTGGAGCACTGGAACAGGTTGCCCAGGGAGGTGGTGGATGCCCCATCCCTGGAGAAGTTCAAGGCCAGGCTGGATGAGGCCCTGAGCAAGCTGATCTAGTTGGGGGTGTCCCTGCTTCTTGCAGGGGGGTTGGACTAGATGACCTCTGGGAGTCCCTTCCAACTCCAGCCATTCTATGATTCTATGAATGCTCTTTACCTCTCTAGATGCCTCCAATGGTAAAACCCTGTAGAAAGAAACTCGCTCTGCAGGATCTTTGGTAGGCTCTGGTCCTTGGCCAAGCTCTGCATATGTCCATAGACCCTCTTGGCTTGATTTCCTCTTCAGTTTGACTATTTTTAGATTTTCTATAGGTTTCCACAGCAGGATTTGGCATGTTTCACAACCCAAAACTCAAAGCTCCAGGGAAACGATGGAGACCACAATGCACAGGTCCTCTAGGCCAAGAGTCACATGAAATCATGCAACAGTCTGGCTTACACTGACCACAACAGCTTAAACTGAGCTATGTTCACCCCAAAACCAGGATCCAGCCCAAACTAACACCAGCCTCATGTTTCTGAGGGTTGTGCACCACCATGTGCCCTCATCCCCATAACCAGCCCTATGGTCATGCTCCACAGCATCGCCCCTCCTGCATTTCATTTACCTTCAGTTGCGACTCTCTAAAAAATCTCATGTATTTTGCTCCTAAAACAATGAGGTTTTGTAACAGACCTGCCTTGGGTTGACCATTAATAATTGAGAATTTCTGCACTGCAGCCAGCCCAGGATGGTAAGGAGCACTTGGCAGTCTCTGCTTGCCTCAAGAGCCATGGGCAGCATCCTCTACCATGCAGCCCTACCAGAGGCTCCCCTTCACTTCAGATGTTCCCACCTCCCCTGTTACCTGCTCAGCAACAATGAGGAAAAACCCAAGGGAAGAGGAAAGGCATTCACACCAGGTTCTAGAAATCAGGAGCTTCAAGCCCAAGCTGGGTATGTACAGAATTATTAAATCTTGGAATGTCCTGAGTTGAAGAGACCTCCAAGGACCATCAGGTCCAACTCCTGGCTCCACACAGCCCAGCCCAGTCAGAGCGTGGGACTCAGCCCATCGTCCAGACGCTTCTTGACCTCAGTCCAGCCGGGTGCTGGGACCACTTCCCTGGGGAGCCTGTCCCAGTGCCTGACCCCCTCTCAGGACAGAACCTCTTCCTGACACCCAGCCTGACCCTCCCCTGGTGCAGCTTCATGCTGTTCCCTCGGGTTCTGTCCCTGGTCCCCACAGAGAGGAGATCAGCACCTGCCCCTTCGCTGTCCCTTGTTAGGAAGCCCCAGACCACCATGAGGTCTCCCCTCAGCCTCCTCTTCTCCAGGCTGAACAACCCCAGGACCTTCAGCCTCTCCTCATCAGACTTCCCCTCCAGATCCTTCCATACCCTCGTTCCCCTCCTCTGGACACTCCCCAATAGTTCTGTGTCCCTCTTGTCCTGTAGCACCCAATCCTGCCCCTGGTGCTCAAGGAGAACACCACCAGCTAAGCAAAACCAGCCCACGGTGGGTTTATAAAGAAATTCACAAAGCCCTGAAAGTTCTTCTGCACAAAACAGCTGCTCATAAAACCTGGGATTTGCCCAAAAGTCTGAGAACTGCTGGTGGGGCATGACCACCCCAGGTGGTTCTCCTCCAGGAGAACTTCATGCCTGCAGCCACATCGCCCGAGGCTGGTAACAAGCTCCCCGCTGCCTGTCAGGCTGCTTTCCTTTTTTTCTATTTTAAGACTCGTGATCACTGCTTAAAAGAGGGAATTAAACTGATGGATTGTAGATGATGCAAAACCTTGATGTCCTAGAAAGCCGCACAAATAGACGCTCTCAGAGTAACTAAAAGGGGAGACGAGCTAATTTTGACACTAAGTGGTATTGAGACGGTCTGAATTCCCTCCATCTTCCCTAAATCACAGATATTGCTGCTGAGCAGCCCTGGTATCACCCACATACAAACCCATCTGCAAATCAGTCACCCTGCAGGAAAGGTATCGATCAGAGCAACGTCGGCACAAAGAATTCACCTCACGTGGCCATCAAGGACTTCAGCAGGCCAAGCAACGGCCGCCCACCTCCTGCCATCGCTGGACCCTGGCCAGAAGCAGCCTTAGACCCTGAAAAGGAGAGGATTTTACCCTGCAGAAATGCAGAATGAACACTAACCACCTTGTCAGGGTGTTGGTTTGCTCCTGCTGCCAACAGAAGTGGCCAGTGATGCATCTGCTGTTGCTCAACTTGGCCGCTAAGCCGCTTCGGCAATTACAGGTAATTAAAAGGCGGCACTGCAGTGAAATCACTCCCTGTAAGAATGGCATCATCAGCTCTGGTTTCTGGTATGCCCATCTCCCACGGCCGCTCTGCACCTCAGCTGGAAGAGGAAGGATGGGGAGAACCTTCATCTGGTGTAAATCAACATGTTTCTATCTACCCTCTGTGGCAGCACGATGATTCACACCAACGGGAGAGGTGACATGTTGGAAGGCAAATAGACAACCCCCACCCAACCCCCCTATTTCAGTTGGAAGGGACCTGTGGCAATCACCTACCCAGCTGCAAGGAGGACCAAGACAACCTCCTTGGTGCCATTTTTAATTTACAGCCCCAAAATATTGTGCTAGATCCCCCCAGTCAGATGCACGAGCAGACTCCAAGGTCCAAGGAATACAAACAGCCTCAGAGAGCTGCCGGGGGAGCACAGTGTGAAGCCACCATGTCCCATACCACGAGCTACAGAGAAGAGCTGGACCTTTGCTGGTCACCACAGCGGCACATACGGTCTGGGGAAGGTCTCAATGGCCATGGGATGTAGAGGCTCTGCTGAGCTGGTGGCACTGCTGCACCGCAGAGGTGTGTAGAGGGGGATGTACATTTCTATCAGGTATTAATTAATTAGGTGAACTCACTCCCTGACTGTGAGTTCAGGCAGAGGATGCCTGTGTGAGCGAGCTGTGCACGCTGACTTCTGCTGCCAGTGTGCCATGACCAGAACCTGGTGAAAAAGAAGAGATAACAACACCAAAATGCTAAGCTTTTGATCCCAGATGGATTTTGGGGATCTGCCCTCAAGATTTACCCACAGATCTGACCACACCACCTGAAGCTCTTGGGTTCCTTTCTGAAGAGGCAGAGCAGATTGGAGGAAGAGCCGCTGCAACCAGCCCACCTGCCGCATCCTCCAGTCGCATCGATGAAAGCCAGGGGGGAGGATTAACTTTGTGACTGCATGGCATGGAGGGAATGCAAAGCAGAGGCCAAGCAAGACATGGAAAGCCTTTGGGTGGGAGCCACCCAGCAGCACACTCCTACATCTTCAATCATTCCTCACAGCTGGAGCCACACTGACTTCCCAGCCGATGATCTGCAGAGCTTCTCCAGCACTGAGGACCACCTTGCCCTACACAGAGAGGACCGAGGGCTTCAAAGATCTGGGAAGGACTGCACACTGGTGAGAGCATCCCAGTTACTAGTGTGCAGGCAACAAGTGCCAATATCCATAACTGGTGTTTGGTAAACACCAGAATTTACACACTACTATGCACAATACACAAAAATACAGAGAGATTTTTGAGGCTTCAGAAGCTCTAGTCACTCCTCTCCCACATCCCCTTCCCTGGACACCACTCCTAACACAAGGCCCTTTTGCTTCCAAACCTTCATCCTCTTTGGCAGACAGGGAATCCCCTCAACAAGGGGAAGAAGATACCAACCATCTTCAGTGAGCATCCCTTCAACAACGGGAGGAAGATACCAACCATCAGTCCCCATACCCTCCAAATCTGCCTGCCTGCTCCCTCCAGACTCCTGGCACAGCCCAACCTCACATGAGAGCAAGCTGGTGTCCCTCAGGTACCAAACAGCTCACCCATGGTGCTAACTGCAGGGACAGCATCATATACCACACACCAGCTAAGGACCTATGGGTCCTGTGAGCCAGCTCCATCCAACGCATCGCTGTCACCTCAGTGTCCCTTTGTGTTTGAAACCAAAGCAAGGTCCCTTTGGAGGCTTTGCCTCCACAGATAGTGTCTGTGCAGCCTGGCAGCACAGAATTTAAGAAATAATGAAGTACCTGTAATTACTTAGCCAAAAGAGAGTCCTTGCAGTAAAACCAGGAGCACGAACGTCCTCGGGGTGGTAAAGGTTATCAAAACACCAGGGTTCAGAGGAAGGGGCTGTTACAGCATCGCCCCTAATAACAAACAGCAAAGCAATCCCTTCCAGGAGATAAAGAATTTCTTCCTCTGCCAGCAATAAATCAAAGGGCACTGTTCAGCTGATGGGAATTGATTTTTCTCCCATCCTTTGCACTCAGAGCAAAGCGGGACCGCAGCGAGAGCCTCCAGATGCGACAGAGCCGAATCGATGGCAGGGAGGGGGCGCGACGGAGATGTTTGTCACCGGCACAAGGCATCACCTTCCCTCCTGCAGCATCGCTGGGGTGTGCCCTGCTCACTCCCTGGGAGTCCCCATGGTGAGACTCAGCAGAGCCCGTCCTGAAAAGCAGGAGGCACAAGAGAACGTGGAGCTGGCAATGGATGAGACTGGATGGGAATATAAAGAAGGGCAATAAATTCCCTAAACTGCTAGGTGACTCTGCCAGGGAAGGGACGGGGTTGGAGATGACCCCCTCCACACCCTCAGAAATGATAATTATCAGCCTGCCTGGCTGCCCAGCCAAACCAGGAGCTGTCCTCTTCTGTTCCAGCACTAATCTACACTAAGCAGCTAATTAAAAAGACTACAGGCTCCCTCAAACTCAAACCACCTCTGCTTTTCGTGCACAGAAAGAAAGGAGGAAAAAAAAAAGCCATCTAATTCAACTCATCCAGAAATCGATCCCTCTCCCACTCATCAAACTCTTTAGTAGGAGTCATGGAAATCACAGTATCACAGAACATCAGGAGTTGGAAGGGACCTTGAAAGATCCCCAGTTCAACCCCCTGCCAGAGCAGGGTCACCTCAATTAAATCACACAGGAACGTGTCCAGATTGGTCTTGAATGTCTCCAGAGAAGGAGACTCCACAACCTCTCTGGGCAGCCTGGCCCAGGGCTCTGTCACCCTCTCAGGGAAACTGTTTCTCCTGACATTTCCACGGAAGCTCCTGTGCTCCAGCCTGGACCTGTTGCCCCTTGTCCCATCACTGGCCAACACTGAGAAGGGCCTGGCTCCATCCTCCTGACACTCACCCTTTGCATATTTATAGACATTAATGAGGTCACCCCTCAGTCTCCTCCAAGCTCAAGAGCCCCAGCTCCCTCAGCCTGTCCTCCTGAGGAAGGTATGCAACAACTTTCCCTGCTTCTGCACCAAGCACTGCGCAGCTGTGGGATGGGAGAACAAGGTTTGGTCTCACCCTGAACCCCAGTGACACCTTACAGCAGCTGCAGGTACAAGCACAAGCCTGGTTTAACAGGTTATAAAGCTCTGCTGTTTTCTCACTATTGACTTTTATTGCAGCGCATAAAGCTTTTAATGAGAAATAAATTGATAAGAGATCCATTACCACAGAGGAACCGTGACCTGCTCGTTTGAGAGCTAGAACATAACAGCCACACTTTTTAAATTCAGAGAGAAAACCGCTGTATTTACATCAGTGTTCAGCTGGAACTTCAGCTGCCACCTGGACAGGGACCATTCCCTGCAAGGGGACTGTGTGACAGTGGGCAGGATGCTGGAAGTGGGACCAACACAGGTGTCATAGAATCATAGAATGATTAGAGTTGGAATGGACTCCCAGAGGTCATCCAGTCCAACCCCCCTGCAAGAAGCAGGGACACCCCCAACTAGATCAGCTTGCTCANACTGGAAGACCTCAAAGTCACCTAAAGTCATGCTCAGCGAGCGGCTTTGCATCCACAGACCTATGTGACACGCACAGTCATGGAAAGCTGAGCCTGGAGAAGGTGGCAGGAAGAGCTCAGCTACCCCAAACCACAGCACTTATCCCCTTTTCCAACCCCCACCGGCCTTCAGCACCTCTCCATGCCTTGGTGGTGCCCTATCCCACCTCAGCATGGGATCTCCATCCCCACCCCATCAAACCTCACCGTACCAGGAGGGGCTGGTCCCACACATGCCCTGTGGAAGCCATGCCCTGTGCACAGTCTGTCTCAAAGGTCTCATTTATTTCTGTCCCCTTCCCACGCTCCGCTCCGTAGGCACCAGGCGCTGCTGTTCCTCCTTCCACGCACCCCCGCTCTCCTCCGCCAGCAACACATCTGTGGAGATTTACCTGGAAATGACTATTTTTAACAAGGATTTGGATTTAGGTGGATATTAGTATTGGATTCAGTATGCTAAACAGCTCCTTGCTTTCCTGCCAGCTCCTATGGATCACTCTGCAGACAGACTTGGATCGATGACTTTGTCAGCTGCCCATTAGATTCCATTGGAAATTTCCCCCCTCCCTCCCCACAAATCGCATGGGAAGAGCATACCAGAGGCATGACATGCCTGCTCACGACAGCTTCATCCCAGCACAGCCAAGACAAACCCCTCGTGTTTTCCCAAGACAGGCAGCTATGGATTTCTTCAGCACCCCCCACCGCAGACCTCTGCTCCGAGCCACGGCGCTGGGACCTCAGGCCACCTTCTCCCAGGTAACGAAGCAGAGGGGTCCTTCAGTACAAGATTAATTAACAATTTGCTGAAGCAAATGAATCCAAATCTCTTCTGCTACTTCCTCAGCTTTTACATTGGTAATTCAGGGGAGGAAGAAAACCAGTTTAAACAGCTCTTCAAAGGTGATGCTTCGATACTCAGTGTGCAGGGGAACTGATTTCCACGAGTATCTGAGGACAGATGTGTCTGTCCCGTACATCCAAAGGAGAAGCAGAGCACTCCAGCTGTAGGAAAACAGCACTAGGTGGTAATTACTGTGATTGCAAAATAACTGAAAGGTCTTTCACGGCTTCTGAGTGGCTGTTGATCGTTAATAACACACATCCCGGTGCTGCTGGGTGATAGCGGTTGGACAGCGGTGCCTTGCTCCGTAGGTAGGAGGGAGCACTTGGAGGGGGTGGGGGGAAGGGGTACAGCTGCACCCCCAAAGGGCTTTAAAAAACCAAACAACAAAATCCAGCAACAGACCCAACTTTGCAAGGTTTTAATCTTTAATCAGAGAAAAAAGAAGGTGAGCAAAGAGGGTATTTTGCAATAAAAAACCCCATCCAGGCTTCCCTCAGCTCCGGGGTGGAAGGGTTAAGTGAGTATCTGCCTTTACTTTGAATATAGCCCAGAGCTGCCAAGCGCTCCCCAAACCAATTTAACGAGTCTGCAAATAATGGCTGGTGCATTCCTCTGCCTTTCCACC
>VXBZ01004294.1:65624-77478 GCA_013399135.1 Heliornis fulica | reverse complement strand
CCCCTTCATTCTCATTTTCCAAAGAAGCAAGAACCGTCTCCCTCCCCCTCAGCACTTTGCACAACACAATTTCCTCACTAGGATTCCCAAGAAACACTCGACCCGAGGCACAGAGGTGGCTACAAGATGCTTCCTATGTTTTCATTCAAATAACATCATCTTGCCACTTGCTAGTGCAGTGCAAAGCACATGGGGAAGGTGTTCCCTGGGTCACCCATCGCCAACGCCGAGATTCCAAGCATGGCCCCAAACTCTGATAGTGCATGGTTGTTCGTTTGCTGACACCCCAGGGGTTTTTAATCCCTGGAGAGGAGCTAAGGGCTGTGGGGGTTTTTAATCCCGGAGCTAAGGGCTGTGGGGCAAGGTGGTAGCTCAGGGAATGGAGAACATCACCTTGTCTTGGCTGTAACAGACACACAGCACTCAGAAAATGGCATTTTTACAGCCATTCTGAAACAGCTGCAGCATCTCGTGGATCGAGAGTAACAGAGACATGGCTCAGCCACAGCGAGAGGGAGAACCAGCAGCAGGGGAAAAAAAAAAAGACCCAAACCCTCAGATTCTCCCTCCCCAAGAGCCCTGCTTTAGCTTTAATAACTCATTAACGTATTACCAAGCGAAGGCTCACAGGATTATGGTGTTTAGTAATAATATGATGGATGTGAGCCAGCCGTCCAGAAAGCTTTTTGTACTCCTGCTCTGGCCTGACCTGGCCTTGGACCTGAGCTCTGCATCCCAGCATGCTATTGGAGACACACACACTGCACTCCACGTCACTAAGTACACAGGCATGTAATAATAAATACACATATAAAGTTATCTGAACAGCCACGTTAAAACTATGCAAATATATAAATGCCTGATACAGGTAGGAGGGAATTTCAGACCATGATGCTTCCACTCAGCCTGATTATAAAACCCTTCAGCAGCAAAACAAACAGCTTAAAGCAAACAAGAGGCTTAGTGTGCCAGTGCTTTGTGTTTTCTGGCTGGGGTTGGCCATCACCGAGGCCACTGAGCCCTTCCCTGCGGTCCCGCTCGGCCGGGAGACCTGCCCTGGTTTCAGTTCAGTCCCTCATGGTTTCAGTCCCTCAGATCAGCCAGCACCAAGCACAGACTGTTTTTGGCTTCCTTCTGTTTCAGTGCTGCTCTGACAGCTCTATGGGCTTGGGCAGTGTCTTCTGCTACGGATCAAAGCAGAAAGGGGAAAGCTCCGGGGAATAAACGGGATGCTCCCATGCTCTCTGGTACGCTACCGAGTCATCCTTGTTCCTATGGTGAGTTTTAAGCATTCCCTGGTGTTATTCCCATCTCTCAGTCCCCTTACTGAAAGAAAACTAAATCCTCAGCAAGGAAAAGCACCACGTACCAAAAAACAGTCGAACGCACAAGGTGGCAAAACTCAAAGAAAATATGTTTTCCTCCCCCTTCCCTCAATCACAAGCAGCAGCCGTGTTTTCATGCCAAGAGAGTCAGAACTGTGAGCAAAGGCCTCATTTCAATGTGAAAATGAGATCCAGTTTGGGTGTTTGGTTTGTTTTCTTTCAAGTAAGTAAATGTGTCGTGCTTCAGATGCTGCGGCAGCGAGAGGAGGTCGTCTTTTACCCTTCTCCCAGCCATGCTATTCAGTTAGAGCCACACAGCCTCACCAAGGCTGACTTTGTCTAAACAGGATTTGGGGTCTCTAAGGGTGGGTGCAGAATATAGTGTTTAAAGAGATGTTAAAGACATCAGGACAATAAGGGACATGTTAACGCGAACTCCTTTGCTGCCGCTCTCTTTGCTCGAGACAAAATTACGCAGATTTAAGAAACACATGAGAACTAGATTATCCCACTTCCCTTGCCAAGGGATCAAATTAACTTCCTACAAACCCATCCCAAATTCTCACATTTCATACTTGTGAACTCTTGCCAGGAAACACAGGCAACTATTTCCTAGCTGGGAACCAAGTGGGCTCCTGTTGGCCAAGGACCATGACCGAGCCCATGGCCAGCGCCGACACCTAACCCGTAACACGGGATGGAGGAGGAAGCGACGCTGTACAATTCTTAAGCAACTGATGTGCTATGGGGCTCCTCTCTTCTGTCCAAACAATCATAGAAGCACAGGATGAGTTGGGTTGGAAGGGACCTTTAAAGGTCATCTAGTCCAACCCCTGTAGTGAGCAGGGACACCTTGAACTAGAGCAGGTTGCTCAGAGACCCCATCCACCCTGACCTTGAATGTCTCCAGGGATGGGGCCTCCAACACCTCTCTGGGCAACCTGGGCCAGGGTCTCACCACACTCAGAGTGAAGAATGTTTTCCTAACACCCAACCTGAATCTCCCCTTTTCTAGTTTCAAACCATCATCCCTCATCCTATCACTCCATGCCCTCAGAACCAGTTTTTCCCCAGCTTTCTGATAGGCACCTTTCAGGGACTGGAAGGCTGCTAGAAGGATTCCCCAGAGCCTTTTCTCCTCCAGACTGAACAAGCCCAACTGTCTCAGCCTATCTCCATAGGAAAGGAGCTCCAGCCCTTGGATCATCCTCATGGCCTCCTCTGGGCACACTCCAACAGGTCCATGGCCTTCATGTGCTGGGGGCTCCAGAGCTGGACACAGTATTCCAGGTGAGGTCTCCCCACAGCAGAGCAGAGGTGACAATCCCCTCTCTTAAACTGCTGGCCACATTCTGGGGTTGCAGCCCAGGATGCTGTTGGCCTCTGGGCTGCAGATGCACGTTGGTGGCTCATGTTCAGCTTCTCATCCCCAAAGCCCCCCAAGTGCTTTTCCTCAGAGCTGCTTTCCAGCACATCATCTCCTGACATGAATGAATAATGGGGGTTGTCCCACCCAGGGGCAGGACCCTGCACTTGGCTTTAAATGCATCAGTTTCCTCACAGAAATATTTTTCCACCAGGAGAGCAAGAGAAATGAACTGCACAGGATAAGGGCAGATTTAAGAAGAACAAGTCCAGGAAAAAGGGACTTTGGAGATATTTGTAGAAAACCCCCTAAGTTAAGGTCCAGTGAGGAGAAGTCCAGTCCCAGTTCCACACCTTGCAGGAAGGGAAGGCACCTTCTCCCATCCAGTAAGACGCTCTGCTGAGACCCAAGTGCTTCGTGTCGGCCCCCTTGCCAGCCCGCACAACCTACCAAAATATCTCCCGACTCCAAGCGGCCTGCGAGACGCCTCTGGCCCCCAGCCACGGTGTTTACACACTGTAATGGTCCTCCCCTCTGCTTCAAGCCTCCTTACCCAGAACAACCTCCAGTGAAAGCAGTGGGAGCCTCTTAATTGCCTCCGTTCCAATCAATACAAACAGTGCTCGGCAACGCCACAGCAGACGCTGACTCCCCAGCAGCCGGATTTCCAGTCTTCTACCGTTTCCACTGCTAAAGAAAGCTTGAAAGAAAGCTGGGTTTAAGCTGGTAGAGGCAGGAGGTATCAGAGCTATCACCTCCAAGATGAGCCCATCAAACCCTGTAGGCCTCTGCCAAGGACTTAGCTCCAGCCTTGAGTGGAGATTTCCACCAGCCAGGGACAGCAAACTCCCAGCAGCTCTTCTCAAGGCTGGAGAGAGCCGATACGAACCTCCATACGTGCCCAGCTCTCCTCCTCAGCTGCTTTCAGACTAAGAAGGGCTGTCTGAGCTGCACTGCCGAGCAGAGGACACCAGCCAGCCCTGCCCTGAAGTGAACCGCTGCCCCTGACAAACGAAACCCGCGAGGGCCGACCGCCAGTATCTGCATTTACAGCTCGGGTTGTGCTCGGCGGGAGGCAACGACAGCTGGGATTTCTGAGGACAGCAGGGGAATTTGAGCTCCCACATCTTCTGGGGTCTTGGGATATTTCAGAGTCAGGCTTAAGCCTACTTAGTGCAAACAAAGCACAAGAGAAGAGCCTTCACTCCTGTTAAAAATCCTACTTCAAATCTTGAGAAAAACACAGCAATTCCAGAAACATATCGGAAAAGGCCAGGGTTAGACAGTTCTTCAAGATGCCACCACTTTTTATCTGAAGTGAGCAGTAAATTGTCTTTAAAAACATGTTAATCAACAGGGTTTCACCAAGTTTATTAAACAGTTGTCCCAGTCTCTTTCACCGACAAGCCCTTAGCCCCACAAGTTTCTAAAGGTCTTCCAGTCAGCAATTACAGCCTCGTTTGTGCTACTAGATTGCCTGTTATCCTCATTTGACTCTCCTGTTATAATTACCGAGGTCATTTTAGCAGGTAATTTGGCATAGCTGTCATCACTTCCAAGTTTAATACGGCCTCATTCATAACAGCGCCACACGCGCGCGTCTCCCATCGCGTCGCCAGAGCATGGAGTGGGATTTTCCCAGGCACCACAGGACCCTGTGCAGGGGGCTGGGTAGTGGTGCGTGCCCAAGCAGGGAGCCTGAAGGCCAGTACCCCATTGCCTGAGGTGCTGTGCCAGCAGGATGAAGGGATGGCTCCTCTCCAAATGACTCATGGTTTTCGGGATTAGATGCAAGATGTCAACACAGAAAGATGGGAGAGGAGTAGACACGGCGGTTCTGGCCAGCACAGCAGCATATTAGATGTGCAACAGACCTATGCACATATATATATAAAGCCAAAATAATATATAGGGTGGGAGGCCAAGCTTCATGATCCTGCTCACACCTTGCCAAAACCTTCCCATCAGAAGAAGCCACAAAACAAACCGTGAGCCTCAGAGCACCCAAGGGGGGAAGCAGCTCACCAGGAGCTAAGGACAGCAGGGACCAGCTGCTCTGTGAGCAGGATGAGTCCCTGAATGACCCCACATGTGCTTCCAACCAAGTGTTGGACTCCAGATGGTGCTGCTCCAGGATAACCGTGAACTATGGCAAGCCAGAACTCTGCCAAGGACCTCACTCATCACTGCTCCAACTGGTGCTGAGGACTTCCTCCCAAACCAGGACTCTCAGCACGTGTTGGAAGAGGATGCAGACTTTAGCCAGGCTGCAAAGAGCACCATGCTCTGTAATGACTTCATTGCACTTCTCCTTCATAGCATCTATCTGTGCATTGCTGCAAGTTTGTCAGTGTTAACAATTCAGTCCTTCTCCAGAGACCCATTTACTTGACAGGGCTGCAAACAGGACCGGTGAGCAATTTATTTAGGGTGCAGCAATACATGGAAAATGAGATGGAAATAAAACAACAGTCTAGTTATGCTGTAACAGGGACATCAGCTTGTTAGGCCATCAGCAACAAGATCGAGATAGCAAGAAAAAACAGGAGACATGCACCATGGTCATCTCTACAAAGCAAATCCCTGAAGAGAATCATAGAATCATAGAATGGCTGGAGTTGGAAGGGACTCCCAGAGGTCGTCTAGTCCAACCCCCTGCAAGAAGCAGGGACACCCCCAACTAGATCAGCTTGCTCAGGGCCTCAGCCAACCTGGCCTTGAATGTCTCCAGGGATGGGGCATCCACCACCTCCCTGGGCAACCTGTTCCAGTGCTCCACCACTCTCACAGGAAAGAACTTTTTTCTAATATCCAATCTAAATCTCCCTCCCTCTATTTTGAAACTATTACCCCTTGTCCTGTCACAACAAAGAAAAGACACACCACCCATGAATGGTAGTCACTGGGTTAAACTGGCACCTGAGGTTTGAAATTCATGCTTATGATACATTTCTACAGTCTTTCTTTGGGTTATAAATGTATTCATTCTCTATTCCCCATAAATCTGAGCTTCCTTTTTAATCTCCTTATGTCATTGTGGGGAAAGGGCTCTAATTTCATAGACCACACGCTTAAAACAATAACTGATAAAACCCATTAGGTTCCTGTGCAAAGGACTTGAGCGGAACTGACGAGGAGGAGATGCCACGGGCTGAGCGGAGGCGGAGGACTGCGGAACAGGCTTTCCAGTGCAGAGGTGGTTACACAGCCCACTGAGCCCTGACTTGCTCAGAAAGCAGTTTTCTGATGGATAGGAGGAAAAAAAAGCACGGTCACAGCTCGCTGTGAAATCGCCTCTCTGTGAGCTTGAGGGAGGCCAAAGGGAAAAAGGACTGAGATTCAAAAATGCAGAACACAGGTCCTCCCAAAGGTGCCTCCAAGATGTCCATTGGGCAAGAGGTTGTGTGGGGAGGGAGCAGAACTGCCCCCCAACCCCTGCCCACCAGCCTTGTGGAGGGCACTGAGCAGGTCAAGAAATCCTCAAGAAGTCCTTTCGATTTTTTTGTTTTAATTTAAAAAACCTACACTTTGTGGCTGCTCCAAATCTAACCCAATTATGGGTGCTGCTGGAAGCCACCCACATGAGCACCAACCCCAACATTAACCAGCCCAGATCCCACACCACTTGTTCATGCTTTCAGTCTTGGCATTAGCAAAGGAAAAACCATAAACTCATCCCCAGTTCTTCTCTTTCCCTACCCAGCACATGAGGACCATCCATAGGGTGTAGGTGCACAGAATCACAGAATGAGAAGGTTGGAAAAGAACTTTGAGATCATCAAGTTCAACTGTCCCTGTCCTCTCCTGAACCATCTCCCTGAGCACCTCATCTCCCAGCTGGTCAATACACCCAGGGGTGGGGACTCCACCCCCTCCCTGGGCAGCCTGTCCCACACCCCCACAGCTCTTTGGGGGAAGAATTTCTTCTGACATCTCATCTGAACCTGCCCTGGCACAGCTTGAGGCCATTCCCCTTGTCCTGTCCCCTGTCCCTGGGCACAAGAGACCATCGCCCACCTCTCCCCAACCTCCTCTCAGGCCATTCCAGGCAGGGAGGTCTCCCCTCAGCCTCCTCTTCTCCAAACTGACCCCCACCAGCTCCCTCAGCTGCTCCTCAGCAGGTTTGTTCTCCAGACTCTTCCCCAGCTCCATCACCCTCCTCTGGACCCACTCCAGGACCTCCATGTCCTTCTTTCAGAGAGAGGCCCAGAACCACAGAGGCTGCTCCATCCAAGAGTGGATTGGGGCAGGGACACACAACACAAACAAAACCACCCTCATGTTTTACAAGAGATGGCGAGTTGTTCTTTTGGAAGAGAACTGAGAGCCATTCACGGCTGGCTGTGACTCTAAACGCTGGTGAGAGGGCTGCCATATGGGCTCAGATTTATCACTGGTGTCTCCTAACTTCCACATCTGTTTTCTATAAGTAGCTGTCCAACTCAATGCATCTCCCCTTTCCTCACGAACCGCCCACGGAGCTTTTCAAGGACAAGTCATCATTGCTTTCAGTGTTTATCTGCTTAGTGGTCTCCACTATGTCATCTTAACAAGCTAAGTACTATTTGCAGGAACACAGGGTGGGCATCTTTAGGTACAGACACCCCCCCACCCCCCCCCCCTGCTCTTGCAGGGCTGTAAATCTGTTGTTGGAGAACCATGTTGGGGTAATACACGAGGCAATTACTGGGGGTGTGTTTAATCAGGATGCTGAGTGAAAAGACAACAGTCTGTTCCCATAACCAACCCAGGAAACTCCCGAATATTTCCCCTAATTCCATTAAAGTCACAAAAATTATTCCCATTATTCCCTGTGCCAGGGCTGAATATGGGAATCTGAGAAAAGGGGAATTCCTCTAAGGATGGAAGCACTGGGAAAATGGCAAAAAGCCAGGGGGGTCACGAGGAACTAATGAGACTTCCCAGACCCCAGCTCATCCGGGCACGAGGAATGTGCGGCATGCGGAGGGCAGAAAGGGCCAAGGCAGCTCCAGGAGAGTTTGGATCCTGCAGATGACCACAGAGCAACAACAACTCACTGCTTTGAAATGTTAAAGAAGAAATGATAATTTCTTTTCTTCCTCAAAGAAAAAGATTGTGGCCCCAAACATTTCTCTACCAAAAATGCTGAGCACAAACCATGGTGCCTTCTTTCTTATAAGCAACCTACCAACATGGTGCTGAAGTGCTGGGATAAATGGAACGGAGTAAGAGAGAGGAAAGGGAGAGAAAGAAACCAGAAAGCTTTTACTTCATGGAATTCATGGTCTGAAAGCTGAAGACACAGCTCTGCACGGCCTACCAGCTTTCAGGGCAGTGGTGGCCCTGGGCTGGCAGCACTGGTGGGACCGCTAACATACACCACACACACGTGTGCAACACGGTCCCACGATCGTCACTCCAGCATCCCAACTGGGTCCAAAGGCAATAGCTGATTTCACGTCACTTCAGCAGCTCCAAGGGGCTTGGAGATCACAGGAGTTGGAAAGGACCTCAAAAGATCATCTAGTCCAACCCCCCAGCCAGGGCATGATCTCCTAAATATACCTGATGAGGCTTATGAAGTAGGATCACAGCTGAACTTCACCTCACGTTGAGGCACTCCCATACGAGCTCAGCTCTGCCAGTTCTCATGGGATCAGAGCACAAAGGGTGAGGATGAAATCTGTGGGGTGGCTTTTCTTGGTGTTTCCCATTCTCATGTTCCTAAATCCTGAATCCAGAGGTGAGACACTCCAGATGGAACAAACAGGACTGACTGTTCTTTTCTAAAGCTAGTCAATCACTGGAAACCAGAAAATGGAATAGGTTGGACTGGGCAAGGAGAATCACCAAGTTTCAGTCCATTTGCTTTAGATTCCTTATCTAAACCAACAGCACCGTTACATCAACGGGAGGCGGTATGAGAAGAGGGCACAGGTGCCACCTCACCTCTTCAGGCTGTGGGATGCTCTGGGACAGCATGTGTTCTGTGGCAAAGCAAGTGTCTTTATGCAGTTAATTGTTTTTAAATAAATAATTACCCTTAACAGGCCTTCAGCAGAAGTACAGAGGGGAGGAGCCATGAGCAGCCCCTCGAGGGTTAAAGAGCTGGGGAGCACTGAGGGAAAGATGTAGATGTGAAACAGGGAGATGAGGACAGGTTCTAAAAAGCGGTAAGAAAATAAGAGGTGGCTGGAACAAGGATCACAGAGGATGTTAAAGAAGAAACTCCATCCACAGAAGGAATAAAAAGTCAGTGAAGGGAGATGGTGACTTCTCCATGAGTGTTTTCCTGACACAAGTATTGACAAGAGAGACAGATGTAAAATGAATTCTCCTTCCTGCCCCAAAAGCACAAAGAGAAAAGGATCATCCGAGAATGGGAAGAGCAGGATAGCCGAATATCCAGGTACCTGCAGCCAAGGGTCACTCGAGGCAGGCAGGAGTCACCAAGGCTGGACATCTCCCAGCATTAAACAAAGTCCTGCCTCTTGCTCTCCCACCAAAAAACCCCACGGAGCAAAGGGAAGAGAACAGGAGCTCCCGGACCGCAAACGAGTCTCTCAATTCACAAAACCACACAGGGGGGGATTAAACCGTAACAGTGCAGCCCAGAGAGGACAGACAAAATATTAAGCAGAATTAAGCCTTAAAGGATGTTACAGTCCTTGGAGAAAAATGAGCTTGACTTCTTTTATCCCCATGTTTTACAGCCAGAAGCCTCTGCTCAGCCAATGCTCCGCAGCGCCCTTTGCACCAGGCTGTCGGCAGCCGCCTCCCCGCTCACACGTACAGTCACAGCGATCCCAGGTGATACTGCTGTCCCAAGAGCTTTACTTGGGAATGCTGTCTGCTGAAATAGTCCCAGGAAAGAAAGTTTAAAGTCTGCTTTTTCCCCTGAAATTTAGTTTTACAGGAAAAGCCATTTACTCTAATTCCAGACTAATGATTCTCTCTTCCCATCAACACATTTTTTTTTCCTTGACAAGCCATTTCCAGAGTTATTTCTCAAGTCTTCCTCCTACTTCTTCGCTTAATTATTGCTGACAACACGACAAAACTCAAAGCACTCCTCTCATTTCCAAGATGCTGGGGGAAGATGTCCCACAGCTCCCAGTGTGGGTGAAAGCAGAGCTCCGGAGGCACCTCGAGCCACCAGCCACGAGCCTGCCCCAGCATCGTCAGCTGGGCTGCAGAACAGGGCAAACCCCCAACTTTTTCCTCGACAAAGAAAGGAGAAATGAAACAAAGCAGCTCATTCTCTCCTGCCAGACCTCATGCACCGAGGGAGAGCAGCCCCGCCGCTGTCTGCTATGTCTAGACATCCCTTTTTCTTTTTTTTTTTTTTTTTGCACCCCCCCAGCCCCACTCACCCATCAATAGTCTTTAAATATTGAGCAGGGCTCCCTGCTGCGATAGCAGCCGCTCCTCACAGCCCGTGAGCCGCTGCCAGGGACGGCCAAGGCCATCAGGCAGACACGGGCCGAGGGGAGGTGGCATCTGCCAGCTTGGGCGCAGTTGCTTAAGTGCACGGCAGCAGTCCCTGGGAAGTGTATTTGCACCCAGCTTGATCCTTTAATTATTAATATTATTTAGATAGCACCATCAGGGAGCAAAGCTCTTTGTGGCAGGGCAACAGAGAGACTTTGCCCACCACTGTGTACCACAGCCAGACCGGGTTTCAAGCATCTCCGTAACACGCTTCTCAGCTGGTTGCATGGTGTTATCAGCTACGTGGGGCTGGGACCGAGGGATTCGCTTCTTAACATCAAAAGGATGTTACAAGCAACTCGTGCTTTGCTGACTGAGCTTGTGGGAGGTCAAACAGCTTTGCAGGAAAACCTCGGGTGGCACAAACGCGGCGTTGAGGTTTTGATGGCATCACGTCACCGCGAGCGGAGCTGAGAGGCGGCTGTGAGCAAAGCCCTGATGGCAGTGCAATCACCCACCAGCTAACACAGCCAAGTGGAAATCCAGGTCTCTGCCCCGTTTCTATCCTTACAGCCATGTTCAGTCCAAGCCTGGACGTGGCTCTTCACTGGTTTTTGGATGCCACAGCACGTGGCCGGGTGCTGGTTGTAGCATCACCAGAAAGATCCAGTCACCGCTTGAGGTTTTATTTGCCATGCTGGGAGGTTTCTCCATCCTTGGAGACCCAGCAGCCCTTGACTTCACCCAGGGAACACCATCCCCTTCCCACTGCTCTTCCTTCCCTCCAGTTTCAGAGGTTATCTTTCCTTTGTTCAAGGAGGACAGCTTTGTTTTCTGAGTACAACAGGTGATTTAGCTGCTGTCACGCCCAGAGGAGCAGGATTTGAGAATAAGATGTGATCCCAGAGTCCCTCTGGCTGTCACATCCACCAGAGCCAGAAGATGACACAAGGCAAAACTCACATTAAGGGCAGAGACTCATCCACAGGCTCACATTGCCGTGCTGCAGCCCTGAACTTGCAGTTCCACCCCCTGCAGCAAGAGGCTCAGACCTCCTTTAGGATGCTGAAAGGCACCACACAAACACAGGACACAGACTGACGCGTGAGTCTCACCCAAGGCTGCCCAGCGCTCCCTAACAGACAATTACTCAGGCTGCCCTAACGACATCTCAATTCCTGGCAACCCCCCCTGTGTGCCTGGATGGACACACTGCACCAGCATCCCTGGATTTACCAGCACCTGCCTCTGGACCAGAACCAGCCAAGTTTGGCATCGCTTCGATTTTGTGGTAAGAGTAAACGAGAACCAGCCCACAACTTGCTCAGGAAGAAGCCAGCAAGTCACCCTAACCCACTGACTGATCCCAGGCACCACGCTCCACCCCAGCCAACTCCCAAATCCCTCCCTCACCTCCCCACATCCAGCCCAACCCTCCCACCNACATCCAGCCCACCCCTCCCACCCTGCCCCAAAAACATACAATATCCACTTATCTGAGTCTCTCCACACGTCACCACGACAAACAACAAAACACAACGAACGAGCACCGCGGAGCGGGGAAGAGAAGACCCAGCTCCAAAACCAACCCAATTCCTTCTCCTGGGGCACCCAAGCCCTGTCAGCACGTGCAATGTGTAACACTGATTTAATGGAGGCTGCGGGCTGGATCCCATCCGTGAGACGAGGGATGAATTAACCCACCCTCAGCCCTTGCCGAGCTGCAATACCCAGCTCAGACTACGACATC
>VXBZ01004294.1:50988-62172 GCA_013399135.1 Heliornis fulica | reverse complement strand
TAATGGCTGGACTGGATGATCTTAGGGGTCATTTCCAGCCTTAAAAATTCTATGATTCTATGGCAAGGCAGCTTTGGAAGTTAAATAGGTGTGACCCTCCCACATGGCACACACATCGAGCCAGGGGTGCCCAAAGACTCCTGGATTTTCGACAAAGCCACGGGAGCTTCTCCTCATCCCCAAAACGCCCCAGCTCAGCATCTCCCATCCCACATATCTATAGGGGTGGCAGCATCTGTCCATCTCCTCAAGGCAGGGCGAGGCAGTAACAGCATTGCTGTGCAAGACATGGATTTGTAGCAGCACTGGATGTACCAGCTTGTGGGCATAGACAGGAGGAAAAGCAGTTTATCTTTATTAAAAAAAAGGATATGGAAGGATTTGGACATATTGGAGCACATCCAGAGGAGGCCACAGGGATAATCCAAGGGCTGGAGCACCTCTCCTATGGAGATAGGCTGAGAGAGTTGGGCTTGTTCAGCCTGGAGAAGAGAAGGCTCCAGGGGGACCTTCTAGCAGCCTTCCAGTCCCTGAAAGGTGCCTATCAGAAAGCTGGGAAGAACTGTTCCTGAAGGCATGGAGTAATAGGATGAGGGGTGACGGTTTGAAACTAGAAAAGGGGAGATTTAGGGTGGATATTAGGAAAAAGTTCTTCGCTCTGAGGGTGATGGATCACCAGCACAGGTTGCCCAGACAGGTGGTGGAAGCCCCATCCCTGGAGACATTCAAGGTCAGGGTGGATGGGGTCTCTGAGCAACCTGATCTAGTTGCTGCTCACTGCAGGGGGTTGGGTCTAGATGGGCTTTGAAGACCTGGAGCATCACTGTCCATGAGCTGGGGCACAGAGGTTTGCGTTGATACCAACTCTGCTCGGACGAGCGGGAGAGCTGCGGTTCCTTCGGTGAGCCCATTATTTCAGTACAAATCCCGTGTTTGCTCTTCACTCCCTGCTTGCTGAACTACCTTACTCACCCAGTGATGATGCAGAATTAGAAAGAATAATAATAAATCAGGATTAAGAATTAATAAACTAGGATCAAAACACCTTCATAAATCATTTCACACTTCCTATGTGTGGGTGGGTCCAATTACAGGAGAAGAAAAAAGATAAACCTCATTTTAGTCAGCACAATCACCTTTCCAAGAAAGAAAACAAACCCCCTGATGAATTATTACAGAAATAAGTGAAGAGGTTTCCAGGTTAAATGCAGAAGTACTGGCAGAGAGAAATGACGGTGCAGGCCTTATGGCTGTCCCCACCCAGCCCATCTGTCTCCCTGAGGTTGGTTTATCAGCACCCCCTCCCCCCCTTGTTATCATTCAGCAAAAAATAATCAGACCTCACTACCTGGTTTGCCAACTCTACAAGTTCCTCTGAAGGAAATAACATGAATGAAGCAGAGGGGGAGAAAAAAAATGAACAGGACCAAGTGGAGAAACACATTTACTGAGGAGGGAGGGTGCTTCCTGAAGCTGCACCCCAGTGTACCCCATGGCTGCTTCATTCATAAGTATCTGACCAGTAAGAAATCAGCCTACCAAATCTGAGCAACTGCTTTGATGAAAAATATAAAGAGGCTTTCCCCATTAGTGCCTTTGCTGTCCTCTGCATATGGAATAATGGATGGGGGAGATTCATCTTCTCCCCTTCCTCTGTCCTCCATCACTTCAGTCTTTTATCTGGCAGAACCTCAAACTCCTGAGCCTGGAGAAAAATATGGATCTGTGCAGGGAGAATCACAGCATCAGAGACAGGAGCTGGAAGGGACCTCCAGAGATCATCCAGTCCAACCCCTTGCCTGAGCAGGATCACCTCAGTCAGGTCACACAGGAACATGTCCAATTGGTCTTGAATGTCTCCAGAGAAGGAGACTCCACAACCTCCCTGGGAAGCCTGTCACCCTCACAGAGAAACAGTTTCTCCTGATGTTCCCATGAAACCTCCTCTGCTCCAGCTTGGGCCCATTGCCCCTTGTCCTGTCACTGGTCATCCCTGAGAAGAGCCTGGCCCCATCCTCCTGACACTCACCCTTTACATATTTATAGACATTAATAAGGTCACCCCTCAGTCTCCTCCTCTCCAGGTTGAAGAGCCCCAGCTCCCTCAGCCTGTCCTCATGAGGAAGATGTTCCACTCCATCACCTTGGTGGCCCTGTGCTGGGCTCTTTCAAGGAGTTCTATGTCCTTCTGGAACTGAGGGGCCCAGAACTGGACACAACATTCCAGGTGGGGTCTCACCAGGGCAGAGCAGAGTGGAGAAGCAGTGGAGCTGCTGGCCTTGTCACCCCTCCCATCCGCATCTTCCCACCGCTCCGGCTTTGTCTACCTCGGGGGGCAGGACAGCGATTGAACCAGGGTACCCACAGGTTCTCTGGCCATTGTGGCTCTACACCTCTGTTCCACCCATCCAGGCAATATTTAGCATCACAGCCCTACCGGAGATGCTCAGCAGAAGGTGACTGTGAGTTTTTAAGCCCATCAAAAGCACAAGCAGCTCCAGCCCAGCTTCATGAGCTTCAGTGACCCCCATGGAGACAAGATGGGGTCCCCACCACCCTGCAATGGTGCTTCTATCCCCAGCACTACTATTTCAGTCGCTGAGAGTTTTGTCACAGAGTTGATGGGGTGAAACAGTCCTCCATACCCCGAGCCAGGCTGTCCTGAGCCCCCCTGGTGCTTTTAGGTGGGCTCCTTTGGAGAAATCTCAGTTGGGAAAAAGGGACCTTCCTTACAGAGAGCAAGTGATGCAGCCCAGAGACAAATCCAAACCAGAGGAAGCAGCCAGTGACCTTCTCCAGCCTCTCACTGCTCTCAGGAACTTAATAGCTCAACATTTATCTTAACTCAGCAGAGATGTGCTGGGGATAAAGTATCCACCTCCCAGCACCAACGATCCCAACCCGCCGCCGCTGAGCTTTAAATTGCATCTTTTATCGTCTTTTCACACTTCTGCTGTAACAGGGCATCCAAAGCAATTAAATCCAACCTATTTTTCCCCCCACTTTTATTCCTTGAAGTGGAGCTCTTCTTGTGCAGGGCAGAGATTACGGGGTTTGGGCTGGATTGTGATTCACAGCCATTTTCCATCAAGGACATAACAACGCTCCTCTTCCTCAGACGTGGCTCACCACACGTTGAACAAACTCGAGGAACAGACATTCTCAAGTACTTTAAAGGAAAACAAACAGAATGGTCCCTGGCAGAATTTTTGCAATAGGAGTGCTGGAAGCACAGAGAGCATTTTAAGGGACTTGAAAAGGAGCAACACCTTATCAGAGCGAGTGGGATGCCAGCGCTTGCGGGGAGTTATCGCCGCTCATTATTCATCCTCTTTTTTTTTTTTTTCCTATTAGGAATGATTAGGAAACACCATCCCCTGCCCAGCTGTGGGGCAGAAATTCCCTGTGCACAAGGACCGAGGGCTTGCACCCCTCTGGGGGCAGCTGGGCTCATTTTGGGGTGCTTTAACCCATTTTCTGCTGAGACAGGGCAAACTTCACCCTGCTTTCCCCCTGCAGGCACATTCTCACTGTCTTTATAGCCAAAATCCCCTCTGAACAACAGCTTCTGGGTTAATGTGCCACAGAAACCCTCCTACACTGAACCTTTCTGCCCATGCCTGCTATAGAGACACACACACATCCTACTGATGGGTGTCCTCGGGGGGAGCATCGCTGCAGGAGGGTGACAACGGTGCCCTGAATTTATCCCAGAGGAGCCAAAACCACTGCCAGGACTGCAACCAGCAGCAGGGAGAGTGGAATGGGCTGAATGGCTTTTAATATTTATTGTTTTTCTTTCTTAACCTTTCCAGAGGGTCTCAAGGACATACAGGTCGGAAATTAAACTCGTTTGCACGCTTTATTACAGAGTGAATGACAGCAGCACCCAGAAGCCAGCCTACCTTCCCTGCCCAGGGGCAAAGGCAACCCTACCCTCAGCCCCTTTGCACGAAAAAGCAAGGCACTAAGAAATTCATTTACTTCTATAGCCAACAACCAGCAGGAATTGGTGCAGAGCAGCCTTTGCCAGCCCCTCTGTCCCCACCATTTCTCGCCCATCGCATCCCCTCCCACCCAGCTGCATCCACCCCATCCCCCAAGCTGTACCACCGGGTGATACGCTGCATTTTCTCAGCTTGCTCCAAAAGCCTGAATGTGATGCTGTGCTCACAGAGCTGTGCAAGGGCACCATGAAGCCACAGGAGAAATTAGCTGAAAAATGCCCCGAGTATTTCCCTCATCCAAACTTCCATTTCCCAGGGGAAGGTTTTTATATCCTGCCACCTTCTCTGGGAGAACAAGCCTTGCTGAAGGGCAAGGCTCAAGACACTGCAGGGATGCAGTTTTTAAAACCATTCATTATGCAAATGGCTCATTTATTGCCGCTGAGCTGAAAAGCAAGAATCCCAGGCATTCACATCAAAATAAGCAGGGAGCAACAGCCAGCGAGTGCGTGATGGCATCTGCTGACTTGGGTAATACGTGGCACAGAGCTGTCAGGCAGCAGCTCATAGTGGTG
Source organism: Heliornis fulica (assembly GCA_013399135.1). NCBI lineage: Eukaryota > Metazoa > Chordata > Aves > Gruiformes > Heliornithidae > Heliornis > Heliornis fulica. The sequence goes on along the minus strand of VXBZ01004294.1, from coordinate 57,650 downwards.
GTTCACACTACAGGTTGGTCTCCAAGCCACACCAGTGACACCCAGGCTCTGTGGGACGGTGCTTGGGGATCACCAGGCGCTTGCAAAGCGGCACAAGAGCCGAGATGTGAAGGTGTTACGGGAGGTCGGGAGGATTGCAACAGTGCCAGAACTGCAAAGCTCTCTCAAAAACCTTAATAAACATCTCAGGGCTGGGTGGGAACAAATGCTAATTAGCATCTGATAAAGATTCAGAGAAAGAATCTGGCTGGGAAAGGAGACAAAACTCAAAATTAGCCATGCAGGCGGAAAGTTTTAGGCAGGGTTATCCTGGGAACAGGCTGCCTCCACGTTTCTCTTCTTACAGTGCCTGGAAGCACAAGGAGAGTCGTGTGTGCGATGCTCGGTGGCCAGGGATGACCCTTTGCCCTCCAGGAACCAAAACACATACAAACATCTCTGTGGCTTGGTACCTTCCAGCTACTGAACCTGATTTGGGTCCAAGATCCTGGAAATGCCCTGGCACGGGGTATCCCTGCGTGTTACAGCCACGGGAAATGATGAGGAATCGAGAAGCCAAACAGAAGCACTGAGCTGAGCATCACGGTGCCTTTTGAGTTCAAACACGGGGGAAATATCCTAATGTGATGCTTGGCCAGTCCAACATCAGCACTCAAGGTCAGATGGAAAAAGAAATCTCCACAGATTGGCCTTGGTTCAAGCTATTGTTAGCACCGTTATGTTAATGTCGTTCGTTAACGCAGAATCGTTATGTAAATGCTGGTTTTTAACCTCAGCCCGAGCTACCCTAAGGTAGTTTTAATGTAGAAGCAAAGTAAAAGGAGTTTCTACACTGACCTGAGCAAGGACCTGGTGATGCAGGAAGGTCCCTGGCTGCCTCCACGCACAGCACCCATCTGGACAGCACATTAAGTACCCACCACCCCCCCGCTGCACACAGGATTCGCTCCTTTTCACGTGCTCTGACAGCCTTCACAGGGATCAGTACAGCTCCAGCTCAGAACACAGTAAATGTCCCATCCTCGTTTTCACTGCTGACCGACCGAAATGACAAGAGAGATCCTGGCAGGACTGCAGGATCTGCTCGAGCGTTCATCAACAAGCAGATTAATTGCTGCGACAGAAAGGTCCTGATACACAACCACCCGACAACAATCGGGTAATCAGTCATTACGTGTCTATTACTCAAAGTGCTGGAGCTGGCACGACACCCATGTCTGAAGCCACACCAGCCCACGCAGTGACAAATATTGCTGAACGTTTCCTGTCCCAAAACAGCTGAGCTCAGCAATTTCAGACCCAGGAAGCAGAAAGCATAAATTTACCTAGACTTCTGATTTCACAGCAACAGCTCTTACAATTTTCTTCTTTTTTTTTTTTGTTAGAAAAGAGGTTTCTATACCAGACAGACTGTTCCTGGCTTCAAACAAGAGTGAAGACATAACGTACGTGCAACAATACGCTGATTGACTTGGCGTTTCAATAAGCATTCAGACGCGGGGACCTGAACAGATGAAGGACAAGTGCCATGGGCTGAATGGATCCATTGAGTAAAGCTAATTAGCTGTATAAGCATATGCAAGATCGGGACCTAAATTTGTTCTCTGCCTCCTGGGACAGCGATAACTCCTTTCTCTTGTTGCGCGACGCAGATAGATAGCGCAAGCCTAAGACAATCCACTATAAGCCCTGGCTGTCATACAGCATTTTTCTTGTGAAGATGTTAAGGTCAGGAAACAGCAGCTCAGGTGAAAGAAGAGCTTTGTCCGTGATGTTATCGTGGGTTATTGTCAGATCTGGAAGCAGGACTCATCTCTCTGTGCCATTAAGCGATGCAAATACCCAGCCGTGCGGAGCACCGCCGACATGTTCACCGTGAACAGGCAGCGTTCGGATAACGGATCCAATTCTCACACACTGCACCCAGCAAGACAAGGCTCTGATGTCACTTAGCTAAACCACATGTTGCTACAACAGAAGATGAAACCAGTACTACAGGCTTGGTCCCTGGACTCTTGTTTGCAGTGGGGAGGTTTGGCTGCTTGTATTTGGCTGGTCCTTCAGGTTCCCTGCCATAGAGGAATGTTTACAGCAGCCTTCGAGTACCTGGAGGGACCTCCAGGAATGCTCAAAGGACCTTCTGTAAGGGCAGGGAGCGATAGGACGAGGGGTGATGGTTTAAACTAGAGCAGGGCAGTTAGATGAGAAACAAGGAAGAAGTTCTTCCCTCTGAGCGTGGTAGATCACTGACCCAGGTTGTCCAGAGAGGTGGTGGAGGCCCCATCCCTGGAGACATTCAAGGTCAGGGTGGACGGGGCTCAGAGCAACCTGCTCTAGTTCAAGGTGTCCCTGCTCACTGCAGGGGTGGGACTAGATGGGCTTTGAAGGTGCCTTCCAACCCAACACATCCTGGGATTCTATGAAAGAGCTCTGGAGACCTTTGCATGAGTAAGGAAAGGAAACAACCATCAATGTCTCGATCCCATCCCAGCTGATGTCTCTATCACCTCCCATGGAGTTGTGTGAAGCCATCCAGCACATGTGTCAGCAGTGGCATGGCTCTTGAGCTGCTTCAACCCCAGACCCACCACTAACCTCAACTCTTCCCTTCCACACTGTCAGCCAAACCCCCCCAAATCCAAGATGGTTAAGAGCTAGAAACAACATCCAATTGGGCCTCTCCAACAGAATTTGTCCCACCCCCATCTACTGATGCTATTATTTATTATTGAAAAAGAAATACGGCTGAAACACGCGGTAAGCGAACAGAGCTCTTGCCACATTTTATTCCTTCCTTAATCTAAACATACAGTTGTAAGAGTAAGATATTTGCTACAAGGAAATGAGCTGTCAAGTGATTTACAGTCTTGCTCTGTCTCCATCTCAACAGCTCCAAATCTTCTCCAAGATCTATTTTTAGCAAGCTGTAAATTAGACATAACAAGGGGCAGGCCAGGAGTTGAGAAATGTGTGGAGCAAGCTCACCTGTCTTCTCCATTATCCCAATGCACCCACAACTTCTGTGTCATGGTACCATGTGGACAATCACGGTCGGTCCCGCTTAAAGCTGCCTTTTTGCATGAGATCAGCCTGTGCAGCCACCACCCAAGAAGGAGCAGTGGTGGAGAAAATGTCCTGGCAAAGGCTGGAGGGAATTTTTGGGGTGGGTTTTTTTTTTGTTATTTGGGGTTTCTGGGGTGGGGGTTTTTTGGTGTGTCTCAGTAATAGCCAAAATGGCTCGTTGCCTATGTGTACAAGAACCAACTTGGTGCAGAGATGCTAGACAAGACAAAATCAGCTGGAGTAAGCAGACACCCTTTCCCTGCCCAGCAAAGGATGGCTCAAATGGAAAACAATACCTCCCACCCATTTCTCCTACATTTCAACCACCTAGCTCTCCATCAACCCTAAATTCAACAGAAGCGCTTGCCTTATGCACGTTTTATTGGTCATTCCAGCCAAAATTATCCCAATAATTCCCTTCACCAAGAACCAAGGTCTTGTATTGCAGAAACTTATTTCCAGTGCCTTTGCTTGCAAGTGATCACAGTAATTATTCTAACTCCTATACAGCACTTTCTATACAAGAGCTTTAAGAGCTTTAACAATGGAAAGTTATTACTCGAGCTTTAACAATGGAAAGTTATTACCAGCATCCTTATTTGCGAGAAAGAGGCACAGAAAGATCAAATGAATTGCTAGAGATCATTCAGCAACTTGCTGGCAATGCCAGGAGAACTGTAATCTCCTGACCCTCCATCCAGCATCGATTTGGATGGGGAAGAGAGAGAGTGCATCCCTGAAGCACGTATCAAAAGGGAGAGGGCTGGTTTTTAAAGTGCTGAGAGTGAGCTTTATTCCAAAGGGCCAGCGGTGGTAAAACATCACTGCCAGGTGGTAAATGTCACTATTGGGTTAGGTGAAGTCTGGGAGAATTCTGAAAGATACCAGGAGAGGCTGTTGATTGCTGCAGAGCAGGAAAATGGATAGAAGGTGGCAGCATGTGCTTTTTCTCCATGGAGCATCACGAAGGGGATATTCCCACAACCCTAAGACTCTATCCCATGGCACGTGGGATGTCACTGTTAAAGGAGTAAAACTCTTCCCTCTCCCCCATCTCTCTTCTTCCCTTTGTTTTAGCACCCAGACTACTGAAGTTGATGTATCCAAATCCAACAGTGAATTCTGACCACCTTGGCCAAGGAATCTGCTCAGAAGTACCCAACACAGGCTGCGTCTCTGTGAGGCTCTCCCCTCTCAGAAGTATCTTACGAGACAATTTATTCTGGAGATAGAACAAACCTTAATCAACAGAAGAACTATGGAGAAGCAGAATATTTATACAAAGCCACATCCTGATACCAAACACGATGAAATCCTCCGAGGCGACTATTAAGGAGATTGCCCAGCGGAAAGGAAATTCAGCAAACCAGATTATCTCTAACAGGCTTATCCACTGGAAAAAAAAAACAACAAACCATCAGAGCCCAAATGAGATAATTTTGAGACAATTAACACAAGGTAGGGGAGAGGGGAGGTCATAACAGGGTGACAAGGAGTGAGAATCCATAAAATAGAGATTGTCAGGGCTGATCGGATGTAAGGACATTACACGTACGGCTGGAAGAGGAAGGGAGCGTCAAGATTCACCACTACAGACTGGGTGGAGAGTGGATCCAGAGCAGCTCTGAGAAGGACTTGGGAGTGCTGGTGGATGAGAGGCTCAACATGAGCCGACAATGTGCTCTTGCAGCCCAGAAGCCAACCGCATCCTGGGCTGCATCCAGAGGAGCGTGGCCAGCAGGGCAAGGGAGGGGATTCTCCCCCTCTACTCCGCCCTCGGGAGACCTCACCTGGAGTACTGTGTCCAGTTCTGGAACCCTCAACATAAGAAGGACATGGATCAGTTGGAGAGGGTCCAGAGGAGGCCACAAAGATGATAAAGGGGCTGGAGCACCTTTCCTATGAGGACAGGCTGAGAGAGTTGGGGCTGTTCAGCCTGGAGAAGAGGAGGCTCCGGGGAGACCTTCTAGCGCTCTGCCAGGACCTCAAGGGAGGCTACAAGAAAGATGGGGAGAGGCTGTTCAGTAGGGCCTGTTGTGACAGGACAAGGGCTGATGGTTTTAAAATAGAGGGAGGGAGATTTAGATTGGATATTAGGAAAAAGTTCTTTACTGTAAGAGTGGTGGAGCACTGGAACAGGTTGCCCAGAGAGGTGGTGGATGTCCCATCCCTGGAGAAGTTCAAGGCCAGGTTGGATGGGGCCCTGAGCAACGTGATCTAGTTGGGGGTGTCCCTGCATCTTGCAGGGGGGTTGGACTGGATGACCTCTGGGAGTCGCTTCTAACCCTAATCATTCTATGATTCTAAGATGCTCCCAGCGTCTCGTGCCTATGGCTTTGCCAGGGGCATAGCTGCTTTTATCTTTTTTAACATGGCAAGGAGAATCCCTCTGTTTGTTCAGCTGACACCCAGGAACTGGATCAAAAGAGCTTCCAACAGCAGCAGTGAACTCTTCCTTACAGTCCAACCCCACTGCTCCCATCCGTAGTGATGTCCCACAGCACAAGGAGCCCTTTTCTCCAAAGTGTGATCCCAAATGTGTAAAAATTGATGGCAAACCTCCAATAAACTTGTAATGGCTGAAGGAATGAAGCTCATGGGATGGTCTTGGACTGGAAACCACGTGAGATAGTTGAACTCTTCCCACTGCTGTAGATTTCCTGGAGGAAACCACTGCTCCTTGAGCTGGACCACAGTGGCATGAAGCAGCACAGAGCTATTGCTCTACATTGCTTTGCTGCCAAGCTAAAAGAGCTTTCTCTTACAGGGCTATTCCATGCTATTTCCTACCCAGACTCTTTTAAGTCAAAGCTCAACAGCAGACAAGACAGGTAACCCTAGATCTCTGTGCCCCCCCCCTCCCACCTTGCATGCACTGCTATTCCCACATGCTCCTCAGCAGCGGAACCAGTCAGAAAAGTCAGCATAAAAATCCCAGTGGGTGAAGAATGAAGGTTGCTGGCATGGGAAGACATCTGTGCCATTAGCTCTGGCTGCAGATGGGACAAGCAGGGACAAACAGATTAAGGGATTTGCCTGATCTAATGACACGGACATCTTTCCACTGACTTCACTAGGCTTTGGACCAAATTCCTGTACAAAGAGCTGCACTCAAGGGCTATCAAGAAGCTTAATTCATTAGCATTTTTAAGTACTTCTAGATCCTTGAATGAAAGGGGCTATCAAAGTGCAAAGCCATTTTACTAATGATAACAGTCCAAGAACGGCAAGTTGAATCCTTCAGTTACTACGCCACGTAGTCCTACAAGAGATTAAAACTTCCTTTCAAAGACTTCTACTAGACATGAGTTTTCTAAGACTCCCTTTAAGTCCCCAGATTCCCAGGGTAAGCAGTAATTCCCACGCAGCAATGTGGGCCCAAAAACCCACTTAGGGAAGCACAAGGACATAAAGCCTACTGCTAACAATAAAGGCACTCGCCAGCGTCGGCAGCCTCGGTATGCCGTGTCAGGACACTGACCACAGGGGAACCACGCGGCCCCAAATTCCTCCCATCGCCTCAGGAAGCAGAAAATGAAGCTATGAGCGTGTCCAGAGAAGGGCAACGAGGATGGGGAAGGGTCTGGAGAACAGGCCCT
>VXBZ01004294.1:31338-50918 GCA_013399135.1 Heliornis fulica | reverse complement strand
GTCTACCCAGGGTGGTGGTTGAGTCCCCATCCCTGGAGGTGTTTAACAGACGGGTAGATGCGGTGCTTGAGGACATGGTCTAAGGGTAGACTTGGTGGCAGTAGGTTAATGGTTGGACTGGATGATCTTAGGGGTCATTTCCAGCCTTAAAAATTCTATGATTCTATGGGCTCAGTGCATGCTGTCCTCCACAGTTGTACAAAGGGACAGCACAATGACAGCGTGAGATGACCAAGGCAAGGAGCCTGGTAGGTTGGCCGAGCACACGGTTACTTGTGTCCTTCAGAAGAGAATCTCGAGTCTGTAGAAGCACTGGCAGCAGGCGCCGGAAGATGCACAGTGTACTCTTGTAGCGTTTCGCCACTGGAATAGACTTCATCCTGTTTCCCCTGGCCCCAGATCAAGCAGACTCCTCGCAGGAATTTTCCATTATCCTGTGGCAAACATACCAGGGCAATCCGGCTGCTTAAGCGACTTACACTCTGACCCTCCTCCTCAACAGCGGCGGGATCGTGCCGAAAGCGCAAGCCACTGCTCTTGAACGAGCTTGTCGTGCTGATGCTGACACTGCAGCCCCAGAGGAGAGGGGCTGGAGATCCAGGACCACAGTGGGATGATGGAGACCATCTCTGGTCTGCCCTGCTTCGCTTCTGCCCTCCGGCAGACCCTCCTGTGCCCCATTCCCAGTTGCCGAGTCCCGGATTTATTCCCGCAGCCCAACAAACTCAAAGCAAGGGGACGTTTGGAAACCCTCAGGGTCACTGTGTTGGTTCTGCTCCATTAAATCCTACGCTTGCCCTAGTCTGCAAACTCATCTCCAAGGCTCATGCAACCATCCCACCAGCTGAATTTCCACATGAAAACCACTATGGATGCCAATTTCATCCCCAGTGACTCAAGGGAGAGCATCCCAATGATGTCAGTTCCCATCCTCAGGCAGAGGGACTCCAGAAACACATGCAAACCCTACGACATGCATCTGAGACCATCAATTAATACAAGGTCGCCTTGAACCACCAAGCACTTGGACCCCCCTTTGCAGCACAGGGCTGTGCCAAGAGTTTGCTGGAGGTGCCAGAGCATTGATAAATACAAATCTCACCCCAGCTTTCCCTATGCCACATATATTTGCTCAAGAAAAATGTTAGGCATCTCCTCAACCCTGCTCATTTCCGATGTGGTTTCTACTTTCCCTGGGGTCACAGGCAGCGACAGGCATCCCTGAGGCTTATTTATGTTTGCAGCCATCTGCTGAACCAGGGAGGGTTGGAACACTCTACAATAAAATCAAGCTGCTGAAGAACACGGTAGTTTCCTTGGGAGGGGTGACCAAGTGACAAGAACAACCCCTGTTTTTACTCCTTCCCAGAGATCTGGTCTTGAGTAATGCGATGGCTCAGCTCCAACTACATCATCTCTTCTAGCAGCATGGTTCACATCATCTTGGAGAAAGCAGAAGGCTCCAACTCCAGAAACACATGCTTAATTACGCTGCAGCGTCTCAACTGTTTTGCTGGGTCTAGTTTGCAGGGGATGGGGAATGCTGGGATGTCTCACCCCACAGATATCCGTACTTGAGTCATAACAGTCCGCAGGTGCCCGCTCCCTCCCCTTCACCACACCCTTCATTAAGCAGTCTGCAAATGAACTAAAAAACCCTTTAATCCTGCAAGCAGCTTCTGCAGCACGAATAGAGAACAGCTCTGCTGTCAGCATCGAGGTGGGGGCAAGGGGGGGAAGCAGAAACCGTACCCCTGCGCGAGGACGGGCGCACAAAGCCCCCATTGTCCAGCGCCGCAATTCACTCACAGGGAGGAAAAAAAAGCTGCCAAGGCTTCCTATTTGTGAAGGGCAAAGCTTTTCTAGGGCACAGCCAGCAAACTGCAGGTTCACACCCTGCAGCATGCAAGATACTGCTTGCACACCCCAAAAAAGAAATCACACATGGGGGTACAGATCCCCAGCCCGGTACCCAGTGTAGACAGAGGTGCTCCCTGCCCAGAACCAGCCCCAGCTGTCATTCGGGTATCATCCTGGGTTTTCCAGGGGAAATCAGACCTGGAGCCTTTCAAACCCTCTTTAAAATCTGCTGGCACCTTCCTCTTGCTGCAAGGGATGAAGTTGTGACACATGTTGGGAACACCATGAAACATCACCTCTCTGAAACACAAATACCAAGGGACCACATCGCGCCTTCAAATATTAATCTGTACTTACCAACTAATCAGCCCTGACAAAAATAACTCATCTAATTATCAGAACACTACCACTTAAATAATGAATTATGCACCTTATTAAAAAGTATAATAGATTAGAGAATGTGAAACAATTGCAATTAGTAAAACAAGAAATGCTAGGAAACAAAAAAACCCTACAAGTGTGATCTGAATTGTATAAATTAATCTTCCAAAATAGCGACTGATCTCTTCCGACGCAGGGACACGGCGGGGACACGGCAGGGACACGGCAGGGATGGCTGGAGCCTATTGCGATTCAAGGAATACAAATCACCCCCAGCTTGCTGAAAAAGCCTTCTCAGACCTCACCTCGCTGCTCAGAGCGTTGCTTCTCTCCCTGAAACCCTCCAGCCCACCTCTCCTGCCCACTTGCCCCGTTGCCATCCAGAACTTTCTGGAATGCAAGAGCTGTTGGTGTGGTCAGGAACTTGCAGGGGCTTTTTGTGGGAGAGCAACTGTTCAACTGACAAAGATGATGTGCAAACCAGTGGTTGTCTTCCAGCACAACTGGGAGGAGGCCCATGCTTACCAGGAGCAGGCCCACTTCTGATGTGTCATTGCTTCACTAGAGGCAAAGGGTGAGGGACAGAGATGCTGCTGCATCTGCTGGGGGAAGGATGGATGCATTCAGGTGTCCAACCCCTGCTCAATTCCCCAGTGTTGGACATCACCCAGTCCCTCTGTGCTGTACACTGGCCAGACTCACAGCCCTGGCCCTATGTGACAACATGAGGTGGAGAAGATGGGGGTGCACATCATCAAATTTGCCTCTCGCTGCTCGCGGTCCAGCTCTCCAGCCCTGCTCTCTCCACACGTACCCTGATGGACAGGGTGATGTTTCCCCTTTGCACAACAACTCACACAGGGTGAAACACACCCATGTGCCTGGGTCTTGCAGCAGAGCTTAGCCCTTGGCTTACATGCTGCCCACCACCACGACCATTGCAGGGATCCCACAGCCAGGGCTTTCAGCCACGTTGCTTCTTCCCGTCCTGATGCAGAGCAAACAATTTAGTCCCCAACCAATGCCCAAAGGACCCTTGGCAGAAGCAGAACAAGCAAAATTGAGGTGGTTTTTTTGGGTTTTGCGGGTTTTTGAGTTCCTCCACCAAGGAAGGGATGGCTCTGGTCATGCTGGGTGCACTGCAGCATCTCAGGAGCATTCCAGGAACACAGTGTGAGGGACCTCCTCATGCTATCACAGCCGTGCCCAGTGCTGGTACAACCCACCAGTCTCCTCCACCCACATTCACAAGCACCCAGCTCGCACCCACATAGTGACTGCTCCAAATGAGAAAATGCTTCTCCCATCCCACATCCCTGGTCTCTCCCATCTGTGAGATCCTACAAGCCTTCCACACTCTTCAAACATCAAGGGCTGGGTAAATCCCCCAGATACCATTGGCTTCAGGGTTTCTTTTCCCCCCAGGACTTCGGCCTGTTACATCCTTTGCAATATTTACCTTCAGAGAGCTTTAGTGCTTGCTGCAGTCCTGGCACTACTGAGATGCAGGATGGCAGCACACACTCCTAATTGTACTCGAGGGTATAGCATAAAAAAAGCATAGCACATAAAGAGAAAAAAAAAAACAACAACCCTACAGAGGGGAAGAAAAAAAAAAGAGAAAACTCTCAATTGCAAAACATCTCAAAATAAATAAAATAAATCCAAAACACTGGGAGTCTTTGAGATGGTATAAAAGGAGCCAGACAAGGGTAAATGATCTTTAAAATAACATCCTTCTTCCAACCAAGAGGAAAGATAGTGAGCTAGTGAAATTCTTCATTTTAAACCAGCCTTTTAATAACCTGAGCGTTGTTCGTGGGGATTGGGGGTTATGACAAGGACAAATTAATTCACTTAGCATTCAAAATTAATTTTATTTAGCCCAGCTCTGAATAATTAATGTAATTCTTTACAAACAGGAATGTGAACAGGTCCTCAATTCCCTTCCTCCAATAACCTGCACCGAGTTAGATGCTGGATGGAGGGTTTGGGTGAAACTTCCCCTCACAGTGCTCAATACTCATGGTTGGGTTTGCTGTATTTTCCTCCTTGCAGATAAAGCACATGTATCTCTATTAAAACACAGCATCTTTGAGTTCATTAATACACCACCTCTAGCCTAACACCACCCTTAAGAAGAGGCTTACCACCCTCTCAAAAAATAAAAAGTCTTAAAATTTTACACAAAAATATCTTCCATCTGAGCTCACTTTTAAGGGAGAGTTTCAGCTGGAGACAATCTGGAAGGTTGGGAATACAAACCAAAAGGCAGCAGGGAGGAGGTGGAGGCTGACAGCCCCAAGTTCCACACCTTCAGCTCGGGCCATGTGGCTCTACACACTGAAGCCCATGGAGCCAGCTGGGCAGTTTGTACCCTGAGTAGGAAGGGTTGTAGAGAGACCTGGACAGATCCAAGAGTGGGGCAGTCACCAGCTGTGTGAAGTCCAACAAGGGCAAGTGCTGGATTCTGCTCCTGGAAGGGGCAGCCCTGGCTGCACATCCAGCCTGGGGCATCAGATGCTGGAGGTGAGCTGAGCCAAGAGGGATCTGGGGGTCTTGGTGGACAGCCAGTTCCCCACGAGCCAGCAGTGTGCCCAGGCAGCCAGGAGGGACAACCATACCCTGGGGTGCATCCAGCACAGCACGGCCAGCCGGGACAGGGAGGGGATTGTCCCGCTCTGCTCTGTGCTGGGGCGGCCTCACCTTGAGCTCTGGGTCAGGTTTGGGTGTCACAGGACAAGAGGGACAGGAAACTATTGGAGAGGGTGCAGAGGAGGGAAATGAGGGTGGGGAAGGGTCTGGACTGAGGTCAAGAAGCGTTTAGACAATGGGCTCAGCCCCACACTCTGACTTGTCAGGTCCTGTGTGGAGCCAGGAGCTGGACTTGATGGTCCCGATGGGTCCCTCCAACTCAGGAGATCCTGTCTGGAATTTTACTACTATTTACTCACTATTGTATGTGCAAATCCTTCAAGATAAACTTGTGAGCCTTGACTGCAGAGTCTTTGCATCATGCTAAACCCCAAACATTTTAAACCCCAACTGAAGAAGTGCATCCTCTTGCCTACTCACAGCTCAGAGCACACGCAAAGCGGGTTGGTGCATGGGAACAAGAGACAAGACGGGAAATGAAGTTAAGTACAACCCAAGGTGAAGCCAAGTTGTTTGTTTTCATTACTAAAAGCCACAGAAAAGAAATGCAAAACACCAAACAGCCCAAAGCCAACAGGGAAAAAATCACAGTCTGAGGATTTTCCGGGGAGGGGGTGGCAAATGTTTGTTTTCATCCCAGTGCATTCAGGTCAGCTTGACTTTACAGGAATGCCTTCAACAGAGCAGCGCCAAAACACTCCCACCTGATCACCTGCACATCGGTTTGGGGTTTTTAATACCCATTTGCCTGCCTGAACATAAATACCCAACACATCCCACCTTTCCCATCACACCAGTATGTGTCTGCAACACTAATTTTTGGCCACAATCAGAGGAGACTGCAGTCAGCCCAACACCCTCATTTACTCTCCATCATCTTCTCACCAAATCTCCACTCCTCACATTTTTGTCTGCTATCACGGTAACATTCACATCCTGGTTTGCCACTCCTTGCTCACATTTCTCACCTTGCTCTGGTCTCTCCACGCTAAATCTCTGTCCTGCCTGGTGCTCCCAACACCAAGTTAATCATCAGTTGTGAATTTAATTAATGCATTGTTTCTCCCTTCAACCAGCCCATTAATAGAGTTGATAAATCAAACGTGCCATTGTACTCGGTAAGGCTGGATTTGTGATATTCCCCAGAGGACCAGGACATGTAAACTGAGGGATGAAATTCATTGAGACATAAATACAGCATCCTCCTCTGTGGCAGTCGGGTGTAATCATACTCCAGCAATGCCGGCGTTATGTAAGGCAACGCCGTGCTCTGGTCTGCACGACACAAGTGCCACAAGACTGATACAGAAGAACATAAAACCTGGCTGGCAATTCATTTCATACATCATTTCTCCTTCTGCTTTCATTCCTGCTGCCTGATCAGGAACACTGACTCCTTTCATAAAAGCTCAGGTAGAAAACAATACTGATGGGAGAAGCTTTGATTGTAAACACCCAGCTGAGCCTAAAGACAGAGAGCTCTATTGTTAGGGTGCCCCCCCCCATCGTGACAATCGAGCTGCTTCCTCATGCTCAGAGGTGCTTTTCCATCACACCCACCATGTACACAACTGGGGTGTTAGTAAAACCATCAGGAGACCAAGGCAAAGCAACACATTAGCCCTGGACCAAGCTAAGCCAGCCCCACCACTGCCAAGCTTACAGCATCAGTCTCCCCCTGCAAGTGTCCATCACTGCAAGAGCTGCATCCTCACCACCCATCCCACCAGTCACCAGATCCCTTAGTTACTCAGTGCATCAGGCTTTGCAGAGTCACTGGCCAGGATGGAGCCATCAGGAAGCATCTTAAGGAAAAAATAATAATCCAACAAGAAAAAAAAAAAAAACAAAACAAACCAACAAATCTTGTGCCTGGGCAATCCTGTGGCTCAGCTTTCATTTCTGCTTTCCTTTCAGGCCTGTGCCTGGCTGGTTGACAGCACCTCCCATCTCTGGCATGGCAATGCAGAAAGCTCCCAGGGTGAGCCGATTTAAATGCTAATGAAAGGGGCAAGGCGAAGCCAGAGAGGAGGCACAGCCCTTGGGGTTCATTCCGCTGGCAGCGCTGAAGCCACAACCACTGTCACATTGAGGACCTGGAGGATCAATCTAAAAAACACACGGGTCCTGGATGTGGGTGACAACCCTGAGACACCCAAAAAGATCTCACAGGATGCTCCAGGACACCAAGGCTTGACACAAGAGATGCCTCCCAGAGCAGGTCATGAAGATGTGTTGGGCAGTGAGCAGCACCAGGAACATCCCTGAGGAACCAGCTCTGCTTACAGGCACTTCCAGGCACGATCTGACACAGCACAGCAGCCTTTACCAAACACAACCCTCAAACATGCTGCAGCGGTGCCTCAGCAGTGATGTGGCCAGGAGATTGAGGTCATGGGTGGCATCATCTCACCCACTGCCCTGGCTACAGTCAGTGGGGAGAGACCAACATCTCCCAAGGACCACAGATCTCCTCCTGGGACATCTAAAATATCTGAGGGGAAAAAAATACCCTCTGGAAGTACCGGTCCCTCCCCTGCAACCAGTCTGGACAAGCCTCGTACCTGTCGGAGGGCTCTGCTCAGGCGCGATGAGTCTTGGCGTGGGAACCCTGCCAAGGTTCAAGTGCTTTGCAATTAACTTTCACAACAAACCAAAGCCTCAAGAGCTTTTAATCTCCAAATAAGTAGGAGATGTGGGTCCACGCCAGGGCTTTTGCACCCTCCTTTATCAATGAGTTGCTGATAAGGACCTCAGGGCTTCTTGTCAGTTTGCGAGCAGATCCGCACAATGGGAGCTCTGGTTATCTGCTCTCATTTCCGTGGCAGGCTAATGAAGAAAGGCACAATGGAGCTGTGCAACAGGTTAAAACACGGGGAACATTTGCCTAGCCCTTCAATCACATGCAAATGAGCTTAAATCAAACACCGAAGAGCGGTGAAGATAAAATTCCAACACAGGTACCTTGCACAGCAAAAAATCTCCTGGTCATCCTCACCATAAAGATAAACAAAAACCCTACAAACACACACACCCCCCACCCCAGTCCATTCATGTATTTAGAGAGGAGCTAATCCTCCCTGCTACCCGTCATCTGTAAGGGGTGAAATAACTAACACCACAAGTTCGTGCTTGCCTGAATAAACAGGCAGGAAGGAAACTGCAGTGTGCAGCTCCCAGCCCGGCAGGATAACGCACCAGCAGCAGCTCCCTGTCAGTGTTCTTTGTCACTGACAGCATTTGTGACACAGACATCACATTTACAGAGCCCAGAGTCCAACCTCATCGGGATAATACCTTTAGTAACACGTCCCTCCTCTGCCAACACGAAATGGAGATGCCCGCAGCAGCACGCTCGCCGTCTCCTGCTTTGCCTGGCAAGGTTTTGGGTAAAATTCAAAAAGAATTGGCTGTATATTGCCCAGGACAATATTTGCCCAGCTCAAGTCTGAGCACACTGATAAAATACAGCGTAGTGCCTGACCTAGGGTCTATGGGGTCTGCTCTGGACAGGCTCCCGTAACTCCCCGATGCCCATGGGAGCCGTGCTCACGAGGCAGAAATGGACCATTGGGTGCTGTGGGTGTGCTGGGAAGGGCTCTGGTCTGGGTCAGCAGGGTGCCTACAAAAGCCGTGGGTGAGGTGATGTGTTTTAGGCCAGCAGCTAACATCCTGGTGTAGCTCAAGTCTCAGCCAGAGCATCTGTGGTACCCTATGCCTCCTCTCCCCACCCTTGCTCCCTAACAGGCTGGAATAAAGGAACATCTTTGTGCTTTTATCCTATATTATTTCAAATTTCTCTGCCAGTTATTTTCTTTACCATTCTTTACTCATTTTCAAGAGGAAAAACAATGAAAACTTTCTGTTGATGTTGATTAACAACTTCATAACAGCACAGGCACAAATCCACCCTGAGATCAGAGCAGCTCTGCTAATCAGGGATAAACTTAGTATATACTATAGAGGGTTATACTTTTTATTAGTCTTTCTTGTTGGTCTAATTAATGGTCTTACCCTCTGAACTGTGCACACACACTTAAAGAAATCCAAGACATGCTGAAAACACACCCCAGAGAAACCAAAGTTCAATAATTTCATGCCGGTGATCTCCAGCACCGTCCCATTCATGCCATCCACTTGTAGCCAGGAGTGCCCAACTCGCCCTTCCTACCCAAGATACTTGGTTTGATAAGTGTCTTTGATATTAAAAAAAGCACAAATAAAATTATTGTCCAAGCACCACTCCCATTTTTACATTTTCCCCTCTCCTTACCAGGTTCTCACAAAGGTATCAAAGCTCATCCACTCATTTAAGCCAGGAAAGATGCTGCAAAAGAAGGTTGAACTTGCATCGGCAGTAATGACCAAAAATGAATTAGCAAATGAGAGTTACCTCATCAAAACTGCAGTTAAGCAAAATATTTTCTGATCTGGAGTCTTTATGTACAGCTGCAACTGAAAGGAACTGGCATAAATCACAGCAAGTCCTCAAAGCTTGGGTATTTTTCCTCCTTCAAGCTCAGCTGCTCCCAGCTCAGCACACACTGGAGGATCCCACACTGGCAATTTGGAAGGTATCTAGGTGGCTTCAAGCACCCAGTCCAAGATGATGCTGAGCAGGTGTTCCTGCAGCAGGTATCAACCCAACAGCCAAAGCCCTTAACGTGTCCTGACCAAGGAGCAAGGTCCCTGCAATCCTTGGGGTGCCAAAATACCTCTCCAGACCTCTCAGCCTCAAGGTTTGGCTCACCCTACAGCCAAGAACCAGATCGTGTCACCCATGTCCTCACAGAGCCAGTAACCATCTCCTGGTGCCAGAACAGCACCAAGAGGTGGAAGTGGCCCTCTGAAGTCACCGGTAACAAACCTGAGCAGCAGCAGCAGCAGCACTGATCCCACATGTCTGAGAACCAGCTATATGGGACACCAGCCCACAGACCTGTGCCCAAATACTGCTCCCACATCCATCCCTTGGAGGGCTCTTGCCAGCAAGGATTTACTCAATTCCCGCTGTACAATCCTCACATCCACTGGAAAACCATGTGGAGCCAAGCTTGCCTTGAGCTTTGTGATGAGGTCAGAGGTGTGTGTGCTGACATCACAGCATCGACAGGCTGTCACTGGCACACCAGCCAGCTCTGCTCACCTGATAGTATCGGGATTGTTTAATGCTGCCAACAAGCAAGTTAACGTGTTATCTGCATATGGGTTTTTAATCCTGCAGCGTGGTCATTACCGCGTTACTGCTGCTAATTAATTAACAGGCAGAGCTCTCCTGGCTTTTTTTCATGCATGCTTCCCCCCTCACACCGAAGAAAAACAAGGATAAAATAATCACAGCCACATATCTGGATTTAGCATCGGGCTATTTCCAGAAGCTACTCCAGTGTGTCCAACCCCAGCAGCGCAGGGAGCACTCCACAAACCACACCAGCACTGACTAAAACCTCAGCCCAAGATAATACAGTTCCATTTAAATGGGAAAGAAAAGAATCTTTAAAGCATCTACGAGGTATTAAAGCCTATTTAGTAAAATGCCTTCCATTAATCTTCCCATACATGTAACACCAAATCAAAGACTCTGCTGCTGTGCAGCAAATGCACCCATCAGAGGAATTGCTCCCAAAAAAAAAATCAAGCTGGTCCCTAACGAATGCACTCAGAAGCCACAGTGATAAGCAGGGTGTAGAAGATGTGTTAAATTAGATCATTTACCAAAATACCCTGGAAATGATGCATGTCTGAGGAAGAAGGGCACATAAAAAGGCTCTCTGCAAAGGTGGTGGAAGTGCTAAGTGCTTTCTGAAGATTTGCTCTGCCTGAAAGCCACAATAAATTGTACTCAGCCTGGTCCTGGGAGCAGCCTCAGCAGCTGTCAATGACCGCCCTGGGGTCTGTACACCCTGTCCTGGGGTGGGAGGCAGCGGTGGCTGCAGACCTTACCCAGCTCGAGGAAAACTGCAGCAGCTTGCAAATACAGAATCCCAGACTGGTCTGGGTTGGAAGGAACCCCAAGGACCATCGAGTTCCAACTCCCTGACACAGGCAGGGACACCAAGCTCCAGGCCTGGAACAGAGCTACATGGTGCCATGGGCAAGAGAAGATGGGCAAGGAGGGCAGGGTGGCAGCTCGTTGCCCTGGTTCCAGCATGCCCCACTAACCCCTTTCCCTTCAAAGTTGCAGCTCCTAAACTGGGGCAGGCAGCGCTGGGCACCGAGCAGGGGAGGTCCCCAGGTGGAGATGCTCAGCACCAGCCGGTGGAGAGCTACTCCCAGGCCCATCCCCACCACAGACTACCAGCAGCTTCATCAAACAACCCAAAGCATCCAAGCACAAAAGCATCAGGAGTTCTGAGCTTTGCAGGAACCCACCTTGAAGCCAACACCCAGCAACTGCCCTGATACCTCATAGTTAATAAAGCCTGCAGAATTTTTGCCTATACTACAACACACCCCTCCAAAATACACCTTCATGGCATTAAACACAGCCTTTTCACCAAGTTGGTGACTCTTCTACAGTTTCTCATGTCCACACCACTACAAGCTCTGTATTTTGATGGTGTTTCCCCCTGCACAGCTTCAGCCCCATCACCTCCTGCTACTTTCCATGGAAATTCAGTAACTAACTCCTTCTGTCAGCCCTCTCACCCCAAATCATCCACCTGGGACCTCTCTCCACCTTAAACGTGCAGGAAACTGAAGCTCATGTGAATAAAACCCTTCATGGCTTTACAAGGGGCTCCCTTTCCAAGGATGACAATGACAATCCTTTGGGATCCAATTAAATGATGCCACTATTGTGGGGAGCACACTGCAGCTCATCCCACCAGAGCCATCACTTTGGCAGGAAAGAAGAAATGACAAATTTGGGCAAGGCTATTTCACAACTCCAGGTACATTATGGGGGATCTACTCTATAAAAGGTCAAGCACTTAACAGTAAATATCTGCAGGTAAATAAAATAATGGGTTTTGCCTGAGTTGATAATGCAGTAGTAAATTAGACAAATGTAAAAGTGATTGGGTATCTTTAGGGCTAGAAAAATCAACACCAAACACACACATTTAGAATATTTTGCCACCACAGGATGAGGAATCTGTTTTCTGAATGTTCTGTTGTCCCATGATATCACAAAAATGACATCATTCAGCCCCAAGGAAGCATCTGATGCCTAAAAAACACCTCCAAGCTGGGCTCTGCCCTTCCTTGCAGCCTCAGCAAGGGCTCACCCTGGGCCACACACATGCACAGCTCCAAGCTGAAAATGGGCCCCCAAGGTCTTCTCCAGCAGCACCACCATGCCCAGAGCCCACACCACAGGCTGTGCCGGCCGTGCCAAAACCCACTGTGCCCTCCTGGCTTTCATACCAGAGTGCAGCAGCTCTTCAGAATTCAAAATGCAGCTGAATTCCGAGATTTTCCTACTGGAAACCTCAGCACAGGCCATTAAAGCCTTTACAGCAGTCCTCCAGGTTTCTTCTCAAATGCTGTTCTCCTCCTGCAACTTAAGAGAGCGTCTAGACCATCTAAATCTAGACATCAAAGGTAAGTTCCTCAAATCCATCAATTTGCTTTCTTCCCACCCCTAACACAGCTCTTCTCCCTGGAAAACAGGCCAACTCTCCTCCTGCTTGTGTGCCCACAGCCAATTTCAGCCTGCAGTGACAACCTACAGCACTCAGAGATAGCTGGGGGGAAAAACATCACCAAAACCACTTCATGATGGGAGGACAGAGACCGCTCAGACCAGCCCAAGTACCAGAACCTACCAGAAACTGCATCTTAATGATCTTTTAGAGCATCTCTAACGGCTGTGCAACACTCTTGTGCACACCCAGACTAGAACACACCACCAAACTAAGCATTGTAGGACACAGGGCTGTTAAAAGGGAGCAAGGGAAGCTGGTGGGGACATTATAAATGCTGCACAGACCCGGTGCTGGGCTTCCCATCGAAGGCCACCCGTCACCCCATGCTGTTTTCATAGAATCATAGAATTTTAAGGCTGGAAATGACCCCTAAGATCATCCAGTCCAACCATTAACCTACCGCCACCAAGTCTACCCTTAGACCATGTCCTCAAGCACCGCATCTCCCCATCTGTTAAACACCTCAAGAGATGGGGACTCAACCACCTCCCTGGGCAGCCTGTTCCAATGCTTGAGGACTCTTTCAGTAAAGAAGTTCATTCCCAGTGGAAGATGATGGACAGTTGGCTGTAGCAGAAGTGTGTAGGTGCACTGCCAGCCCTCGTCTGGCATCACCTTGGCACAGGAACAGCACGGACACTCGCCTGGGCTCGCTGCTGGACCCCTAACCCTGAGGAAAGGTGGCCAAGGGATTGGGGTGGCAAGTTAACATATGGGCTAGCACAGGTCACTCCCATCAGAAAGACATATCCACTTCTGCAAATCCCATGTTGATAAGAATTAAAAGGCAAATGAAAATAGAGTCTTAAACCTCAGAGGTTCCCAGGCACTGTCATTGTCCTCAGTCTGCTGGAGCAGAGGCCCAAACTCTGTTTCACTCTCTCTGCACAAAACTCCTCCTCCACTCTCCAGGTTTGATTGCCACTGCAGAAATGAGTGGAAGAAAGACCTGGAGATAGGCATCAGCGTGGCATTGTGCTCACCTGCTTTCTTTACATCCCCCATATCACACAGATCCGCATCAAACACTGCTCTCCCCCGCCGCAACGCGTGCTATTTTCTGCAGAAAGGCAATTTAACTCCCTGCTGAGCGAAGACACTCGATCCCACAGAAAGGGATGGGATGGGGAGGCTTGGGATTCTCCTCTGGGTGCCACCCAGCAACGTGGGACAATGAAGTGGAGATTGCACGGGAGAGGAGCGTGTCCCCAGGGGCGGCAGCAGCAAAGGCTGAGACACGCCAGCTCCCAGTCAGGCAACCCTGAAGGCTCAGCTCACAGATGCAGCCTGTAAAACCTGTGAAATTTTAATTTAGAGGGAGAAGTGGCATGAAAAGATGCGAGGCAGAACGGCTCTGTAAGGATCGAGAAGGGCAAGAAATGGATTTACAGATGCCCTCTGAAGAGATGCTGCTTCCATAAATGGTTTGCAGAAGTAACAAGAGATGGAGGTGATTCTCCAGGACCAGAATGCAGCCCAATCCTGCACCACTCCAGAGCAGAGCATCCCTCAGTCCTTCTTCCTCCTTCAGTGATGAGGTTAATCCTCTCCCAGGCTCGGAGTCTCCTGGGTGCCCAAAGGAGATCCACAATGCCTCTGCTGTAGTAGCACACCTCCCTTGATCCTTCCATCACAGCTCCTCTCCCAGCATCTGAGGGATCCAAAAGCAAACTCTAGCCATGGTGCTGCACATTCTTAAGATCTACAGCTGAACACACAACTCAAAGCAAAACTCAAATGCTTTTTCCATTTTTCAAGCCAAACAGAGCCCTTTTCTCATCAGGTGGCTCCACACCAAAACATCTCATCAGTTCACCTTCTGCACTCAAAAACAGAGACCTTTGCAACTGAACAGTTGCTGGCCAGAGACACATCAGGCACAACAAAAAAGCCACCCCAGAAACCTGCCCCAAAAGCTACTCACACCGAGTCGAGCTGCGAGCAGCCAGCCCACGTCACCCATGGTCAGCTTCATCCCCATCCCAGCAGCTCCTCACAGGATGTGGGTAAGGAGAGGACTAACGAGATTAAAGAAATAAGCAATTTATCAGATTACTGCAGCTGCACAGCCAGAGCCCAGCTGAGGGGCATGGGGGTACCAGGACATCCCTGGGAGCTGCCGTCTCCAGCCGCTGTCACACTCAATCATAATCAATATATCTGCAAAGTTGTTCTTACCCAGTGACACATTGTGCCCTTGCAAAGCCGCTGTTATCTCAGGTCCCCTTGGTTCACAGCCCATCACTGTCACTCAACCTCAGCCTCTCACTCTGGGGCCCGTGGGGCACCCACAAGCCTCCACCCTTTAGCTAGGGGTGCACAGGGAAAACCTCGGGAAGGGCTTTTTCTCCCCTCAAACTCCTGCAAACAACTGACTACAAAAACGACTTCAGCCAACAACTCGACAAACCCTGTCTCAACGGTGGGAAGCATCACCCACGAAGACTCCAGCCAAGTCAAACAGCCAGAGCAAGCAGGACTAGACTGCAGAGCAGCAAGGAGCATCTCCCTGAGCCACAGCATCCCACGGGTGAGGATGTAGCCTAAATAAAATGAGGCATCTGGACGACGTGGTCCCCGGGGCTCTGCATGCAGACGTAACCGCAGCCAGGCTCCGCGCGCCGCGCTACGAGCGTGCTGGTTCTGCAAGCTGCTGTGTCAGTACCAAGAGCTCTTAACTCACCCTTTGCTGTCAACAAGAAATTATGAGAATTGAATTTTAATAAGCTGGAAACGGAAGCTGAGCTATATATCGTGCTGGAGCTGAAGCTCGGTGCCTGTTTTACAGCGATGCGCTTCAGCCCTGATTGGTACAAGGAGAGGAGCAGGGACCACAGAAGGAAAGACATCTGCCCTGGAAGGCTCCCACAGTGCTACAGATGTAGGGTTATTTCTGCCCCAGAGAACAGCAGGCTGTTGTACAGCAACTGATGTACCTGGAGTGGCAGAGTAAGGGACAGGAAAAGCTGTCCAGCCTAGCAGTGATGGAGATAATGCCCAAATGCAACAGGCAGCATTGCTCTTAATCTTCCCTGAGTTTAGGACCAGGGCTGGTTCCTACTGCCCTCACCCCCTCTGCACATCTAATGCAGAGTGTGTGACAAAGCACATAGTCCAAACCCCTGGATTAAATCCTCCTCCAACTTCAGGGTTTACTTCAGCTTACTCGTTTCTCAGGAGCTTCACTAAAACTCCCTTGGACGGGCCTTAAAGGAATGATAATCTAAATATTATGCTAACTGTGCCAGATGAGGCTTCTGAAGAGGAAACTCCAGAAAGCATATTTTAAATTAACATCTTCAAAGACTCAGATGCAATGTGGGCCTGAATTGCTCTCTGTAGCCTGTTCCTTGTGCCTCTAAACACCACATGAACATCATCATACACCAATTTACTTCCCAGAGCACAAAACTAACAGTTCCCTCACCCCATGGACTATGCAGGACAGAGGGAAATACAGTAGGAAATTATTAGAAAGAGTAACAGTACAGCAAGACCTTGAACTTGCAATAAGGGCAGTGCAAAAATGCTCCTGACACACGACCAGACCGAGGTATCCAAATTCCTCAGCTTCCTTTACAGTATCAGCTCTTGAGCTCTGGAAGAACAAATAACAGGGAAGATTTCTGACAAGATGAAAACGGTGCATTTTCAACAGCCTGAGATGATTACTTGGAAAATAGCAACAGCACAGAGCACAGAGGTAACTGATTGCCTCCCGGGCAAGGCAAAGTCTTTGCATCGTAGCTATGAAAGTGTACAGAGATCAAAGGGAGGAAGAGGAAACTCTATTTTAGCCTGTCAGGAGCATAAAGGTCCTCCTGGCCCTATGGCATCACCAAAGACCAAGACATGACTAAAATCTTTCCTCTGCAGCACGTGCCTGAGATCCCTGCGCATCAAGGAGATGAGAGAAGCCTTTTATTGGGGGGCCGCTCCTCCTCCCTTCCCGGCTACGATTTTGGGCAGCATCCCCCACAAACATCACCATCACACCCCATCACCAGCTGGGACCCTGCAACCACCAATGCTGTGACATCAGAAGCAAGACAGGCTGAATGCTGAGTGAGGCATTGGCAGTCAATAGCAAAGCATTCTTGTGTGTTACATCTTCAAGCACTTTACAAACGTTAATTAAGGCGTTTTCCACTTAATGATACAAAGAGACTGAAGCAAAAATTCAAGGTTTAACAGGCCAACCAGCTGTTTCTGCGTGTAAAGTCCTCACACCACACCTGGGACTTCCCCACAGATTCTGCTTTAAATCAAACTACTGAAAATTCAGGTGTAGCTTTAGCCAAGGCTTCAGGAAACAAGCCCAGAGACGCATGAACAGGGGCTACAAAGCTGTGACGGTGCTTGCTGTGATGCTCCACCTGCCCACCCTCATCCTCCTCATCACCCCACACCACCAGCACGCCTTGTGCTGGCAACCAGTTCAACCAATACTAATTCAAAGGCAGGGTGTTGGCACATGGCTCTGGTGACACTGCCGAGAACTGCCTGTAATCGCTGCGCTAAGCACCAGGGACATGCAGGATTGATTTTCACCCTTCCACTCTGGTCTGCATCCAGGTTTAGATGGAGCAGCAGCCAAAATACTTTCACCAGCAAACTTGCTGCTTGAAAAAGAGACCATCAGGGCAGAGAGGTTCAAGGGATTAACACTCGGGCTAAGGACTCTGACAATACACAAGTTTCATTCCTACCCACCCACGCGCACCCAGCACCCACTCCTGCTCTCCCTCTTTGCTGAATTCTTTCAGTTTTGTTTTAAATTCATGTAAAAGGCCCTCGAAGTGAAACTCACTGCTGAAAAAAATAGTGCAGAGTGCATAAAAGGGACAGAGGTATTGCCTCGAGCTGTCTCAAGCCACACTGTCATTAGACAACTAAGACATTTCACTCAGTATTAATTACTGACTGAGCATAGCGTGGAGGCACACATTTACCTCCTTTCACATGTGTCGGGACCAACCTGGAGCACCTGCCTGCAGCAATGCTGTCACCAAGCTCCTTGACATCACCAAGCTCCTTCCCACAGCAAGCAAAAGGACCCAACAGCTCTGCCACATGCTTCCCAGCCAGGAGGAACCCACCTCACACCCATCAGCCCCTGAGCACCGCCAGCAGACCCCACATTTGCACTCACAGGTAAGCAGTTGCCCACCCCACTCACCGGCCTCCCACCTTCCCCGTGTGCATCAAACAGCTTGGCAACCCTCCCACTTCCCAGACAGGCGGCAGCAGAGCTATTCAGAGATGTTTGTTTTCACCCCATCCTCCTGAACGGAGTCTCAAAATCCTCGAGGAAAAGCAGAAGGCTCCTAACAGCTATCATGGACCTGCCCATGCAAACACAGTGATGGAGGAGAGCATCCAGGGCAGGGTACAAACAGAAGTGCCAAACTTCAGGGGTGGGGGATAAAACAAAGCACAGTGTGAATCAAACCTGCAGGTTTTGTGGAGACTGAGCACTCTCCCTCCTTCTCTGGAACAAGCATGACAAATGCAAGGCTTATGAGATGCGATCCTACACTGAACCGAGTGGCTCCTGTTACACCAGTACACGGGTGGACACGTCACATTTTACAGGACAACCTCTTCAAACTTGTAGGGAAGACAAAACACACAGCTACGAGGCCACGGAGTCACACCTCCTTAGGGAAGCCTCCTCGCTCCTAGAGCTGCCCAGCTTCAGGAGCAGGAAGGTGGAGTGGCCCCTCCAGCAGCTGCTGGTACCGCTCTCACCCGGATGAAGACGGGAGCGCTCCCAGGCACCGGTTGCGGGAACCCCACAAGCCCTGGCATCTCAGTCGTCACTCCAAAGCGTCTGTAATTACAGTTATTAAGGAGAAGCGCGCACACTTCGGGGAACAGAGCGCATTTCTCTGGCACTGTTACAGCGTGCCAATTGTTTTCCAGCATGCTGACAGTAAAGGAAGCCAAAGAGGAGTTTTTCCATCACTCAACAGATTAGAAAACCTCTGAGGAAAACAAAAAAGAAACACCCTGACCCTTGGAGTACCACACACATCCCACCCCTGCCAGCGCACGGTGGGAGCAAAGGTATTACCCCTCCATAAAAACAACATATGTCACCCCAGAAGCCTCCCAGAGAAGAAACAAACCGCAGCATACCCGCAGAAATAGGTGTGGGCAAGGATTTTACCTGCTTTGCTAGCCAAAGGCTGTGCTTCTACATCCGCGCTGATGCCCTCTGCAGCATGCCACCAGCTGCATTCTCGGCCCCCTGCTCAGCAGAGGAGGATGAAGGCATCCTCCTTCTGCCCTTTCAGCAGATTTTCATAGAACAAAGTGCCTCTGTAGCCTGGATGTGGTAGATGGCAGAGCCCGGTTCAGTTTATTCCGACACGCCTCAGTTCTGGTAATACCTGACTGCACATGGAACCTCACCCCCACGTACTCACAGCTACCGGGTCCAGGTCCCACCACACTGGAAGCCAACCTGATGATGAATTAACTTTAACAACTGGAATTCACACACACAAACTACTGCACAACACAACAAGCTGGATGGAACAAATCCACAAATTAATCCCTCTCAATCAATTTGCGTTAATGCCACAAACAACCCAACGCCGGACGTGCAGCGGCAGCCGGCGGGGAGCGGCGATGCCCACCGACAGCTCGCTACCTTTAAAAGGCTACAGCTCATCCAGAACACGACTGCTCGGTATCCCCTACCCACCATAGCAAGAGACACTCACGGCAAATAAGTAACAAGTAAATAACAGCCGCTGGCGGTTTTATCACGCAGGTATAAATTCGGTTAGCGGGGAAGAGGAGGGCTCGCACTATTTCTGCTCCGACACCAAGGCTGCTCCAGGGTGAGCTGCCATGCAAGCCTGCAATTATTTGGGTTGTATATATGTATTTAAATGTCCGTGGAGCGGCACTGATGGCAGCACTACTCCCATGAGCAGAAAACAGCCAGGGAGAGCCAGACCCCCACCGAGAAGCAGCTCGGACCCCTCCATGCAAAGCCAGAAGCATAAATCGCTTCCCACCCCC
>VXBZ01004294.1:1459-25466 GCA_013399135.1 Heliornis fulica | reverse complement strand
ATTCTATGATTCTATGAAACACCCCCAGACCCAAACCCTTATGCTTAGCCACATCTTGGTTACCCAGCACAAACCTTGAGGAATCCCACTGAGAAGGGATAATTGAGAGAAAAATGCGATCTCAGATAATTTTTTTTTTTCTCCAGTAAACCCATTTTTACGTTAATAGGAAGCAGATTTCTAAAACCCCTTGCAAAGAAATGGCTTCCACAGCATATTTCACAGCTGAGAGCATCTATGGCACCAGCCTTTAGACGCAGCTCTATTAAACCCAACGTTTGTGTAATGAATTACAGCCATGTGATGAATATATGTACATTCAGCCTATATTGAAACATTTATGAGGACAACGTCAGCAGCCAGCTTTTCACCTGCAGGTATCAGTGTCAGTGATGAGCTCCCACTGCAACACACCCAAAACTTTCAGCATCCTGGCGAAATGGCCTCAAACTGCACCAGGGCAGGTTCAGATGAGATGTCGGAAGAAATTCTTCCCCCAAAGAGCTGTGGGGGTGTGGGACAGGCTGCCCAGGGAGGGGGTGGAGTCCCCACCCCTGGGTGTATTGAACAGATGGGAGATGAGGTGCTCAGGGAGATGGTTTAGGAGAGGACAGGGATGGTTGGACTCGATGATATTAGTAATATTTTCCACCTTGTCATTTTATGATTCTGTGATCATTTGGTTTCTGCTTTCATGGCTGTCGTGGGCAGAGGATTGCTGTGTAGTTTTATCAAGCTGTAAGTGCAATTACCCATGAGTTTCAGGCTCTCTACTAAATGTAAAACTGGGTTTAGTGCAGATTTGGGTGTGTGGAGGAGATTCTCCCCGTTGATGAACCATATTTTTCATGAGAGAGTTAACCTGTCATGCATCTCCCACCTGGCTGGAGTTGGGATATGGGATCACAAGGTGACTTAAGTCATTAAAACTCACCCAGAAACACTATCAACCTGCTGCAGCTGTTTCCAAGATGACCTCATCACCACCTCACATGGGGCAATACATAAACCTGGACAAAGAAATCTAACTCTGCCCCACCCACCTGCTTTAAGATGTCATAGAATCATCAAATCCCTTGGGTTGGAAGAGACCATTGAGCTCATCAAGTCCCACCCCAGCCTGACCCTGCCTAGCCCAGCTCTAGACCATGTACTTCAGCACCTCATCTCTTGGCCTTTCCAGTCCCTCCAGGGATGGGGACTCCACCACTGCCCTGGGCAGCCTGTTCCAAGACTCAACAACCCTTTCAATAAAGAAATTCTTCCCGATATTTAGCCTAAATCTCCCCCACTGCAGACATGAAGCACTCCCTTCCATTGAATATAGAGGTAGCGCTGTGAAAAGTTGGCTTTCTTACATCAATTTGTTCGTTGACACAGTGGAGTTGGACAGGCAGTTGGACTTGATGACCTTGGAGGTCTTTTCCAACCTTAAAAGCTCTCTGATTCCTGGATCAGTGGCTGTTTGCAGCCCAGCTCGCACCACCTGGGAGAAGGTTTACTGGGTTGTTCTTACGTAGGTGCTGTGGGTCTCGCTAAAATCAGGGTAAGCCCCGAAGGTGAGAGGAGCTGCCTGCTTACACTTTGCTGCAAAAACTCTTTTGATTGCAGTTTGGGCTGAAGTATCCCTAAGGAGCTGGTTTTAGTATTGAACAAGTGCAAGGTCCCACTTGATCTTGAAATGCTTCAAGGCTGTTGCTCTCCGCCAGTTGCTCCCCAGGAGAAGGATGCAGAAGTGCAGAAGGAAGGATACAGAGGGAATGATGCAGAAGGAAGGATACAGAAGCCTGTGGAAGGATACAGAAAAAAGAATACAGAATTATGCAGAGGGATGTGGAAGAAAGGATGCAGAAGGAAGGATGCAGAGGGATGCAGAAAGAAGGATGTGGAAGAAATGATGCAGAAGGAAGGATACAGAAGCCTGTGGAAGGATACAGAAAAAAGAATACAGAATTATGCAGAGGGATGTGGAAGAAAGGATGAAGAAGAAAGGATGCAGAAGGAAGAATGCAGAAGGAGGGATGCAGAAGGAAGGATGTGGAAGGTTGGCTGTGGCAGGATACTGAAGGAAAGATATGGAAGGATGCAGAGGGACCCAGGAGGATGCAGAAGGAAGGATGCAGGAGGGATGCAGAAGGATGCCCTGGACTCTGGTGCTGGCCCCTCTGGGCAGTTATGAAGCTGAACTGCCTGGCATGATGCTTGGTCATGGGACCTGGGGCAGTGGTGAGTGGGTGGGCAAAATGCCAGTAAGTCATGGAGACCCACAAATGCAGCTGGGGACTACCAAATAGCTCAGTAGTGCCCAGTTCTGGGAAACTGCTTGGGTTTCTCAGGCAGCTTTCTGTAGAGAAGAGAGAAATAGGGAGCAGAGAAAAAGACCTCCAGGCAAAGTCTGTAGGAAATGCCATTAGCAGGGAAAAACACGGTTAGTTTTTTGCAGAACTGCAGCAGGTAAATGGGTGATCACATCCTACTGACTTACTATGGGATATCAGCTGTGCTCTTGGGAAGGGAGGGATGGGAAGACGTTTCCTTTGCACACCTGATCTGCCAGCTGTTCAGACGTTACTGTAAGGATCATATAGAAACTTAACTGCGTAGGGAGATTCAGAAGCACTTTGATAGCAGGATAATAGGCACCATGAAAAAAAAATTCCTGTGATCAACCAGCAGACAAATACATACTTAAATTAGGTGTTAGTGGGATGGATGCAGGAAAGGTGATTATGGGTTGCCTCCGTGTTTCCTTTGGCAACAATGATGACATGCCAAGAAGGGTCAATGCACCCTGTCATTAATACAGCATCAGCATTCATCTGACAGTTTCTTTGTCCTGTGAAGTCAATTCTTATGAAGATTTGACATTAGCAAGAGGCATGGTGAAGTTCAGATGCCTTTGAATTTTTCATGACCCTCTAGATGCTTTAAGTCTGGCACATTACAGTCAAGATCGCAGCTCTAAATTGGGACATAGGGAGGAATAAACGTGCACCCACCCATTTCAACTGTGTCAAAAAAAAAACCCCAAACCCTTGGCAAAGCCATAAGAAATAGCCCTTTCTTCTCTCCCCAGCAGACAAAACCAGAAACAGGGTCTTCAGGGCAGGGCAAGTGAGAAGAGGTGACTAGAGCATCCCAGAAAAGGAAGATGCTAGAGAGAGATGTAATTTTTGACTGTTGTGTTTGTGGAGTAAGTAAAAGATGAGATCTGGAGTGGGAGTCAGACCTCTCGAGGAATCCTGAGATTAATGCAGAAATGGAGAGCTCTACAGTAGGAGCACAGGAGAGGGCATTTAGCACAGCACACCCTCATTGGCACCATCCACAAAATTCCCAAGGTGTTTTGGGGACTGTACAGCACAGTCTAGACAAGGACAAAACTTAGTTTCTTCTTACAAGGGACCCAAGGCAAAGTGTCCTTGGACCAAAGGATGCTCCCTTGTTTTGTCAGCGTCACCAACACCGGGGAGCACCCAGTTTGAGGCTTGCCCCACTGAAAGAACATCCCCTTTTAGAAGTAGGGCTAGGGACTGTGGAACAGTAAAGTAGATTTTTCTCCCTCCAAGATACTCCCAGCAGAGCGGGCTAATCCTGTGTCACATAAGAACACAAATATACACTTAGAGTCCACACTAAACTACGAAAGCTTCAAAACTACACCTAGAAAACCTTTATGTGTTGAGAAGGCAGCTGAAAAAACAGAGCAATATTCATAGATATAGATATATATAGATATAGATAGAGATATATAGATAGAGATATATAGATATATATAGATATATACACACACCTTACATGATCTCTAGTCAGATTTTAAGGCTTCCACAGTTATTCACTGATCTTATGGATTTGGGGCTTGGACCGTGTTGGTGTTTGTCTCATAATGCAGGTTGACTGAAGTCATGTACTCTGTCAAAACCAACTTTTTTTTTTTTCCAGGATTGACTGATACCTTTATATCAGATAATGGACAAATATCTTATTGCTTCAGTCCAGTAGGAAAATATGCTGTTGTTGTTTCAGAGGTTGGGGAAACTGAGGCACGGATGAGCTGCACCCAGGGGCCCTAACAACGTACTGCCCCCCATAAAACACAGCAAGCTGCTCTGACTAAATAAAGAGCAGTCCCTGCCTCTCTCACCTAAAAACCTGTGGTTATTGATAGCTCTGGGTATGGTAGTGGCACACACATTTTGTCTGAACAGGCCTTTGCAGTGAAATCTGCTGGGGGTTGATTTGCCCTAAGGTGACACCCAGGCACAGGCAGGCAGGGGTCTGATGCTTCTAATAAAGTCCATTTAGCACCTGATATAGATTACTTACAAACAACCAAAACAAAAAAACCCAACCCCTCACCCCACCCCAAACCCAGGAGGGTGATAAAGTATCTCAGTATAAAATCAATACTGCGGTGATTAGCAGCCTTTGAACACCTCTGGCTCTCAGTCAGCCTGTGGCAGGGATCAGATGAAGGTGCTGTCAGCTCACTTTGCTGCTGATATACGACAGGTAAAATCATCCCAAAGGATTCCCACTGTTCCTGCACTGTTCCAGGCACCCATCCCACCCACCTCCCGTCCACAGCATCACCCGCAACGCTCCCCACCCGTGGGACCACCCATGTCCAGGGGGAACGCCCAGCATTATCTAGACCCCATTATCTAGCCCTTCAGCTAACTCAGGTGGGACTTAATAATATGAATATTAGTGATAATAATCACTTTTGGAGGAAGTGGGGAGGATTTGCCCAGGCCTGGTGCTCTGGAGAAGAGGGTGATGCCTTCTGATGAAGGCTTGGTGGAGCAAGAGGGATCCAAGGGATGTCCTCATCAGCGAGGGAACACTATGGGTGACCTCAGAGGGGCAGATACATGGGACTATCTGAAAAAAGAGAAGGATGCAAAATGCTAAATAAATCATAACTTTAAAAATCACAGCTGGATGGATTCCTTAGACAAACCTCAACGTGGTGTTAAGCGCCAATGCGTGCAGGAGGTGCTGTGGGTATTGGCACATTCGTCACCCCAAGGGTCTTCAGGACAAGACTCAATCACCGAGCTGGCAGGATTGCTGGCAGAGGGATTTTAAGAAGGTGATACATGTAAAACCTCCTGATGGCAGTTAAACCCAGCAGGACAGCTGCCAAGCTCCCACGTTCACTCACTTGTCAGTAGGTTTTATGGATACAGAGATACATCTCTAAAGCCATTCGAGTGCATTAAATTTTTCCACTACCTGTGCACTGTAGCTTGTCTGAGGGTGATATGTTTATCCTGTAACATTAGTGACTTCATGACGTGGGACGTGGCTCTAGGGCAGGTTTTGTGTTACTAAATCCTTCCAGTGAGTGTAGAAAAATAAAACCTCTGTCCCTGGAGAACCCTGGGGTGAAATTTGGATGGATATTAGGTGCAGTTGGTTGTGGTTCCAGAACCCCAACGATGAGCTTGGAAAAATCCAGAACCTCAAACCTGAGAGAGATG
Organism: Heliornis fulica; assembly: GCA_013399135.1. NCBI lineage: Eukaryota > Metazoa > Chordata > Aves > Gruiformes > Heliornithidae > Heliornis > Heliornis fulica. The sequence continues at coordinate 19,980 of VXBZ01004294.1, read as the reverse complement.
TGAGCTGAGGTGTGGGTGACACAGGGAGCTCACTGTCACCGGGCAAAGCCAAGGGGACAAGGGGGAAAATAAACCCACAGTGCCTTTTCTAGCATCCACATACACGCTCTAGACTAAGTGCTCGGCCAGGCCTGAAGTGAGGGAGGGGAATGCTCCATCCCTCCCACCCCTCACTGTCCAAAAGTTCTGGAGAAGTGACTTGGGACTCTGGCTGATTGTCTTCCCTTCTGATGTCACCCCATTAAAACTAACGGTTCATAATCCGCACCACGCAGCTCGCCTCAAGATAAAGATCTGCCTCATTTGCAGTTACATAATTAGCAATTACCCTAATTTCACTTACATTAGATTACTTTTTTTTTTTAAATAAATGTTATCTTTTCTCATAAAAAAAAATAATAAAGTGGCCTGGGTCTACTTCAGAGTATTTTATAGAAATGAGCGGCGTCATTATCCTGTTCTCAGCTACAATGTCAAGACACTTTGAATGAAAATATTCATTACTGCTAATTTGCATCTCTTTCAATTCTAGTATGGAAATCAAATGAAGATGTCAAAACAGTGCTACCTCTGCCACAGGGAAAACAAAGGAGACATGGTGACCCCTCCCCAAGTCCTTCCAAACGTGAGCTTAGCTCGTGTGAGCAGAAAACGTTTCGGGAACCTCGTCACTGAGGGCAGCGCTGGATGAAAGCTGAGCATGGAAAATCAGAGGAAAATAATGGTGTAAGGGTCTGGATTGGAAATCTGCAGCTTTAAAGAGGGAGGAAAAAAAACCCAAAACCCAAGGAGCTTGGCATAAAGTCCTGGGAATAGCACCGAAACCCACTTGAGTTTTGTGAGGATGCTGAGCCAGACTGAGTTATGAGCAGGGTGTAAAAAGGAGAGGAAGGGAATTGGCCCCTGACCCCCACCTCACCCCACGTTTCAGTGGGAGCAGAGGTTCTTACATCCCATAGGCTTATGAAAAATCCCAGCCTCAAACTGCAAGGTGTGTTGAAATACTGATGTTAATCAGGATGGTGATAACTCATGGGGGTTTAGTAGAGGCTTTTCCTGAAGATGAAGCACCTTTTAAACATGCTCCTCACTTCCTAGTAACAAACCTTCCCATTAGTGCAAGGAAATATATATATATATATATATATATACACACACACCCCTCAGAAAAATGTGCTTCACCAAGCTTGGAGAGTAAAACCAGAATAATCTTTTTATAGCAAATAAGGATGAATACTTAAAAATAATAAAAACTTGGTGAATATTCATTTGAACTCCTAAGCAAATGTGCCCTTGTCATATTTGCATCTCTCTTGTGTTCTCTTTCTGTGTGATAGAGTTTTATTAGCATGAACATTCGCAGAAAGTGAATTTGAAGACTGAATACCCACGGGAAATGAATTTTGAATTCACTTGCTGTGTGCAGTCACCCAAGAAACTTGATCATAATTGTTTATTATACTTAAATATTTATATTGTGGAAGCACTTGTTAGATAAAAAGGCCGAGATGCTCCGGTGCTGGGTGCTGTACAAACACCATCCCAGGCTTACAGAGATTACCTCCATCCCCAGCAGACATAAATGGGGACGTGTGACACGTTCAACCAGGCTCGGTCACGTAAGAGGTGAGGCAAATTTCAAGGTCACACGTGAGCGTTGGGGCAGAGGGGTGAAAGATCACAATGTTTCTGCAATTTTTCCAAGAAAAAAAAATAATGGAGAAGGTTGAGGTGTATCCACTAAATGGCATGACCACACATGGGGGGTGTTTGTATGGGATTTCAGAATTACAATCAGGGATTTAAAGTTCATCAGGAACATCCTCATCAAAACTTCTTATTGCTGAGGTCCTGAGGTGTGGACTCCAGCTTTCCCTCTGGAGCTCTGATTTCAGTGCTCACAGTTCCTTTAGGGTTTACAATAGATTCCTTCCTTTTCCATTCCCATTCCCCTCCCCATCTGCACCTCTAACTGCCCTGGAAAGTGGCACTCTCTGTCCCCACAACACATTCCTGGACGGACAGCGGTGGCTCCATAGCAGGAATCCCATCCCAGAAGCCATTTCAGTGAATAGCATCCCAGCTCTCAAAGGCAGCAGCTGGAGCTCGCTGTGCAGGGCAGCTTTGTTCCCAGCTTGCCCCTGTGCTCTGAAGATGCCTCTCTGTTTTTTTGGGGTACCCTCTGCCATAGGGAACCCTGGTTTTCCTGGGTCACACAGCACCCTGCACATTACCTGTGGCCCACGGACCTCACGGCAAAGCGCAGTCAGCCCCAGCTCGAGCCACCACTGAGCTTTGGAGAGGATTTTGCTGCAAGATGCCAGATAAGGGATGTTTTTCAGGGTGTGGAAGGAGGCAGAGGATGATTTCCAGACTGCTTCACAGAATCACTAGGTGGAAAAGACCTTTAAGATCATCAAGACATACGCCAACGCCATCTCAACGTGTCACGGTGTCCTGGTCATTGAATGACCAGGTTGGAAGACCTTTAAGATCATTGAGTCCAACTATCCCTGCCCTGTCCTGATCCATCTCCCTGAGCACCTCATCTCCCCATCTGTTCAATACACCCAGGGGTGGGGACTCCACACCCTCCCTGGGCAGCCTGTCCCACACCCCCACAGCTCTTTGGGGGAAGAATTTCTTCTGACATCTCATCTGAACCTGCAGCTTGAGGCCATTCCCCTTGGCCTGCCCTGGGCACAAGAGACCATCGCCCATGAGTTGTCCACTCATGTCACTTGGCTCTGCTGGGAACAGAACAAGGTTGTGTCCTGACAACTGCCACATCCCAGCACTCTGACCATGTCCATGATCCAGGAACAGCTCCCTGTCGAAGCCTGCAAGCATCACTGCTGCCCTCCTCGCCTTCAGAGGGAGGGAAGGGGGCACGTCAGGAGTGCACTTTTAGACCTGTCTTCACTAAATTATTTTTCTCTATTGCCTGCCTCAGTCTGGAACACAACAAGGGAGCAGATTTTTCATGATTAAGGAGAAATAACAATGAATCCCTTCTGGAAGCGGGGCAGGGCTCCTCACATTGCACCCATGGACTGGAGCACAAGCAGATTACCAACTATTCAGGGCTGATGAACAGAAAAAACCCCTAAAATTAAAGCTTAAGTTACAGTAACAAGGATGCACAAGAGAAAAAATTGCCTTAGGACATACACTATCTTCTGCATTGCCCCAAAATTGGATTCACCCCTGGGAGGAGGGGATCCAGAGCCGCCCCTCGGAGCAGTGTCGGGTCTCCATCAGCTTCCCTGGCCCTAACACACGACTGAACCTTTTAATTATCGCCCACGGTAGTTAGATTAGGGTTGCTGGTGTCAATTTGCATTTGCAACATGCTGCAGTGCAACAGTCCCTGCTCCTCTGTAGAAATAGCAGGTGTTATTGACAATATAATTACATGCCATCAATAATTATCAAAAATTTAAATTGCCCCAGTGTTGCTTGCAAGCAAGTCAGATATGGTGTTTCACGGGGTTTCCTTCACGCGAGGTGATGCTGGGATCAAAGCAGGAAGCTGTAATTAGACAAATCTGAGAAGAGGAGGAGGAACCTGATCAGGCAAACCAGCACTGGGGACACTGTCGCTGAAAATGCTGTGTGAAGGTCAGTGTTCCCTGGGGAATATTGTTTCTGAGGGAGCTCGAGATGCTTTTCAATGACAGTGGAGATCCAGAGGGCTGGAAAGACTGAGAAGCTGGCGCTGTGGAGGTGGGTGGTGTCATGCCAGGAGGAATCACAGAATCCTCTGGGTTGGAAGAGACCTTTAAGCTCATCGAGTCCAACCCCAGCCTGACCCTGCCCAGTCCACCTCTAGACCATGTCCTTCAGCACCTCATCTCTTGGCCTTTCCAATCCCTCCAGGGATGGGGACTCCACCACTGCCCTGGGCAGCCTCTTCCAAGGCCTGACAACCCTTTCAGGGGGGAAATTCTTCTCATGTCCAACCTCAGTCTCCCCTGGGGCAGTTTCTGACCATTTCCTCTCATCCTGTTGCTTGTTACCTGAGAGAAGAGATCGACCCCACCTCTCTGCACCCTCCTTGCAGGGACTTGGAGAGAAACATTCCCCTGCAGGCCCTGGAGAAGACCATGGTGGGGTGGGTTGTTCCCCCGCAGCCCATGGAAGATGATGGGGAGCAGAGACTCCACCTGCAGCCTCTGGAGAGGCTGCACAGAGATGTATGGAAGAAGATCCTGTGACCCACGTTGGAGCAAGCTCCTGGCAGGACCTGCAGTCCATGGGGAGAGAGAACCCCACACTGGAGCAGTTTTCCTGGCAGGGCTTGTGACTCCATGGGGGACCTGGCAGGAGCAGTGTGGGCCTGAGGGACTGAACCCCATGGAAATGACCCACACTGGGGTGGTTGGTGAAGAGCTGAAGCCCCATGGGAAAGGACTCACATTGGAGAAGCTGGTGGAGGACTGTCTGCTGTGAGTGGGACCCCACGCTGGAGTGTGAGGGGAAGATATGAGGGGGTGATCATCACAAACTCTGCACCTGGTGCAACTCCACAGGAGCTGCTATAAGAAAACTGAAAGACCAAATGTGCTAAAACCACCTTCTCCAGGTCAATATTCAGTGGGCTGCAGAGAAAGTCCACGTTCTGTTTTACAGCTTGGAGCAGTTAACGATACGGCTGCCTTAAACGAGAGAATTAACGTCTCTGAACTTCACAACAACAACAAAAAATTAAAGGTGCCCCAAAGAATGTTCTCTTAATTGTAGCAGCCTGCTACATTAAAGCTGCTATAGGAAAATTCATTTACAATTCTGCTATTAAATTGCAAACCGTTACCGCCGGTTTTATGACTTTATATTCCTCTAACAAATTTATTATGTAATTACTCTGTGTAACAGCCCCGTTTCTAGCGGGCGGAGTTGAAATAAAGCACCTAGTTCATAATCCCAACAATTCTGCATTTTTCTGATGTAATTTATACAAAAGAGAAAAAAAAAAACATTACAGTGCAGTTCTCTGCCTGGGACTCCAAGACATTCCAGTATGGATCCCAAGCCTTGATCATTACCCAGCCCTAATTATCATAGAATCATAGAATTTTTTAAGGCTGGAAATGACCTCTAAGATCATCCAGTCCAACCATTAACCTACTGCCACCAAGTCTACCCTTAGACCATGTCCTCAAGCACCGCATCTCCCCGTCTGTTAAACACCTCAAGAGATGGGGACTCAACCACCTCCCTGGGCAGCCTGTTCCAATGCTTGAGGACTCTCTCAGTACAGAAGTTCTTCCTAAGATCCAACCTAAATTTTCCCTGGTGTAACTTGAGGCCATTTTCTCTAGTTTTGTCACCTGCTACTGGGGAGAAGAGACCAACCCCCACCTCACTGCAACCTCCTTTCAGGGAGTTGTAGAGAGCAATAAGGTCTCCCCTCAGTCTCCTCTTTTCCAAACCAATTATGTTTAGGAAATACCCAAATTTGGGGCATCCAAAAGCCAGAGCTCAGACACCGACCAGAACCAGCATCAGGGGCTGCTGCATGTGCTGCTCTGAGCTGGAACAGGCAAAACCAGGCAATAAAAGTGGGATAGAAGCACTTGGCTTCAACGACATCTTTTTATTTCCATAGGAAACACAACTGCGGTGCAGGCTTTGGGACACGCTCCAACGTCTCTCTGCATCGGCTGGGGCTTGGGGAGCCACCTTTTTCCCACCTTCCCAGGGGGCTCAGCCTACCCCCAGCCAATCTACCACTTACAGAATAAAATATTAGAAAATAATTTTTTAAATAAAAACACAAAAAAGAAAAGCATTTTCTGCCTCTCATTTTCCACCTCTGCAAAACAAACCTGTGAATAAATAAAGACTCTTGGGTGTCATTAAAAAAGCCCTGCATAGAGGGGCATTAAGCAGGACACACGTTTCCTGGGCAGAATGACTGGATTATTGTTGGGAGATGCAAATAAATTCACATCATGTGCTCTCTTTTTTTTTTTTCTTTTTCTTTTTGTAACAGCCTCATCAAAAGGAGGAGATAGTGTTGGTATCCAGCTCAGGAATCTCTAGAGCAGATTAAAGAGCTAATTATGCTGGATTTGGGGAAGCTGCCTTCTTTCTGCAGTGCTTTATAAAACCCAAGATTACACACTGAGTAGCTCACAGCCCCTGCAACCTCACTCCCTCAGTAAGACCACCACATCATGCCAGTCACCAGTGCCCATGGCCATGCCACAACCACGAAACCATCTTCTTGGAAGTCTTTCTCTCACAATGTTTTCCTCTATCTTCTCATGGTGGGCAGTAGCCCTGGGGGATGCACTGCTGTAGGTACCAGGGGGCTTTGCTGAGCTGGCCCCCAGAGTTTTAACATAAACTCAAAGGAAAAGGGATGAAAATGAGCAAGACCCCTTTTTTTTCTAAATATCATCAATACTAATAATGAATAATATTCCAGTTATAATTGCCCTGGCAGTTCTTGCTTTGTTTAGAAAAGGAGGGTCTCTGAGGGGCCCAAGGGCTGGGAAAGAGATGGCAGAGCACCCGGTGCCAGCCTGTCCCACGTGTTGGAGGGGATGTGGCCGGGGTGTCCCCGCAGCCTGGTGAATCCCGACGGCGCAGCAAACCCGTTTAGTTATGCAGGAGGCATCTCCCTCAGCCTGCACGGCCTGAATCGCTCCTTAGAAGGGCTGAATGGCACCAACCTCCCCCCTCCCGCGCTCTCGATTCACGGCCGCTCGGCTTCGGCTGCCGGCGCTAACCAGGTCTGGCTTGGTGGGATTATTTCATAGTTCTTCAAAATGTTTGCTGTGGGTACAGTGATGGAATCACTGAGGCCAAACCCAACACAGTTACACAACCACAACGTCCCCCTGCCCCCAACAACGATGAAGAGCTGGGGGGAAGGAGGATAATTTATTCTGCCGAGCCCAGTTCCTGCCAACACGGCTCAGTCTGGAGCGGGACAGACGTACTGGGAGCAACCAGGCTGGGATTTGGGAAGAGGAGGGGTCTGAGTGAATGGGACACCCAAATCCTGCTGGGTTCAGCAGGACTGGCTCTTCAGGCAGCTGGGTTTATCTTCCTTCTTGGGATGTCTGGTGGCTCAAGTGCCAGGATGAGTTGGGTGATCACTGGATTTCCAGCAAGTGCATGTGGGGGGGGTTAAGTTAAGAAGGGGCTTTCAGGTAAAGTTAACGAGCAATAAAACAAGAAAAATACAGAGGGAGAAAAAACAGCACTTAAATTATCCATGAAAAAAGGAATTTCATTTTTGCATGCCACAAAGCCCCAACCCTTACTGTTAGGTTTTCTCAGTGTCGTCCCAGATTTCCCCTTCAAGCAGTTAATTTTCTTAACCCCTTGGGAGCTGTGATGCTGAATTTGGGCAGCAGGTTCCTCTAAACACCAGTGCCTGCCGTGCCAGTTGGGTCAATGAGACCTCTGGCACCCAGGGCATCTCAAGCAGATGCAAGTCAGGCCATCACCATTTTGAAAACAATCTCAAATCACTACCAAGATGGGAACAGCCACACTTCAAAGGCAGCCTGCTGCCCAGGTTTCTGCTCTTCGCTTTTTCTTCTCTGTGCCATTCAAACAGATCTTTAACTAGGAGCAAGATTTCCATGGAAAGGAGCCATTTAAAAAAAAAATAAAAAGATTTGGATTTGTCCCATTTCTCTGCTATGTGTTCCCAGCTCTGCTGGGCATCAGGAGGGAATGCAGCCAAAGTGTGTCAAATGCCCTGGTGCTACATCAACACAGACTCTGCAAAAACCCACGACAAACCCTCCAGCTCGGCCGTGCTGCCGGGAGAGTCGGGCTGGAAGGCACCGTAAAAAGTCAAGACCTTCGTAATGAGATTGGGATGGTCAGGCATCCACCAGAGCAGATGCTAAAACAATTACTGATGATGTCCCCACCTCGCCCAAGACAGCCAAATGGGAAGGGTAGGGACAGCATGAGGATGGGGATTTGCTGCATGAAGCACTTTAACAGTGAGAACTTCCATCCCAGCTCCATGTGTGCACCAAAACCTCAGCCACACTGAGGAGAGAAGGGAGAACACGTACTGGTCATGTGCTGATGACACCACACTGGGTGGTGAGGTTAATGTGCCAGAGGGATGGGATGCCATCCAGAGGGACCTGGACAGGCTGGAGGAGTGGGTCCAGGTCAACACCATGAGGCTCAACAAAGCCAAGTGCAGGGTCCTGCCCCTGGGTGGGCAACCCCCATTATCCATCCAGGTCAGGACATGATGTGCTGGAAAGCAGCCCTGAGGAAAAGCACTTGCGGGGACTTGGGGAAGAGAAGCTGGACATGAGCCACCAACGTGCATCTGCAGCCCAGAGGCCCAACAGCATCCTGGGCTGCAGATTGTCTCCTCTGCTCTGCTCTGGGGACACCTCACCTGGAATACTGTGTCCAGCTCTGGAGCCCCCAACACAAGAAAGACATGGACCTGTTGGAGTGTGTCCAGAGGAGGCCACAAAAATGATCCAAGGGCTGGAGCACCTCTCCTATGAAGATAGACTGAGAGAGTTAAGCTGTTCGGCCTAGAGAAGGCTCCAGGAAGACCATCTAGCAGCCTTCCAGTCCCTGAAAGGTGCCTCTAAGAAAGCTGGGAAGAGCTGTTCCCAAGGGCATGGAGTGATAGGACGAGGGGTGATGGTTTAAAACTAGAAAAGGGGATATTTAGGTTGGGTGTTAGGAGGAAATTCTTCACTCTGAGGGTGGTAGATCACTGGCCCAGGTTGCCCAGAGAGGTGGTCCCATCCCTGGAGACATTCAAGGTCAGGGTGGATGGGAATCTAAGCAACCTGCTCTAGTGAAGATGTCCCTGCTCACTGCAGGGGAGTTGGACTAGATAGGCTTTGAAGGTCCCCTCCAACCTGAAGCATTTGATGTTTCTACAACCCCTCTGGCTGGGCGGTTTGCAAAGCTTGGGGGTGAGAGCAGGCAGTGCTTCAGCTGTTATTGGGGTGCTGAGCTCCACACCCCTGTTTGAAGTCACCCAGTCCCCACATGTGCCGCAGGAAGCCGTAAGTGCCATGGAGCTGGTTGCTATGGCGACCGTAGATTTTTCTTAAAACTCCTGCGAAAGGAGACCGAAGGCCCAGGAAAAGCCACGGGGGAGCAGCTCCCTGCCAGCAGGCTTCAGGCTGGTGTGAGGGTGCTGCACAGCACCAAGCTGTGACACTGGCACCGGCTGAGCAAGTTGTGCCCTTCAAGCAGACCACGTTTGCACCACGTGGTTATTTCTGTTCCACGGCCAACATCACCGTTAGGACTTTGCTGACCCAGGCCTGCAAGGTGCCAGTGCTAGTCCAGCCTTGTATTTCTTTCAAGGGTCCCCAAGGGTTATCTCAAGAGGCAGCTCCTCCACCAACAGAGAAACTGGTTTCCAATTGAACCCCTCCTGGCAGACAATGAACTTCTTTCCTTCATCCTTTGTGAAGGCATGGAGAATCATAGAATTTTTAAGGCTGGAAATGACCCCTAAGATCATCCAGTCCAACCATTAACCCACCGCCACCAAGTCTACCCTTAGACCATGTCCTCAAGCACCGCATCTCCCCGTCTGTTAAACACCTCCAGGGATTGGGACTCAACCACCTCCCTGGGCAGCCTGTTCCAATGCTTGAGGACTCTTTCAGGACAGAAGTTCTTCCTAATATCCAACCTAAATTTTTCCTGGCGCAACTTGAGGCCATTTCCTCGAGTTCTGTCACCTGTTACTGGGGTGAAGAGACCAACCCCCACCTCACTGCAACCTCCTTTCAGGTAGTTGTAGAGAGCAATAAGGTCTCCCCTCAGTCTCCTCTTCTCCAAACTAAACACCCCCAGCTCCCTCAGCCTCCTCGTAGGGCCTGTTCTCCAGACCCTTCCCCAGCTCCCTCAGCCTCCTCGTAGGGCCTGTTCTCCAGACCCTTCCCCAGCTCCCTCAGCCTCCTCGTAGGGCCTGTTCTCCAGACCCTTCCCCAGCTCCCTCAGCCTCCTCGTAGGGCCTGTTCTCCAGACCCTTCCCCAGCTCCCTCAGCCTCCTCGTAGGGCCTGTTCTCCAGACCCTTCCCCAGCTCCCTCAGCCTCCTCGTAGGGCCTGTTCTCCAGACCCTTCCCCAGCTCCCTCAGCCTCCTCGTAGGGCCTGTTCTCCAGACCCTTCCCCAGCTCCCTCAGCCTCCTCGTAGGGCCTGTTCTCCAGACCCTTCCCCAGCTCCCTCAGCCTCCTCGTAGGGCCTGTTCTCCAGACCCTTCCCCAGCTCCCTCAGCCTCCTCGTAGGGCCTGTTCTCCAGACCCTTCCCCAGCTCCCTCAGCCTCCTCGTAGGGCCTGTTCTCCAGACCCTTCCCCAGCTCCCTCAGCCTCCTCGTAGGGCCTGTTCTCCAGACCCTTCCCCAGCTCCCTCAGCCTCCTCGTAGGGCCTGTTCTCCAGACCCTTCCCCAGCTCCCTCAGCCTCCTCGTAGGGCCTGTTCTCCAGACCCTTCACCATCCTCGTTGCCCTTCTCTGGACACGCTCCAGCACCTCAACATCCTTCTTGAAGTGAGGGGCCCAGAACTGAACACAGCACTCGAGGTGAGGCCTCACCAGTGCAGAATACAAGGGGATTATCACCTCCCTGGTCCTGCTGGCCACACTGCTTCTGATACAAACCAGGATGTCATTGGCCCTCTTGGCCACCTTTGTGTGGGACTGGCCGATGGAGGAGCAAAGCTCCCCCACCTCCCCCCTCACTTATCCACATCTCAGCCCAGACCCTTCGCACGGCTCTCGCAGCAATACTCGCTGCGGTGGGGTGCAGAGCTAACATCCCAGTCTGGGACTGGGTTAAACTGGCAGCCTGAAGCATAAGGCTCAAATATGGAAGTTCAGCTTTGCCCTTTGATCTCTTTAAATGATGTTTTGTCCCTCCCCAGCCTCTGCAAGTCGGGATGTATCAATAACCTCATTGATTATGAATTTTATTTAGCCTAGGAAGGACCTCACCAGGTCACTGAACGTGCTGTGGGTGCTGAACCCACTCCCATTGGGAGCAGTCCTGCAGCGGGGAACGAGGCAAAGCTTGTACTGTCTTTCTGGGGTCAATACAGAGTGCCTGTCCCATAGCTGCCAGAGCATCCTGTAACAGATCCATGTTTTTGGAAATCCCATGCCTGGTAAGGTGATTTTCCTGGCTCAGGTACTGGTGACATCACGTAACTAGTGCTGGGGTTGTTGGCTCCATGAAGGCTTTTGTTCAAGGCCAGGTTGGATAAGGCCCTGAGCAACCTGATCCAGGTGGGGTTGTCCCTGCTTCTTGCAGGGGGGTTGGACTAGATGACCTCTGGGAGTCCCTTTCAACTCCAGCCATTCTATGATTCTATGATTCTAAGACTGGAACCACGTGGTACCCAACTGTGGCTCTGCCACGATTTGCATGCACACGAGCAGAAACACTTCCTAGATGGCTTTAAACGAAGTGGCTGTCAAAACCTCATGGGAATATTTAGTTAGGATAAGAAACATATAGAAACACAGCTTTTGGAGCCATCTCACAGTAACTTTTGTTTCCATGGTGACTAATGTTTATGTTTATATCTTGTCCCAGTGTTTCCATCAGATTTTGCTTCATGGAACAGCTGTTCCAAGTCATTTCACCAAGACAGATGATCCTGATAAGGAGCAAAGTTTCCATTCTACAGAAATGCACATTTATTTAATAAAATCCAAATAATTCAAACCCGGAAAAGATCCATGCTTCAAAAAATTGATTATCAATGCAGCCACCTGATGGAAAGAGAGAGATTGAAAGCGGCCACCGAAAAGCTGCTGCCTAATAAGAGGGTGAGAAAGAACATAATAGAAAATAAATAATACAACTCAGAAAATGCTAGTGGCTTTATTAAATTTGCCCATGATCTTTCTATCCATAGGCTTTATGCACAAGAGTTATGCCTAAAAACGACCTCCTGCTGAATGGGATGGAGCTGGCAATAAAGAAGGTCAAGGGGGCAGTAGGATTCCCCCAGCCTCCTGCCTGCTTTTATCCCTTCACACCATCTCATCCTTGCAAAAATGCTCCTGAGAGCTGCCAGAGGAACCAAGCAGAGACTAACAGTTCACATCCCTCAAGTGTCCCATCATCGAGCTTTTACAGAATAGCTCCATTGCCACTTCAACTTAAATAACCCTTTATTTATTTACTTTTTCTCTTCCATAGGATGGCTCATGTTTGGCTTCTTGGGACAATATTTGAGGCTTATTTTAGCCACTTTATTAATGTAGCTGCAGGCCAGAAACCCATAATATGAGCTCCCAGCTTGGGTCTTGGCTCGGATCAAGTCCCCAGAGAGGCTCTGTGGGATCAGCAGCGTTCCCAGGGTGAGCTTGTACTAATGAAGGAAAGTTGATGCCACGTCACTTCTGACATCTTATGCCTTTGGCTTTTTTTTTCCCCAGAAAGATGAAAGTGTCCAGGAGGTCTAGGTGAGGCCAAAAGGCTCTGGAGGTGCCAGCACAACACTGGAGATGACACTTTGTGGTGTCACCCCCTCCTGCATTAGGAAAGCTGTAAGGAGACTGGGACAACCCAGAGCAGCAGGAAAGACAAGAGGTCTGAAGAATGAAAATGTGCAGTAGGAAAAATAATTAAAAAAACAGCCCCAGAGTTAATGTGCCTCCACACTTGACTTCCTCCAGCCCCATCCTCAGCACGGATCTACCTGAGCTGCCCCAAGGTTGCTCTGTGCATGGCTTGTGCAGAGCAGCAGCTTTGCAGGAGGTACAACCAATTTTTCTTTAAAAAATTTCTCTCTGCTGGTGTAGACCCTTGCCAAAACCCCAAGAGGGTCCCAATACACACTCATGCAGCATGAGGCACCGAACCAGTAGCAGTTGGCTGCTGGGAGAGGACGGAGTCACAGAATGACGAGGATGGAAAAGACCTTTATGATCATCAAGTCCAACCATCCCTGTCCTCTCCTAACCCATCTCCCTGAGCCCCTCATCTTCCATCTGTTCAATACACCCAGGGGTGGGGACTCCACCCCCTCCCTGGCAGCCTGTCCCACACCCCCACAGCTCTTTGGGGGAAGAATTTCTTCTGACATCTCACCTGAACCTGCCCTGGTGCAGCTTGAGGCCATTCCCCTTGTCCTGTGCCCTGTCCCTGAGCACAAGAGACCATCGCCCACCTCTCCCCAACCTCCTCTCAGGTCATTCCAGGCAGGGAGAAGTTCTCCCCTCAGCCTCCTCTTCTCCAAAATGACCCCTGCCAGCTCACTCAGCCCCAGCAGTTGCCATAAATAGCTGGAGTGCAGGGACATTGGCAAGGGCTGCAGAGTCACTTATCGTGTTCATCTCCTCTCAATCCTGGCCCGTCGCTTTGCCGAACTTGGAAGCTCAGGAAATGGTTTTCATTGTCAGCCTCCTCCTTAATTTGAAAACTTCCTGTGAGTAATTGAGATTCCTGCTCTGCAAACGCCAAAGCCTTATCCACTGTGTTGTTCAGTCAAATTAAGAGAGATGAGACTTGACTCTAGAGCTGCTAAATATTTTTCCCTGCCTTCAGAAACATTTATTGCATTTTTGCCTTGTGCAAACCGCTTCAACCTCCCGCCAGCTGCAGAAACACATTGAATTATTTTCATCAGAATAAAAAATCATGTAGGAACTAACTGCAACACGGCACAACAGGAAACCTGCTCTTGCAGACTCCATCAGCACAGAGATTCGAGCTTTCCTCTTCCCAACTCTCGACCAAACTCTGAAAATAAAGTCAGATATACAAACCCATCCTGCCATCAGGGCCTGAGAAGATGTCAGTTGAGCATCTGTCAGCGCCTCCGTGTCACGTCTCAATTTCCCAGGTTCTCTATCTTCACTTTTCAGATGGCACCAGGCTGAAGCCTGGCACAGACCCCAAAGTCAGTATTGTAACAGTTTGCTTAACAGCAGCCTCTTAATATTCCTGGAAGCCTGGCAGCATGGGAGGATGTGATTCTTGCTCGGCGATGCAAACACCTGCAGCTCCCACGGATCTCTGTTGTAGCCAGTTACCTTCAGCACTTCCCCTAAATGGGACTGTCTTCTCCACCAGTTTGGTTCCAACATCGATCCTTCTCTTGAAGCATTAGGGGTGCCAGGTCTGCTCTTTGCTGAAGCCAGCAAAGCTCCCTCTGATTTATGAGAGGGTAGTGAAGGGCAAGATGGGGGGAAGGCCAGAGTGCAGGTACCGGTTCCCTCGTGCAAGGCTTGAGGGCAGCCTGTGCTGCCTTTAGATCCCCTCCTGTCCCCAGCCTGATGCCCAGAGGTCAGCCCCTGCTCCCACCACCCACATAGCGATTGCTCTGCTCCCTGCAGAGGTCCTAGTTCTGCACTGTTGGAAAAAACACCAAATGGGAGAACCTTTAAGATTGGAAAAGACCTCCAAGATCATCGAGTCCAATGCCACCATGTCAACTACCCCCTGTCCTGCCATGCCACGGCTACATGTGTTCTGAACCCCTCCAGGGATGGTGATTCCACCACCACTCTGGGCAGCCTGGTCCAATCCTGACCACACTTTTGTTTGGGAAATGGTTCCTAATCTTCAACCTAAACCTCCCCTGCCACAACCTGCCACCATTTCCTCTCATCCTACTGCTCGTTACGGGGGAGAAGGGACTGAGCCTCCTCCAGACCAAGCCCACAGGTCCCTCAGCTGCTCCAGTCCCTTCCCCACTCCATCGCCCTTCTCTGGACCAGCTCTGGTCCCCCATGTCCTCCTGGCAGTGAGAGGCCCAGCCCTGAGCCCAGCACTCGAGGGACAGCCCCACCAGTGCCCAGGAAAGGGATCAGTCCCTGCCCTGGTCCTGCTGGCCACACCATCGCTGACACAAACCAGGATGCTGTTGGCCAACATGGCCACCTGGGCACAAAAACACAGACTGGTCTGGGTTGGAAGGGACCCCAAGGATCATCAAGTTCCAATCCCCTGCCACAGAGAGGGACACCAACCTCCAGGCCTGCAGCTAGACAAGGTTGCCCAGGGCCCCATCCAACCTGGCCTTCAACACCTCCAGGCTTGGGGCATCCCCCACCTCTCTGGGCAGCCCCTTCCAGCCCCTCACCACTCTCCCCATGATCACACTTCTGGCTCACACCCGACCAACACATCTTCCCTTATTGCCAATTCTGGAGAAAGCCTTGTGGAAAGGAATGGGAATATCCTGCATTTCCCACCTCCCACTACTGCCCAAGGGCCATGAGGACAACACCTCTGGTGGGCTTTGTCCCTTCAAACCCCACACCAAACATTTAACCATCTTCTCCAGCGCCACAGCCAACAGTAATCAAAATCCTCCCAACAGTTGCTGGGGAAGAACACTTCATCTATTTGTTTCCTCCTCTTTGAAAACAGAAGTATTTAAAAGTTAATCAAGCAAAGACCAGGTGTGAGCAGCCACAAGCCCTTTCACTACAGCCCTTTCTGTGCAGCCAGGCCCAGCAACATACAGTTGGTGCAGCCGAGTAAGATTCCTCCTCATTTGCAGAGTGGCAGATGAGGCAATGAGATTCACACCAGTTTTGCTTTGCAGTCTATTTGTTTTTTTAATACTGGGGAAAGTGGGAACATATGCAAGGGGGGAGGGGTGGCAGCAGCATTTGTTACGCTTAATTTACTAGAAGTTATCGCCCATCTTGTGTCATTGAGAGAAACCAACCAGCCAGCCTGGAGAGATCCACCACCAGCGTTTCAAACATCCAGCTGGGATGAGGGATCCCTTTGGAGAGATGCTGAGGCCAAAAGCATCATCCTCATCACTTCCCAGCCTAGGGAAAACATTCACTTGCTTCCCCTCTCCCCTGCAATTAAAACACTGGGGTTTTGATGGAGCGGAGTCAGTCTGGTCCCTCATGCACGGACCCTACCAGAACCCTGGGAAGACGCTTTGGATTTTAATGTTATCTCAGAAATTCCATCCAAGATTTTCTCTCCCAGCATTAAACCCCATGAAATAAGTGAGACTGAAAGTGGAGCAAAACAAAGACAAAGAGCAGGACGGGGTCCTGTGCTCGAAAGCTACTTAATTTATAGTCCTTCCATGTACGAATTATTAAGAAAAAAAAATACCTCTTGCCTCCCAAATGTCACCGTACCCACCCGGCTTCCTGGAATCTCTGAATGGATTTACCAGTGCTGGGGGCAATCTCATTTTCTAGAAAACCTGTTTTACTGCCTAATATTCCAAGCAAGTCTATGGCTGATCACTTAAATAGGCTTTTACCAGGCAGGGCAGGCTGTACGTCTCATTTCCCTCAGACACCCTGCAGCAGGCTCCGTGCGTGGGTGAGAGAGGAGAACTCACAGCGAGCGGAGCGGGATCGTTTTCTGTCAAATTAAAATTGTGATTAATTCCAAATCAGCTCTGTTTGTCAAGATGGTTTTAAAAGTTGTTCAGTTTCAATAACTGCAGCGTGCCGGGAGATTCGACGGCATGAGAGAAGCGTCACGTCATCTGCGGGGTGGGAGCAAGAGGGATAAAAGCCCTCAGTCCTGGGGTGCTGATAAGGGAAGAGACACTCCTGGCTGGGGGAGCCCCCAGTGCAGTTCAGAGAGGCTTAAGAAGCTGAAGACCTGATAATCAAAAGCTGTCCTGAACATTTCACTGTCTAATCGATCATTTGCAATGCTTACTGATGAAAGAGCGATAAAACCTCTGCTTTATCCCTGCACTCCTGAGATACCTCCAGCAAGTCTGGAATTGAATGTATTGATTTATTGTAACACACCTCATCTGTATGTACAAGCACTCGGAGGAAGAGGTTGATCCTTCGACATGTATACAGCACATTGATTGCTCCATTTTAATTTGCCACCCCATTAACCCACCCAGAACATCGTGGGCACATCTGCCCCAGCATGGGATCTGTTGGAAAGGGAGAGATGGGTTATTTGTGGCTTGATCTTCCAATCCTTACTCAAGAGTCACCCATGCATAAATCATCTCATCTGTCCGGTTTATACCAGGGAGACCAAGAATTGACTGGAATTTGAAGACTTTCACAGGAAGGAGATGGTGAAAATTGTTGGGAGAGGATGTGATAGAGAGCAGGCCTGCAGAGAAGGACTTGGGGGTGCTGGTGGACAAGAAGCTCGATATGAGCTGACTGTGCATGCTCACAGCCCAGAAGGCCAACAGTATCCTGGGCTGCATCCAAAGGAGCAAGGCCAGCAGGTCAAGGGGATTCTCCCCCTCTGCTCTTGTAAGACCCTACCTGGAGTACTGTGTCCAGTTCTGGAGTCCCCAACATAGGAAGGACATAGAGCTGTTGGAATGTGTCAGAGGAGGTCATGGAGATGACCCAAGGGCTGGAACATCTCTCCTATGGAGACAGGCTGAGAGAGTTGGGGCTGTTCAGCCTAGAGAAGGCTCTGGGGAGATCTTATAGTGACCTTCCAGTACCTGATGGGGCCGGTGAGAAAGCTGGGAAGAGACTTTGGAGAAGGGCCTGGAGTGACAGGATGAGGGGGAATGGTTTTAAGTTGGAAGGGGGGGATTTAGATTGGGTCTTGGGAAGAAATTCTTCCCTCTGAGGGTGGTGAGACCCTGGCACAGGATGCCCAGGGAAGTGGTGGCTGCCCCCTCCCTGGAGGTGTTCGAGGCCAGGTTGGACAGGGCCTTGAGCAGCCTGGTCTGGTGAAGGTGTCCCTGCCCATGGTGGGTGGTTGGAGCTTGATTAGGGTCCTTTCTAGCCCAAACCATTGTATGTTTCTGTGCTGATGCCGCACTGGCTATAAGGAAAACATCACTGCTGGGTGTCTGGGAGAGGGACATTCACCCCAGGGCCAATCAGCTTTAATATCATTTCTTAACAATCCTGGACATCTAAGCAGCAAGTAAGCTTATTACTGCATACCAAAATCATTCTGCTGGGAGATGGAATTCTGGGACTCATCAGTTTGAAGGCAGCAAAACAAGGGTTGTTTTGGCTATTTAGTTTTGCAAAAAAAAATATTTAACTTATTGAATTCTTTTATCTCATCAAGGCTTAGCTATGACATCCAGTAAATCATCCCTTATTACTCAGAAAGTCGTGATGAAGCAAACAAAGAGGTGCTGAAAGTTAACCTCGAAACCGAGGAGAAATCGTCAACTTTGGTTGGCAGCTGGGTTGGAGCTTGATCCATCCAAACAGCTCCGAGTCAGAGCACTAATTGTCTGCTGTCTTTAACGGCTTTTTAACGGATTCTGAAGGAGAACAATTCTGCGTGAACCTCCCGTAATCAGCAATCTTCAGACACCGGGTCGGGCAAGCGCTGCTGCACGTAGCTGGGAACATAATTGGCCAAGTCACTTACTTGGGAGAACAGTAACAACTTTGGGTCCTGCACTTTGGTCACAACAACCCCAGGCAACGTTACAGGCTGGGGCAGGAGTGGCTGGAGAGCAGTCTGGTGAAAAGGGACCTGGGGGTGTTGGTTGACAGCCGCCTAAACATGAGCCAGCAGTGTGCCCAGGTGGCCAAGAGGGCCAATGACATCCTGGCTTGTATCAGGAACGGTGTGGCCAGCAGGAGCAG